>JBCFYV010000024.1:41265445-41821878 GCA_039000515.1 Timema cristinae
TGCTATTTCTCCAAGATGGAAGTTGTGAGAGAACTTTTCAAGAGTTGTTACATTAGGTGAGGAGTTAGAGGTTTGGGTATTATTTTCATATCATGCCTGGGTTTTATTAGGCTAAGTTGGTGCTCTGCTCGGTGCCCCACTCTGGCTGGCGCTCTGAGCAGCCACCCCTGGTGATGGCAGCCATTAATTTTAGAGCTCCTTAAGGCCAAAGTGTTAGTTAGATTATTAGGATTCTTCTAACAATTAATATGTATCTTATATAATCCCAGCAGTCATTCACTATGAATGTTTATTGCATAATATCCCGATTCATATAGTTATAGGTTATATGTATGTAGTGGAATACATAGAAGCATTTAGTTATAATTATTTTACGGAACCATGCAGATTGTTCAAAACCTCTCTGTGGAATGGTGAAAAATTCCTTGCTATTAATTTGTTTTATACAATTCTTAGAAATCTTTAAATACTAATGTGTGCTACGACATGATAAGTTGTACACTGCATAAGGGAAGTGTAGTTATAAATCACTAAATAGCTGTTGCCCGCGGCTTTGCTCGCGTGGAAGTTGATTATATACAAATACGAAATTATACATATGTATTTACAGATTTATTTAAAATATTACGTTACGTTAATGACCATAACTTGACCTCAGATCAAAAATAATGCAAGTCTGATACAAACTTTCACCCCCTTTTGCATCCCTCATTAAATAAAATTTCCAAAATTCCTGAAACATGTATTTATTTGTTTTACGTCAATAACCGAAATACAAAATTTTGTTTATGTAACTTTCAAAATGACGGACTTTCATACATATTATCATACATATTATCATCCCCTATTTTGACCCCTTTGGGGTGGAATTTTCTAAAATCCTTTCTTAGTGGGTGCCTACATAACAAAATGAATATACAGTCAAAATTTCATGCTTGTAGCCTTGATAGTTTGCGCTCGGCGATGATGAATCAGTCAGTCAGTCAGTCAGGACATGTTATTTTATAAGTATAGATAATCATGATAAACTGTTTCCAGCTTGTTGCCGGGTCAGTTTAGTTAAATGCCTCCATCTTTTTCAATCTTTTCACCCTCTTCCTCCTTTAATTTTGTCCATTTTCTCCTCTCACTTGAACATTTTCTGTTATCTTCTCCTCCCATCTCGTTCTTGACCTGCCCTGCTGTAATTTTTCCCACATAGTTTCTAACATTATTTTATTTGGCATCCTCTCTTTTTCCATCCTCATTACATGCCCGTACCATCTTAGTCTTGTTTCCTCTACTATCTCATGTACCCCCTGTACTCCAACTATTTCCCGGACGACTTAATTCCTAATCTTATTATTATTATTAGCACCGCGTCTTACTACCCGTTCAGGCTGTACGCACTTACGCTAATGTGTAATGGTAGGGTGATTGTGAGATGAAATGAAGGACCTACAGTTTAACGTGGAATCCGAACCACGGTGGAGACCTGGCATTCCCCAATTCACAAGATTTCTTGTCAGAGGTGAAGGAAGGGTTTGGTAATCAGATAAATCTGTGCCATGACCGGGGATTGTACCCCGGCTGCCAGCACAGAAGTCTGACACCTTACTCCTAGACCGCCAGGTCACCAATTCCTAATCTTGTTTCCCCTCGTGACAACTAACATGCTCCTCACAGACTTTATTTCCATGGACTCCACTTTCCTAGTCTCTCTTAAATTCACTGTCCATGTTTCTGCTGCATATTTGCAGTTATAAATGTAGAGGTTATACCATTCATAGTAATGAGTGTGTGTTTTTTCCATGTAATATCCAAAGGCGTGTGATTATCAGTATGCGCTGTGGTTTCGCACATGTATATTCTTATTGCTAAAGTTTTGTGTGTTCTAGAAAGTACGGTTCAACTGGACGGTGGCTACGGAGAGTGCAGTGGATTCTTCCTTCTTCTGGGGATACTTGGTGACGCAGATTCCTGGGGGGTTCATGGCCTCCATGTATCCTGCTAACAGGTGAATACTATTGGTCCTTTGTGAGAATACATGGTGAAGCAGATTCCTGGGGAATTCATGGCCTACATTTATCCTGCAAATAAGTGATTATTGTTTTGTCCTTAGTTTGTACATGATTATTAGTTTAGTGATAATATTGTTAACTATTTACGACTATGCATTAATTAGTAAACGATCAGTACCTTCCATTCATATTGAAAAGTAACAATCTTACATTGCTTGGTTCCACCATGGTGTAGCTTCATCTGGGGTGGTAAATTATTAGCACTTCTTGATCAAATAAGATGTTTGCAGTATAACATATTTTCTAAAAAAAAATGTATGGAGTGGCTGATGTACCTTAAGTAGGAAATCCCCCTTAGATTTCTGGTGACAATTAATAATTGTACCTTAACCTTCTGCTAGCTCATATGTATCATATTAGGGGCTAAAGGGAAAAGGGGAGGGGGGAAGTACATTTGAACTCAAATTGAGCCAGTACTTCCAAGTGCTACACAATCATTAAACATGTATAATGCTCTCAAATTTATAGTCAAATAGGTTTCTGTCATAATTAGATTAATTAAAAAAGAAAGACTTGTTGGGGTCTATAGGGGGCTTTGGTTATAAAGGTTATTGTCCTGGAAAAGATAGTAATGTTATTATCTTCCTATTTTTTTCCCTGTGCCCTTCATATGTAAATGTTATCACCAAGAAAGTACTAGACAGTAGAATATTACAATGGAAGAAGAATGAATGATAACCTGGGAACGAGGATTTAATCCCTGTCATTTTCTTACCACCGAGCCATCTTAGTTAAGTTCGTATCTAGTGGCACACTTAACCATACTTATATCCATTTCTGTTTCCCGCCTGTGGTCTGTATCAGTTTCTTTTAAATTCAAACCATAACTACCGAATTTCTAGGCCTGTCGTAGCTTCACATGCCTTATAATCTAACTTATGGCTAGGACATGCACAACATTCAGTCCATGGTCGTTAATTTATCAATGTAAAGGGGGTGAACCCATATTTAACCAATGATAAATTTTCGTCCATGCCAGGAATTGAACCCGGGAGCCTTATCTCATTGGACAGACACGCTACCGACTGAACTAAGGAGACAAATTTTCGATATTCTTGACTATATAATTATATTTTTTCTATATATTTGATAACTGTTTCGCCTTCTCAAATTCCATTTTTTTATGTTCTCTAGACACCTCGGAGAAAAATATTAATTGAACTAGACATTTTGATATATGTCGACCTTTTATGACCCCCTGAAACCAAAAAGGGGTTTTCGCATTGCCGTCTGTCTGTACCTCGGTCTAGAGCCTAAATTATTTTACAGATTGGGCTAAAACTAGGTATCTGAAGTTTCATAAGATCCCTCCGAGCGTTTTTGAAATTATTTATATAACCATAAATTTAATGGTAGTTTAATGAAGGTCAAAATAAAGACAAAATAGATTTTCTCAAATATCGTTACAACGATTTTGATAATATTTTATTTCTATGCACTGTTTTATACTATAAACAAGATGGCAATTCTCATGAAAATGGCTTTAGGTTACTTTACGAGAGGGATTTCCAATTTTTTTTTGTCATTTCTCCGAAATTGAGATCCGAAATAACATATCATTGTAAAGTTGTAGAACTATTAATGATAAACAACTTTTATTTGAAATCCACTTTTATAAAGCCATAGTTTCTGATATATAATCAAATATATATACGTTTTAATTCCCAGGTTTTTGAAAATTAATTTAATTCTTATGCTCATTGGTGGACAAATATTTTTTTCTTTTCTCAATTTTTCTGTAACGATGTTCTTAGTTCCTAATGCCATGGAGTAACAGAGTATATTATTTCATTTTATCATCTTTGATGAGGTGTTTCTATAACAGTGTATAGACCTATTATTTTGTTTGACAAATCTTATCAGAGTTTAGTATATGTCTTATCTTAAGACAAAAGCGAGAAAAGTCTGTTCGGTGCACAGTTTCATTTATTTTAAGCAGGATACATAGAATACATAAAACTGTACCATGATGCGACGCTTGGTTCAAGGTTTATATCCTACCTAAGTTACTATAGGTGTTATATGTGGGTTACACCACAAGTGAATAAGTGACTTTTGACACGAAAAGAAACAAAATGGCTCGGTGATGGATTGCAAAGAATGTGTCCCTCGTTCTTGATTCTCGTGTTCAGGTTGCTGTCTTCACCGTAATTTTAAGAAAATCAGGTGACCCGGTGATCTAGGGGTAAGTTGTCACACTTCTGTGCTAGGGATCCAGGGTTCAATCCTCGCTCCTGGCACATATTTATCTTCCTTCACCTCTGACAGACGTGTATCAATCACAACTTGTGAATGTGGGGAATGCCAGGCCTCCACCGTTGTTCGGATTCCACGTTAAACTGTAGGTCCTCCATTTCATCTCACAATCACCCTACCATTACACATAAGTGGTTATAACCCGAACGGGTATTAAGACGAGGTGTTAATATTAATGATAATTTTAAGAGGATCATTTACTCTCTAAATGAAAATGATGTTACTCCTGTAGGGTGTTTGGGACGGCGATAGCTATATCCTCCTTCCTGAATCTCCTGGTACCTGGTGCCATGACGCTAAACGCCACATCCGTCATCTTGGTCAGGGTGTGTCAAGGCCTGGTAGAGGTAAGTTGGTCAAGAGGTGAAAAAAATATCAGTGATGGTAGTAGTTATTACTATAATACAGAAAACTAGATAAATAAGATCGCTCAACACATACTTAAGTATGTGATATCTTCACAAAATCATTTAAAGCCCTAATATAATTGGAAGGCATTATATGACGGCTATAAAATATATTTTATCTACTTTCCTGTGTTCATACGTCAAAATATAATAAGATTGACAGTTGTCACTCCTATTAGGCCTATATAATAAAATGACACTGTTAAACTCAGGCACTTTATCTCAGTCAGTAACATCTCTGTATACGAGATAAGGGTATGGGTTTGAATACCTCCAAGGCCATAAAATGTATCATTAGTTAAATGAAGGGTTCTCCTTTCAAAGTGATGAATTTGGATATTGGGTTTGCCCTAGATCTAAGTTAGTTATAAGTCGTAATCATTTGGCTTCGAAAATGAACCTTAAATACCTCGAATAAATGAAAATGTAAATAAAAAATGAATACGAAAAAATTGTTTAAATTTCCTAAACGGTTTTATTTAACAGAATCCTAATAAAAGATGAAAGGTTAGGTTTAATTTTCTCAGCTAAAACGTACATTAATTGATATGTTCAAGATATTTTCATAACAGCTGCAAAATATAAATTATTCTGAATTGGTTTCTCGTAAGTGCCAATATCTTACTATCCATTTATTATTCGATGGCCTCATAAAACAATGGATTATTTTATGCAGTGGTGGTAAAATAATTTAATCCGCTAAAATTCATGGAAAATTACACACACTGATAAGCATTCCCCAATAAAATATTTATTTTATTTTTTACTAAACATTATTTATCATATGAGTATTAATTGTTTAATTCAAACACGGGATGTTTAATCTGGTAATTAATATGAAAGGAACAACATTTTCCATGAGATCAGATGACAGTGTATCTAATATAAAACCACCCTCATTGTACTCAAGGGGTGTTATAGTAATATTAAGGCAGATAAAACATTTGCTGAGGTGTGATGGAAGTGAATGAGAAATAAATTCCGTACTTTTACAAGTTTTTTTTAAAATAGAATAAAGTATTTATTTGCCAAACTAAATGAACACTAATGTTTCAGTAGAAACGTTCAGTTTAGTTTTCTAATCAATCACAATGAATAATATTATTGAATATTGAATAATTGCCAGGGGCATGGTGGCAATTTAAATTTTACTTTTTAAATGAAGCGAGAAAGTCATGTTTAAATGTCACGATACCCATGAATATTTTGAATAATTGTTGATATTACTCTATTTAGAAAATTAAACAAAACATATATTTTGAATAATTTTTTTAAATTAATTTCATCCGACCAAATTTTTGTTATAAGAACTGCAAACATATTTAATTTAAATCGCATTCCCTTTTACTTCGCATAAAACCATGTTTGTTAAGTCATATTTTCATAGCAACCACGTGATTTTAAAACTGGAAAATATGTTGCCACAAAGGTGTGAATATATTTTTACATTTTGCATTTGCATTCTTAGTCATTTAATTAATACTTTAAATAAAAAAATATAGTAATGATAGAGATGAATCATTGGAAATCTTTGATAACATTTTAGATGAATATTTTAGTTCATAAACGAATTAAAACCTATGTCTATTAAATATAAGTAATAGTAGGGCCGCTGTAACGATTGATTCAGTATCCGCTGTTTCAGTTATCCGCTATTTACCACTTCCCAATTTTACAGATAAACTATTATTTTCTCTAATTAAATATGTCACAATGACTATATCACTACCCCACTTCCCATCTCTTCATTGTGGGCATTGTGCATCATCATATCATCATCATCATTATTATCATGTGATCGTCACCACAAGATGAATGGAGTATAGTAATATAGTAAGTACACTGTAGTGTAGAGTACACGTTACTAATATGTAATTTATTTAATGTTGATAATGTATCACTGTGAATAGTTTATCAATTAAACTTTACCGTATTTATGTATGTTACATGAATATCACGTTATATAATAGTTCGGTACTATTCACGCATTCACGTAACCACGGTAGATCTAGGAAAGTCTCCCCGCGGATATTGGAGGCCTAAATGTACTTTCAATCAATACTGTTGGTCAAATATGGGCTTCCTATAAAAAAAAAATCAAAGAGTTTACCTCCAATGGTGAGAGAGAGGTTTAATTTTGGTACTTTCTAGAAACACAAGACACAACATCTGTTCCCCCTGTCTTCTGACGTATTATAAGGTGAGAGGGGTAGTGATAGTTGAAGGGGTTTTGAGGAATGTAATAAAGCGCAGGTGTCATCTTCAATTCTCCGTGACAGCATTCTTTATCTTTGAAGTATCGTCGTCACGGCAACATATATGTGACACACGCCTTTACTGAACTGACTAAAGGAAACATCCAAAACGGAGTGGAGATCTTGGTGTATAAACTCACTATCTGATACTAAAAAAAAAAAATAGTCCATGAAAAAAATATACTCGCATTAAGGTGGGATATAGACGCGAGATAAGGAAAGTGCTTTTTTTTTCTTTCAGTTGTTATATAAAAACTTGTTTTGGTCAAAAAGAAATCAAATATTGCTCCAGTACAAACATCTTTACTAATATTATAAAAAGGAAAGATTTGATTTTTTTTTTTGTTTGTAATGGATACACTCAAAAACTACTGGACCGATTTTAAAAATTCTTTCACAAATATAAAGCTACATTATCAGCGAGTAACAGAGGCTATATTTTATTTTGAAAATTTAATTTATTCCTCAATAATGTGTCGATAGTATATTATATAGTTGTTGGAAAAAAAAAGTTGTTGAAGGGGGTGGGGGGTGGGGGAAATTAATGACCATCATTTCTCTTCATTTAAAAAGTTTCTATTTAATGCCGCTATGCTCATGAAGGATTTTTAACAAATGTTGATACTAACATGTGAAGAAAATTTAACTGTGTTTCAACTGGAGCAATATTTATTTATCTTGGCAAAAATAAAAGTTTTGCTATAATAACTGCAAAAATACTGGACTTATCTCGCACTCTCTACAATCCTACCTTAATTAGTATATTTCTTACGTTTATACATTTGTTTTATCTATCTTAATAAAATGAAGCGTTTGTTTGTCTGGCTGTCATGAGTGTTGAGCGATATTTATTACAAGTAGAGGTCTGAAATTTAAACATTTTGTGGACATGTGTGGACACGTGTAGACATCAGAGCCGGAATTTAAAAATTTTAATTAGATTTTTTAAATTATTTACTAAATGGGTCGGAAGCAAACCAATATAAAAACATTCATCCCAGGCAAATCAAAGAACTTCAGCTAGTTATGTATTATACAAACGTGAACCATGCCTTTTTCAATCGTGCATTAATTTATTATTATTATTATTATTATTAGCACCGCGTCTTACTACCCGTTCGGGCTATACGCACAAATCGTGCATTAGTCTCCCCTAGATATAAGATACTACATTATATTACACTATATAGTACATACAATCTACAGACATTTTTATTTATGTATTGCAATAGTTTATTTCAACAAAAATTCTACTTATACACCACACACACACAATATATATATATAAAATATTTCAAAATCCTAGCTCTATTGGTAGCATATATGTTTATTATCTAAAAAAAGTCACGGATTCGATTACCCCATTGACCAAAAAAAAACTTTGATCAGTTGTTAAATCGAGAATAGTACTTTTATATTTATAAATTAATGGTTGGGGAGATTTGTTTCTTTGTCTGTTTTGGATTTAATCTAACTTGTATATCTTGAATTAGTAAAATGAATTGATGGTAGATTCTTCCTATACCGATTAAGTACTTTTTTTCTGTATTTTTTTTTTCTGTTGACCTCCGTTAAAAACCAGTTTATATTTATAAAATACTATTCTTGCAGTATTCTTACTTATATATTATCTTATGTGTGTAAAGGGTGTGACATACCTGCATGCCATGGTATCTGGAGGTTCTGGGCTCCTCCGCTAGAGCGCTCACGACTCGCCACTCTTGCCTTTTGTGGTTCATATGCCGGCGTGGTGTTGGGCATGCCTTATCCGGCCTTCTGACAGGAGGCATCAGTTGGCAAGCGCCATTCTACTTCTACGGTAAGCTAGACATGTTTAATAATCAAAAGTATATTCTCCGTGACGTGTTGCGGGGAGTTTCCAGGGTAATCACAGTAAGTTTAAACTGTACCTGTGCTATATTTACATCACTCGTAGACTTCAATGGCCAGGTGTACCACCAAAATACATTCCCACTGCGGTATGTAAATTAGTTTCTTTATGATTGGTCATATGGGTACTGAACGACGAAGAAATATCACAAGTAAGGATAAAAATTTTCCTTATATATCTATATACTCATAATTTGATGTATCGCAAGGTATATATCGAAAACTACAATAATCGATCAAATTCAATCGATATATTAAATTGTATTGTTCTAAGTGACCTGAATCAGAATATTAAGATGATTGCAGTTTTCTAATATTACTTTCTTCAATCGCATTTCAAATTTTAATATTATATTCAGCCGTTAAAAAAAGATACACGTTTAGTAAAAGTCGGGGAAAAAAATCTATTCAATTAATAAAATTATAGAAATCATCGTTTAAATCATTTTGGATTTATAAGTTTTAAAGCGTAGTCTAATACATTAAAAATATATATATTTATAATTATATATATATTATATATAAGATGACCGATAGATCAGATACTAAATATCATTTTAAATGATTAAAATTTTTGAAAATTAACTTATATCGTTGCTATCCATAACACAAGTACAATTTTAAGAATATCTGCTTGTCATGGAAACACAGAACGCACGGCACTAAAAAAACGCATATTTTTCAAACTTTGACACTAATAATAGTTTTCAAATAGCTATTATATTAATTGTACTTTATTAGGTATATTCTTAGCTCATATTACAATTTAACTATTTAAAAGAATGTACAATTTAAAATATAACTTAAGATAAAACAAATTAAACATCTGAATATATTTATCGGCTACTACTCTGAAAAATGTATCATTGTTTAGTTTAGTTTGCGTGTAAGTAGTGAGGTACTGAAGGAAGTGAAGGTGTTTCTTCCCGAATGTTTTATCTCTCATTCAATTGCTTGAAACGCGGGTACATTTCTGAAATTCCACCTTCCTCAAACCTACCTTGGTATGGGACATCCTTACGTGGTATATGAGCAGTAAAGTCCAATATTCATAGGAAGGGTACTATCTATAAACGCGACTATATCTACGTCAAATCATGTGATTGGCAGCTGTCAATATTTATAAAAGATCACTAATACAATAGTGAAATATTATCAAGTTGAGTCGCAAAAGAATGTTGTATCCACTCCAGTGGACGAGCTGTCAAAAGGCAACACTCTCATTCTCGCCTGACCTGATGACGAGGAGGTCGGGACAAGAATCCCGGTCGGTTATGTGAGAGCGTTTTTCCTAAATGTTTCCCACTCTCCTTCCATGAAAACGCAGCTACATTACCTCAAAGTGATTACTTACTTATCCCTAACCCGCTAAAGTAATCATCGTCTATGCGTGTTTTTTTTTAAATTAGCACCGCGTCTTACTACCTTGGTTATACGCTTATAGTACTAATTACGCTAATGGATTAGGAATTGGGAAGGTGAATTTAGAGGAAGTGAACCCGTATTTTCGTGGAGGGAGAGTGGAAAACTATTTAGGAAAAACGGCCCCCCAGTTCACCCGACGAGATTCGAACTCGATCTCCCGTCCTCGGAGGTTGAGCTCAACACGATAGCGCGTTAGCTAACTACCCACCGACGGTGGGTTCTATGCGTATAACCTGAACAGATATCACGCGTGTATTTTCAACTGACCCTTTTTGTTTAAAAATCAAAATTGAACCAAAATGGTCGCTTCACTGTATGTTCCATGTTTGTTCGCAGGTGTGATAGGCTTGGTGTGGTATATCTTCTGGCTATGGCTCTCGTTCGAGAAGCCGGGCAAACACCCGACCATATCGGCCAGAGAATTGATGTACATCGAGCAGTCTTTAGGACAGTCCACGCTCCAGGCGATGCCCACCATGGCCACAACGCTTGGCGGTGTTTCTTCACATCCATGCCGGTGTATGCCATCATTGTGGCCAACTTCTGCAGGTCCTGGAACTTTTACCTACTGGTCCTTTTCCAGGCCTCTTACCTACAGAACACGTTCCATTTCCCAATCACGGAGGTGAGTTCACTAGCTTTTATTATTTTGTTCTCTAGATCATGCTTAATTTAAAAATCGGTGAGATATTTCCATTAAGGTGATATTTTATAGGACTCCATACCTTCATAATATATTTAATTTCATGATATTGGATGAGAGTTCAATAACTAGGTATTCGCTTGGACTTATAATCGATAGAACACGTCCCATTTCACAATTACTGAGGTGATTTGATTAATGAGGTATTTTTCTCAGACCTCTAATCATCTGAACACGTTCCATTTCACAATTACTGAGGTGATTTCATTAATGAGGTATTTTTCTCAGACCTCTAATCATCTGAACACGTTCCATTTCACAATTACTGAGGTGATTTCATTAATGAGGTATTTTCTCAGACCTCTAATCATCTGAACACGTTCCATTTCACAATTACTGAGGTAATTTCATTAATGAGATATTTTCTCAGACCTCTAATCATCTGAACACGTTCCATTTCACAATTACTCAGGTGATTTCAGTAATGAGATATTTTCTCAGACCTCTAATAATCTGAGCATCTTCCATTTAGCAATTATATAGGTTAGTTCAATAATGAACTATTTTCTTAGCCCTCTTAACTGCAAAACCCGTTCGATTTCACAATATTCAAAGTAAATTTGGTAACTTGGTATCCTTTCAGACATCTTAACTGCCAAACCCATTCTATTTCAAAGGTTATCTCTGTAACGAGGTAATATCTTAGATTTCTTGCTTGTATAGTAATTTCCATATCATTAATAAATAGATTAACTCATTAATGTGGTATTAACCCTGAATTTTTACTTGCAGAACACGTTCGTTTTTGTAGTTACAAAAAGGTGAGGTTACCTCATTTTACTTTAAAGACCTCTCAAATTCACATCCCACAATTACACTGGCGAGTTTAGTAATGTAGGTTGATTCCTAGCTGAAGAATAATTAGTGTGTATCAAGTAATTATAAAAGTGAACTCATTAATGTGTTTATAACGAATGTCATAGTATACATATAGAGGTTAGTTCAGAAACTTTATCCTCCTGAATACAGAAAATGTTTTATTTTGAAATTGCAGAGGTGAATTTTGTAATTTATTATCTTTTATATACCTCTCTTGTTTCAAGAAAATTTTCATCTGTAAATAATTAGGGAGGTGATTTCAGTTATGTAGCTCTAATTTTATATATTGTAGATCTATTATTTTCAATTTTTTGGAAGGGTAGATTGTAGTTCATAGAAATGTTTTTTTAGTTACTATTATTATAATATTATTATGTATTCAATGTTTAATTTACTCATTAGATTATTTATTGAAACTTTTTGTGATGTTATTATCTTTGGAACCATTTATAACATTTATATTCTTTTCATGGTTTGTAATATACGAGTACATTTCCTCCGAGAAGGGATGAAGATGTCACGCAAGGGTGGCTGAGAGTGGTGTCGTACGAGGGGAATATTTCTGAAAATAGCTTAGGGATGAGGCGGTTTTAAAACGTGACTAAAGATACTTATTAGGCGGTTATGATAGCCTCTTAAATCTAAAGCCTTTCTGTTTCGCACTCCCTTCCTTCCCTTAGTCCATGAGGAGCTACGGACCGGAACTAACACAGTCTATTCTTCATGGAAACTGAGCGACACTCCTCGCGATGGAAGGGGGAGAGGGGTGTGGATGTACACACGGTTACGACAAAATGTAGACCCTCAAATGTTGAGATATTTTTATTTATCTTTAAAGGGGGCTGACACAGGCTAATGGAGGTATATTTTACAGTTTTTAAAACCAAAAACCTTTTTGCCAAAATAAATAAAGTTTTTTTTTAAGTAGACACGTATTATTTGGGTATTATTAATTTAGCACCGCGTCTTACTTTTTGTTCAGATTATACGATTATATACTAATTACGATAGTGTGTTAGGGATGAGGAAAGTTGAATTTAGTGGAAGCGTGCCCACATTTGTCTGGAGAAAGAGTGGAAAACCGTTTAGGAAAAAAACATTCCAAGTACATCCGATTCGAATTCAAGCTATGATCTCCTCCGTCATCGGCATTCTAGTTTATTGGAAGAGTGACGCCTTTGACCATGTGGTCAGCGAAGCAGGTATAATTTTAGTTAAATTGTATAGTCCCAAAAGTTATTGAACATTTGCTATGAGTTAAGTGGTATTTGAACAGAGATCCTTTGAATGCAAGGAAAAATTTCACGGTGCTCAGGAATTATTGAGACTAATATAATATGTGGAAAGGTGATCTTGCGTTCTAGGGGTAAGGTGTCGGATTTCTATGTACGGGTCCGGGGTTCAATCCTTTGTCCCGGCACAGATTTATCTGATTACCAAACCCTTCCTTCACCTCTGACAAGACGTGTATTAATCACAACTTGTGAATGTGTGGAATGCCAGGCCTCCACCGTGGTTCGGATTCCACGTTAAACTGTAGGTCCTCCATTTCATCTCATAATCACCCTACCATCACACATTAGCTTAAGTGCGTATCACCCTAACAGGTAGTAAGACGCGGCTGAAATAATAATAATAATATGTGGAAAAATGAAACTAAACATACCTATTAAAACAGTATTTTTATTTTAGGCCTAAGTTATTTTATTCTAAAAATTGCCAAAATAACTACCTTAATACGTCTTCCCTTCTATCCTACCTTAATTTCTCTGACACACGATGCCAAATCGACCTCAGCTTATCGCGATAAGTTGATCATCAGCTTCATTTTATGACCGTTTCAGAACCCGACAAGATGTATTTTGAAGGTCAATAACCTCGAATGAGCATATGAATGTTGCATTGTAACACATCCACGGGTGTTGCAGACGGGGTTTGTGGGGGCTCTGCCCCACCTGCTGATGACTGTGATTGTCCCCCTGGGAGGTCTACTTGCGGACTACGTCCGGAAAAACGGCATCCTCTCGACGACTAACGTCCGCAAGGTGTTCAACTGCGGTGGGTTCGGTATGGAGGGGATATTCTTCATCGTGGTCGCGTACGCGCAGACAGCTGTTACTGCTAACACGGCTCTAACGGTTGGGGTGGCCTTTAGTGGCTTCGCCATCTCTGGTGAGTAATAGTATCAAGACACTTATTTAAGATTTGATACTAAGCTTTCGCATCAGTTTTAGCTCTCAATTACTAAAAAACTGTATTTTACAATTCAACAGCCTGATAGGAGTATATATTCATAATTTGGTGATTACAATAGTGTTTCATACACCCGCCTCGGTGGCGTAGTTGGCTAACGCGCTTGTCGTGTTGAGCTTGACTGCTGAGGACGGGGAGTCAAGGTTCGAATCTCGGTCGGGTGAGCTGGGGGTGGTTTTAAAAAAAATGTTCTCCCCCAACGCAAATGCGGGTTCACTTCCTCTAATTCAACCTTCCCAATTCCTAATCTATTAGCGTAATTAGTACTTAAAGCTATAACCCAAACGGGTAGTAAGACGCGGTGCTAATATTATTATTATTTATTATTATTATTTATTATTATTATTATTATTATTATTATTATTAATAAGTGTTACAACAATATTTTTAAAAAAATAAAAATTGACTCTCATATGGTCACTAAAATGAACCCTGGTATAAATTTATTGAAATAAATTTCCAAATTTTTGGTTCCGTTGTTATATCAAGTTAGGTAGGAATAACACTACTATAAAATTCAAAAGTATTATCATTATTATTTTATACGCATTAAAGTGTTCCGTCAAAAGTGAAGACTTGATTTATGAATATATGAAAATTGTTTTTGATAGCTTTTTTAAGTTAAATAAAGTTTCTTACTATCTGAATCTGATTTTACTTTATTTTATTGATGCATGATTATGAAATAAAATAGAAGTAAATATATTATCTGAATACGCGATTTTAATTGTTAATATGGGTTTTAATTTCCTAAATCTCTGAGGAAATGTATTTCATGATAGCCATATCTTTCCTTTGGATTTTCCGCCATAATAATATTTCTTTAACGAACTTAAATATAGGAGTGTAGAGAACATGTGTTAAGCGCAGATTTTTGCGTTTTCATAGCAACAAATTTATTTTGCCATAATAAATAAAATACCACTTCAGTATAAACATAAAGTTTAAATTTTCTTCGCATGTTGATATCAACATCTGTGGAATATATATTCATGATAATAGGGGCATTAAATGACAAAACTTTTTAAATGAAGAAGAAAGGTCATTAAATTACAGAACACACTATACAGATATTCAGATACTGTTGATATAAACATGTGAAGAAAATTTAACTCTATTTTTCTACGTAAGATTTATTTTTCTTTAAAACAAAAGAAGTTTTTTTGATATAAAAACTTCAAAAATACAGACCTCTAACTCACATTTCCGTATATTCTCATCTACATTAAAATATATTACGATTTTATAATAATCATTGTTGTTATTTTTTTTTGTCAGGTTTTAACGTAAACCATCTGGATATTGCACCGCGGTACGCCAGTATCCTAATGGGGATGTCTAACGGCATCGGAACCATAGCAGGACTCATCTGTCCTATAGCCATAGACAACATCACTAAAGATGAAGTGAGTAACACACTTTATGTGGCCTCTCTACCCAAGATGTTGTCAGAAGATTATGTTTCTATTTTCGTATCATCGTGCTCTGCAACGTTAAATTATCAACATCTTGTGTGGAATATGAGCTTTGTTATACTTTTGCGTTTTTATGAACACTTAAGTTATTAAATTAATAGAGTTACGAAATGTTATGTTTCGTTTCCTTTCTGTTACGTCTATGTGAGTCAAGGCTTAGTGTTTGTTTTAAAGACGGACGAAAAGAAAATAATAGCACCATTAGGCTTATACCAGTCAATTATTCAAGAAATACTATTAAATTCAAAGAATACGGTTTATTCACTCTTTAAGAATTTTCTTTTACTTCCACAAAATGTGAGAATGATTTTTTTTTTTTTTTTTCAAATTCTTCAATTTCTATGATCGACAAATAATGCATTTAAACTTCCATAATCTTTAAAATTTTGTTAAACAAATAATTTATACTTTTCTGTTGCAAGATTTACAATTATTCCAAACGAAAATTTCTCATTCCGTATAAAAAGCTGTGCTATTATTATATTAACAGAAGTAGATTCTAGGCTGTGTCATGTGATCGTTCCATCTCACAAGGGAATAAATAATCTGTCAACATCTATGGGACAGATTCACTGATCAAACATTAGTGTCTTTCTCTGTACTTTGATTTAAGGAAATAAACTTCCTTGTGTTTCCTTCCCAGTGTATAGGTCTATATTCTCACATATCTTCTATATGGGGAGTTTGATTGGCTATTAGTGCGCAGTGTGCGTGCGTGGCGTGGGTGCGTGTAGTGCTGCCAAGGTAAGCAGAGTAAAAGAAAAACTTTAACCATATGTTCTCTCACACTCGCTCCCTAATGGGCAAATATAGTATGTAGTCTGTTCTTCGCACCTCATATTTAAATGTATATAATTTATGTTGACACCTTCCCCAATAAGTGTTTTAGTTAGTGATGAAAATAATTAACTGGTAAAGTTTAAACTAACTCTGCTCACCCTGACGTAATTATATACCATGCCACTGATAGAACAATTTAGTGAAACTAGTAATGCTTTCTTAATTCAATTAAAAAAACATCAATAAGCTAAATAACAATTTAAGGGGAAAATATGGCAAAGGAATGAAGTAGTATCGAAAGAGGCACAAATGAAAGTGTATTAAATTGTGTTAAAAGACAACATTTTCTTATGGGAGTGAAGAGTTGGCTTGTAAGGAGAAATACAAGAGCAAGGTGAACGCGTTTAGAATAGGATATTATATATGTAGTAAAACTCGTATGAGCAGAGTCGGTAATGAACGGCTGCTGAAGGAGTATGGTATGAAAGGGATATGTATTTTCTTTTCTCAATGGTGACAGACGTCACAAAGTCCTTGATTCAAATAATTTCAAGCATTTTAAAAGTACAATAAATCTTCAAACAAAAAGTTATTCAGCAAATGTTTGACTAGACTGTACTTCTTCACAATACTAAAATATCGTCAACAAACATTATTTGTAATGTCTTATATCCAAAAGACATTCATAAAATACACGCAGTTTGATAAAAACTTAAGAGAACAGTTTGAACTCGCCCCTTTGTATAGTAGTGTATGTGACCGGATAACATACACGTCAAACAAGTTGCGAAATATATGTTAATCTAAATAAACTTTTATTCCGACACGAAAATAAATAATTGTAATAATTTAGAATGTAATTTAATTTAGAGTAGATACAGATTACAGTGAGCTTTACATTAAATTATAAAATACATTTTTATGTATTTATTCTTTATGTGGAGCACAGTGCTGTAATAAAGCTTCTCTGCTCAGGTTATTCCTTGTTATAATAATTTATATGATATGTTAATTTCGGGGTCAAGTGGGATATTTTTTGCCCCAAGGATTTATACGGGTGGGTGAGAAAGAGCCTAAAAACTTTGCCGGAAAGGTACTTTAAAATATTATACCTATAAAATAAGTATATAACTTGAAATATCGAAAGAGGCGTTGTGAAATTCTCATAGTTTACGTTCAGTACATAGTCCATTCTTGCAGTCAAGCGTGCTGGAATCTCCTCCACCCCATTCCAAGTTGTCAGCTCATCATTGTGAGATGAGCTTTTGTTCAACACTTGGAGCGTTCATCTGTGCAAGACGCCTGACAAGTATTCTAAAACTAGTTTCCCCTCTTAGTTAAACAACTGCACATTTCCTTCGCGCATTACAGCGCGGATGACAAATCTATACCACGCGTGCCAACCAGTAGCACGCGAATATGATCTGGATGGCATACCGACATTAAATAAAACCTTACCCAACGAGGTATACATTTTTGAAGTTATTAATATTTTGACAGCTTTGTATTTCAGTGTAATATCACATTATACTACCTACAAAGCCACACGGCTGACTCACTCACTGACATTAATGTTTACCAATTTCCAGTTGAGCTAGAAACTCGAAAATTTGATAAAATTATAGTTTATAGCCTGTAACCGACGGGAAAATTCCAAAAAGTAAAAAAAAAAAAATTAACCCCTTCCCCCACCAAAAAAAAAATCAAAATGTTGGAGTAACTGAAAGTTGATGCGGACCTTTCTTTCTCTTCTTTCTTTCTTTGGAGGTCTCTTGTGGCTAAACGGTAAAACGTATCAAAAAACAGCTCTGGAATTACATTAGTTTACATCCACTTGCAAAGAAAACGCAAATAAATGCGGGTTTAACTTTTTAAAGTTAACGATTAGAAATAAGTGACTTGGCTCGTACTAAAGTGAATCTTTTGTTCTTTTGAAGGCAACAAGCTATGAACAGAATAAAACTATCTTGGCTATCAAAATAAACACGTTTAAAACTAATATGTGAAATAGCATGGAAGTATTTGATTTTAATCTATATCAATTTGTTTATTTTTCACTGAAAGTGCTATTTAATTTTTTTTTTAAATATTCAAGTTATTGAAATTAATTAGTCCTAAGACACTCACTTTGAAGATTTAATATATTTTCCTTCTTTAAAATATAGGTATTAAGGTGGACTGTAGGGGACGCGAGAAAAGGTCAAGGTTTTTTGCAGTTTTTAAAACAAAACTTTTTTTCATTTTACAAAATAAATAAAATATTGCTCCAGTACAAATATAAAGAGTAATTTTCTTCACATGTTGATATCAACAGCTCCTGAATATCTGTCATGAACATAACAGCGTTAGATGACAAACTTTTTAAACGAAGGTGAAAAAGTCGTCCTTAAATTCCAGGACATCCTTAACAGATATTCAAGAAATTTTGAGGTAATCACGTGAGAAAAATAAATTCTATGTTCTTAATGCAACAATTTTTTTTTATTTTGGTGAAAAAAATGTTTTGCCATAAAAAAAATACTTACAAAAACGCTGGCTTTTTCTCAAGTCCACTTCCATCGCACCTTCGAGGGGATACACGACAGAAGAAAGTTAGTGAATAACTGTTCTACAGTCAAGTGGTCTAAAAGTATCTCAAAAGTGGTTTTTTTTTTCCCAACCTATAAAAATTCATCAGTCCATTGATTGATGGTGTTGTAATATTTTCTGTGGTGACTAGTCGAGGGAGAGCTGGAAAACTGTGTTCATCATGGCGGCCTCGGTTCACTTGGTCGGCGTCACGTTCTACGCCATTTTCGCATCTGGAGAACTGCAGCCGTGGGCAGAGCCCGTCAACTTGGACGAGAAGAAACCGTGGAACCCTCTGGAAGACGCATTCCAGAGTGACCCTCCTGGCCAGGTGAGAGATTAATACTGTTTGCGACCCGCCTCGGTGGCGTAGTTGGCTAACCGCGCTAGTCGTGTTGAGCTCAACCCCGAGGACGGGGAGATCGAGGTTCGAATCTTGGTCGGGTGAACTAGGGGTGGTTTTTCCTAAATGTTTTCCCACTCTCCTTCCACGCAAATGCGGGTTCACTTCCTCTAATTCAACCTTCCCAATTCCCAATACATTAGCGTAATTATACTTAAAGCGTATAACCCGACCGGGTAGTAAGACGCGGTGCTAAATAATAATAATAAAAAATAATAAAATACTGTTTGCGAGTCTGGAACCTTTATCTCAACTCTCATTTTTTTTTGTCACCGCATCTCACTCCCCGTATGGGCTATACACTTATGTATTACTTTTATTTTAACATGTCTTACTATCCGTATGGATTTATGCACCCATGCACTAATTCTAATTACAATAATGGGTTAGGGACTAGGAAGCCTTAATTTAGAGCAAATACACGCAAATCGCGTGGAGGGAGAGTATAATACCACAGAGGAAAAAACCACCCTCCGTGCACTCGAGTGGGATCGAACTCCGATCTCCCCGTTTTCGGCAGTCTAGTCTAACACGGTACTAGTGCGCAAGGCCACGTTCTAATCTCACAATAGACTAGACTGCCGATGTCAGGGAGATCGGGTTTCGAATCTCGGTCAGGTGTACTGAGGGTGGTTATTCTTAAAGGTGTATTCACTCTCCCTTCACGCAAATGTGGGTACACATAATCTAGTTATAACCTAAAACCAGAGGTGTAATTAGTACATAAGTGTACAACCTGAACAATAGTAAGACATGTTGCTAAAATTGGTGTGTGAATTGTGACCATATTATTAGTATTATTTTATTGGTATTGACAATATCTAATAAGGAGAGACAGATTCATATTATATTACTGTATGTAGGAATAAGTTAAAATGTATATTATAGTAGATTTTTCTAACAGGAAGAAGTGTTCATTCGTAATAATTTTTTTTATAACGCAGCCTTACTCTGACTGATAACTTTATGGATCCTATCTCGTAGTATCCACCATAGTGTAACCAAGAAAATGTAAACTTGATGCTGTTAATGATAATAACGGACTATCTCCCCTTCGTTTCTCCCAGGAGGTGTTACAAGGCCAACAGACTCAGTTGAACAACCATGCAGTAAGCTACGGTGCCGTGGAACAAAGTATAGGATTGCCACCACGACCACCGCTACCATTCAATAACCACATAGAACCCGTACAACCCGAGGCTAAAGATGGTTACTACAAGTACGGCACCGTAGATGATGGGGCATACTGAATTTACAGAAATGCCAACAAAATAAAACTGGGGTTGTAACAATTTGTAGACGTGTAGAAACTAATTATTAAATGCTATGGTTGCATATGGTTGAATTTGTGTTTGCCATGCGCTGAAATATAAGATTTGTACAAAAATAAAATACCTTGAGCGCTCTGGTATAGTTTGGTTTTAAACATTTAATTTATTTTTAATTACATCTAACATTAAAAATAGACTTACACTGTACTTTAGGATTATTTAATGTAATTTATTTTTTATTATTCCTAAAACAATGTTGGTTATGTTATATGTTTTAACACCAATAATGAACACTTCATAATGTATAGCAATTAGCTAAAGATAATCTTTGTACATTTTGGTTAAAGGTGGACTTTAGCAACCTCATTATTATTTTGTCCAACAAATAATTCATAGTTATTCAATCGTAAAATCCTACATGACTACCGACCAGTTTATTTAAGATGTCACAACTCTTCAAAACTATTGAATGAAGAAGCTAAACTAAAGAATGAGTTTGTCCCCAATGTATCCCTTTATAAATAGCTACTATTTAGTACTATTTTTTGAATAACTTTTCAACGTGTAATAAAGGAAGCTTTGTGATAAACTAAATTGTCGTTCTGAGTATAAGTTCTTTTTCATATTTTGAGTATTGATCATTACGAACAAAGCAATCTTGTGTAATAATTAAATTTCTTTAACGTACATCCGAATTTTTTTCAAATCTAATGGGGTAAGAATGAGGATTGAAGAACTTATGGGTAAAGCTCCGGAATTTTCAAGGCAGGAAAGAGATAAACTATTTAGTAAAACTCATATTATTAGTACACTACAATGAAATTAAAATCACAATCTCTCCATCATCAAGAAACTAGACTAACATAAACTCGAAAATTTGCTTAATTTTATAGGTACAGTCAGCCTCAGTAGATTACTGATTAGCTACCGATATTAACAATTATAGATTCTTATAATATAACATCATAATGGAAGGTCATTTAGGATTGAAAGGGAAAGGAAATATAATATTTAAATGGTATAGGAATTCCTATACGGTGGCTAATTTCACATTTATGACCATGTGCTCTAGGATCAAAGTGCCTCAATATAAGTGGAAATGATAAACCTAATATTTAAGATAAAATTAATGAAATAGTATTTTGAACTCTACACATGATGTGTGCCAACTAAATAAGAATATACCAAAGCCATGCTAATAATTGGTAGTCTCATGATGTTTGTTTCAGATTGCTATGTTGGATAAATCATGTTTTTGAATTAACATTGGCAATAAATATGAATTGATATTTTTCTCTCAAATAAGGCTGCTACTACAATTTCTTTTCCTGAAATCTAAAGTAAATTAATTTTTAAGTATATTATTTTCAGTTTCTAAAAAATTGTATGAGATGATTTTTTTAAATAAGTATTTAAAACAGATCTTAAGAAGGCTAATCATTATTATAATGGTTTAAGGATAACAATACTTCTTATAAAGAATCTTAGTTACATAATAAGGATATTAAAACATTTATAATTTTAAAAATAGTGTAAATACAGATTATTATCAGTTTATGTTAATTAATTTACAAACAGCACACAAATATTAGACTGAGAAAGGAATTAAATTAGAATATCTTCTAAAAAGCAATTATTGGTAGTAACAGGTGTTATGTCCATCACTTACCAGTTCGTTTCATCCACATTTAATTACTTTAAATATGGTGCAGTTAATTAAAAGTATAGTTTAGAGGGAATGTTGCCCCATTTTTATGAACGGAGAGTATGAAATCGGTTAGGATTAAACATACTTTCTAAGCCCACCCTAAGTTCAAACAAACCCATAAGAGATAATAATTCTAGACCTACTCCCTAGACAATGCTACCACCGATGTTGATAATGACAAGGGTTTCCAAAAAAATCTATTAATTAAATGGCATCCATCTCTTGCATCAAAGATTTAAAACAACATAACATAAAAATGCTGTGTTTTGTTAGTTTCATGCTAAAATGTGTATTTAAATATAAACATTAAAGATTATAGAAACATTTAGTTATATTTTTATATTGAATCAATTTAATTTTGCAAATAGCCATGGATTGTGAAAAATAAATTCTTAAGTAAGTTAAATTATTTTTGTATTTTTAATCATCAATTTTGTTTAACTTAATATTTACAATATTGATGGCTTTAAATATTTTAGGATGATTTATGTGAACCATTCCAAAGTGAAAAACTTTTTTTTTTAATTCATAACATTATTTTGCTGTAGGTCATTCAAGCAAATCATTATTTAAGTAATCTTTTTTTTCGCCTAAATAAAATGTTCATCTAGTGAAATAAGAAAATATCTACAGTTGTGATTAAATCGTTTGTCATTCTCTAGGCATATAAAAGACAGAAAAATAGTATTGATTGAGAACAGAAGGGGTGAAGTTGGAAAATTAGTAAACGTAGAGTTTGATTTGACGTAATGTATTAGCATGATATATTTAGGTTCAATCTCAGTACCATTTTTCAAATATATTCTAATGAACACATAGGATTTGTTTTGTACGTTATTAAAATGCGAATATAAAATATGTAATAGTAAATCTGTATAATTTATAAACTTTATTTTTTTAAATGGGAGATTTACGTAATATTGAATACATTTATTTGTTTAAATTTTTTTATTAAAATATATCTATTTTATCAGTATTTGTTTTCCAAAAAATCATTAATTATTCTCGCTAGAATACATATTGTAACAATAAATTTATATTCGAAACCAATTATAAAAAAGCAATAACGTTCAACATCAGTTTATTTTATTCAAAATCGATTACTTTAATACAAAATAAATACCTACCTTGATTGTTTATAACTTTCTGACAAAGGAGTTATTTCATTATTTTCATGCACAAATTAAGTGTATATAACTGTTTGTGTGATGTCAGGTCAAGTATAGTTCTCAACACAAATTGACAGTAAATTTATGTACATCATATAGAATAATATTCATTGTTATTGTACATTCAGTCTTATTTGTACCAATACTGGAGTTATTCAAATTCAATTAAATGTGATAACTTTAAATCAGAAATTATAAATCGAAAAAGTCAGATAGATATAGATATATATTGTGATTTGTTGTTTTACTTAAATGTTGGATATCTAATTATATTTTCAATATATTCACATGATAAATTAACTAAATCTGAATGCTACTATTTGTTGTATGAATTTATCAATGTTCAATAAAATATTGGTAGTTGTCCACGTGTTATTAGTTCCATTACCTTGAGTAGTTCTGATGGATACCATTCAACCATTTCATTAGGTACAGAGTCGGTTGTTCCACTGCTTCTTTAAATAATGGTAAGTTTTTTAAACTAAAATCTTATGTGTATTGATATATACTAATTAATAATTCTTATAATTATTGGTATGTCATAATCAAACACGATTACAACATACGCTTATATAATTCCTAACTGGCTCGTTGAACCTCATCATCTGTCAATATTTCAATGACAGCTCCCATAGTAAACTTTATATTATAGGAATCCAAATCAGAAATTTCTAAAATATATATATCATACATAATAACATATTTGATATAGAAGATATTTTTAATACAAATTCAAATCTTATCAGTAGAACTAGTTATATTGTTTATTTCAATATTATTCTCACGATTAAAATTTGTAAAGTTTTATATGATAGTAATTGAATTAAATTATTTTACTAACCAAAATTAGAAAGTGAAAAATTATTGTTAAAACAAATAATCGTTTACCAAAATTGATGATTCCACTTTAATTTTTTTTAATTTGGAATTTTTGACACATCCATGGTGTCTAAGCTTCGATTTAAAATGAAGAGAAATATATATTAAAAGGGCTGGGTAGAACTACGGGAATAATTGTCAAAATTAATAGCTTCAGATTATGTCAGATGTAAATAATATATAAAGAGTCAAATTATCAATCAGATTTCAGTGAAATTACATCAGTTACTGGACAGATATTTTTTACAGGCTGCTATTTGAATAAACTGCCCAGACTTATTAAACTGCGCAGTAGAGTAAAGAACTTAGAAAATCAATATCACGAGCTTAACAAAAAACACAGAAGGCATACCTATTTGAAACTCCTCCTTGGAATTATTTAGTCACGGTTACCACCATTAAGAAAATAAAACTTTATTCTTTTTACACACATTGTTTAGAATAGAATAATTTGAAATATTATTTCTGTATTAATAAAGAAGATAATTGTGTTTATTACAATGACGAAAGTTCTTAAATACGTTTCGTAAACATTTATGAGTAGTTTTATGTTTAAGTGTGGCCACATTGAATCCTCGATTCTTATATATCGATATATATATATATCGTATTCACAAGAGGGTGGTTTAAACTGTAATAATATCTTGAAATATTTTCTAACTGTAGTGGGCTTTAGATAAAAAAATTAGAAATAAAATTGGAAAGTGTATTTTAATAATTTACCAATATACAGCTAGACAAATAAACTATAAAATTATCTGATTATTATTTTTAGCATGTGCGCTTTAGTTTCGTAATGTTACTATATTAACCTAAAATTGGTTTCATTATATTTAGTTGTCAATCGTTTGAATTACATATTCAAGTTAAACGTTTGAAAATAATTAAGTAATTCAGTCCTTTTGCATTCTAGAACACTATAGAATCAGTCCTTCAATGAAAACCAACTTTACGCCCCAGGTTTTTGAGAGACTTTTAGTTATAGAATTATATTTTACGATCTCATTTTAGTATCGACTGACTTTGTAAATATATTAATTATTTTTATTACAAATAAATAACTAGTAATAACCCAAAATTTTGAAATAAAATCAGTAAAATTGTATCAATATATAGTCAAAATTGTTACAATTTCACTAAAATATTTTTTACAAATGACTTAGCTGCTAAAATATCAATATAATCATTTACTTCAATGTCAATTCAATAAATTGTGCAATAGGTTAAAGCTATTAAATTTTAAACTGCCCTAAGAAATATATATTTAATTATTAGTAGCAGATTCAAATAGTTAATAATTTATAAAATAACTCCCAAATATGTATTATAACTTAACTATAGTATATTACAATATATTCCCTTCTGTATTTAGAGATATAACCCATGTATTATATACCATTGGAAGCGCTCATCAAATAATCGTTAAGGCATTTATTACCTAAATGTAACTTTAAAATAGTATTTGCATTAAAAATATATAAGCATTAGTAACCAAAATTATTTATTCTGATTCCATTTGTACAAACATAAAGTTTAACAAAACATGGTGTAACTATATATATATATATTGCATAATTATTATAATTAATAACAAATTTAATAATTCATTTAGTGGAGAGCTTATATGATAGGATTTGTGTTCTAAACGATTTTTCTACTCTGTTTAGCTCTATTTCTTTAAAAACACTATTCGTAGGTTTTTTAATTTCGTTATGTTATTATTCTAACATTTATATTATTTATCACTTCGCTAATGCTACTAAGTTCAAACAATCATCCCCAATTGACAATGTTACCTTAAACAAAACAATGTTTTTGTGGAATGTACTTTAAAACAAAATAGTCTATATGATCCAATGTCATGGTATAAATGACAATAATATATTTTAATTTCATAATTCCGTTTACCCTAACAAAATTTCACATTAATAAAGCTACAAATGTATCCAAAAATATTGAATTGGCATAATCAAATAATGCTAGTTATTTGTTGGATACTAAATATAATTTTGTTAGAAAAGTAGTTATTATGTAAAAAAGTTACATTTGAAGCAGTAAATACCTTACCTAAAATAAAATAAAGTTTATTGTCCTGTAATAATTGTGATGTTAGCCTTTTGTTAATACTCTTGTTAAACTGTAAGTATTACCTAATACTATATATGTATGTATATTATTTATGTATATACTGTAAATTGTATTTATCATAATCTTAGAAATAAATATGTTAGATTAGGGTTAGTTCAAAATGGGTTGAGACACATATAACATAAGGAGACTTTATTTGTTATAATTTGAAAAAAAGCTTATTTTGGTTACTAAAATGATACATTAATTTATTAAAACAAATACAATTATTTGCAAGCACTCAATTCTATGACTATATATGTATTTATATAGTTATTTTTATTAATTTTTCCTTTACTCGTAGATTTACTAAACATTATTTATAATCTAATGCACAAAAACCTAAATAAATTGTCCATTTTAGATAGGCATATTTTTTTTACGGTTTAAGCTAAATCATTTTGAAATATTTTTGATAATATTGAATTAAAAATCTATTTTCTTACAGTTTGTTTAGATAAGGTCCAGAGATTATATATATATATATATATATTATATATTATAATATATATTATATATATATCCATCAATGTATCAATTATTTAAAAATTGCTTATGATATACATTAAACCTAATAGGCCTAAATATTATAATATTGATAAATAGATTTTTTAATAAATTATTTCTCTGACAAATTCAATTAAATAACAGAGTAGACATTTGAATTTAAAAAAAGAATACGCTATTACAATGTGCAGCCTTAAAAGCAATAAATTTAGGTAAGTGTTTCAAATTATATTCAGACAATAAAAAGACAATAAAAGCTTGCTCTTTTTTAGTATCTGACAAGATAAATGTTAAATTTTCACTCGTTAGACTTTTAAAGCAGTTGTGGATTAAATTTAACTTTGACGAATTAACGTCCGTCGCCTGCCTAATGTTATGTGTATCTCCTTATATGGATATATCTTTACAACGTAAAATAAAATCGTGAATAAATGTAATTTATAACATAAGGCTGGCTACGATATTATTTTAAATAGTGTATTAGAGCCTAATGTAATTAATGTGTTTGAATAAGAAGTGAAAGTCTATCATGAGATATTACTCTCAAAGGCTGTGCTGACAATAATAATATGTCAAGATTTAAATAAATTTTAATCTAACATGACATAACTACGTATATATAATACTTATAAGGATTAATTTACTATAGTCATGAATGCGTGAAACTGTATTATTAATATTTTGTTAAAAAATGGCTTTGGTGTATAATATATGAGGAGAATGTTTTAAGTTGTAAATCATTTTAAAGAGCTATTAATTAATAACTATTAGTGGTCTTGAAATAAGGTGTAATATTTAGATATTAACATCATATTGGTTTCCTACCATAGTATATCTTATTTAAATAAGTGTATTGTTTTTATTTAATGGGGTACCATATTTTTATTAAAGTATATTAACATGGGATTGTTTACTGTTCTTTTATTTGATTATTTGCATTGGGATTGATGTTATAAATTTTTATACTTGACAGCATTTAATATATAGTGGTTACATTTTATTTTTATGATAAACAAATTATTTAAAAAATAAGAATTGATCACACAAAATAATATTAAGTGTATTGACTTGTAATTATGACATTTTGTAAACTTCAACGGTTGAACAAATAAAAGAAAATACTTTTTATTAAAATACCTATTCAAACGCATCATTGTTCTCATATTTGTGTACACTCCATTTACCCTGAAAGCTAGCAAGTTTATTTTTCTTACTATGACGTACCTTATAAGTTAATGACAAAGTGTCATCGGTCAGGAAAATGCTGCTATCGGATAAGTGGAGTGTATATTTCAAGTTATGATTGATTTCTAAATGCACAAATCTTAAATAATGAAGATGATGTTCCATTTAGTAAAATTGTTGCATTCATTTAAAGTTACTTTTAAGTGGAACAAATCAAAAACAGTTAGTGGAGGTTAAATTTAAAGGTATTATAGATAGGAATAATGGCCTAACTTATTAAGAACTGGGATTTTGTTGCGTTATTTTTATTTATAAAGCTGACATTTCATACTTGGCTAATAATTTGTTTCACATTTGTTTTACGTTACTAAGTTTCGTTATTATGAGTTTGCCATTGGCTTAAAATAAAATTTAATATTGGTTTGATAAATTTTTTAATAAAATAGGAGTTTATCGGAAAAATAATCTCATTTTAATACACCTTTTGACTTATACTTATGCAACAAGTTTTCCCATTGTATATACTATAATTGATTGGAAGTGAACTAGTTAACATACCGAGTGATGCGTGGATATTAGATTCAGCCATAGGTAGCTAGCCAGAAACACTTATAAGAGTGGCGGGTTGCCAAACTCCACGAAGATTATAATTATTATGGTTTATAGCTGTCCTCTTGACACACACATAATGTATTTACTCGTGTAAAGAATTATGTGCATTTCCGAACAATATTGACTTGTGTAAAAAACTAAATATTGTAAATGTACAAAATGAAATTGTATAGTAATATCATTGTATTTGTTCTCAAATTATGTGCATAGTGCTAGAAAGAAATGCAATTTTAAGTCTCATGCGAGTGTGTCAACAATAAACTTTAACTTGTATATACTTTATTGGAAATAAATTTGGTGGTGCTGAACAATTATTCTGTGATGTTCTAATGTTTGAATGAAATCAATATTATTGTATGTAACACAATAGCATGTTTTAGAGAATTGAATTTCAGAAGAATAAATCAATTTAATGATATTAAAAAGAGGTATAATAATGTTGACCAATTCTTTGATGTTAATTTTGAGATTTTATTATTATTTTATATGTATATATAATAAGGCATTTATTTTATTTTAATTTGCTACTTCTATATTCTGTTGCGTGTACATAATTATATAAAAAATATATTCGTAGTTCTTCCTAATCATTGTAGTTAGGTTTTGTCATTATATTGTGAATAAACTTTTTTTATAAAATAATATTAATGAATGTATTGCTAAAATAAGATTCATTTGTATGATAATAGTATGTAATTCCTTAATTACTTTCATTATATACAATATTTTTAATTGTGTTAGATATAAATGTGTGTGTACAGTTTGTTGTCTTTTATGGATATTTTAATAATATTTATTTATTTTATAACGACTATTAAGATTTATTTGATGGTATATTGTGTGCAGTTTTTTTATATATTTATTAAATATATCATAAAAAACCAATATATATGTTTTTAAATATGTAAATGTAATACTAAATTAAAATATTTGCATGTTTTATTATCATATCTCCATATTCAATATAATACCAAATAATAATGTAGATAACCTAACTAAATTGTATGTAGGGTGCCCCGAAATTAAAATATAAAACTTGAAATCTATAGTTTGTTAAAATATTTCAGAAATATCTAAAATGAATTAAGTTGTCTGATGTTATCTAACGATAGCACACATCAAATGCTATGGAGTTTGAATACAGTCCCAAGATAAAATAATATATTTTCTTGAAATATAAGATCTTATAAGTTCAAGGGTCTATCTTTATAATCAAAATTCTTCAAAAGCTTTATTAATTATAGTTTACAGGTAATATAACATCTTTTAGCTTCTATTTGACATGTTAAAATAACTCTAAAACGGATATTTGGGTATTTATGATACTTCCAAGTTATTTTTATCAATAATTTTTAATATTGTACTTGAAACATAATTTTTATATCATCTATTTGAATAGATTAATGTTATACTTTGTTTAGTAGTTTATTCCGAGACAAATATTTAAAAAATGTAGAAACACTACATTGAAAGTAAAGGCCATTTAATAAATTTATAGTAGTCACAAAAGATTTATGAATAAAAATAAGTGATGTTAAAAGTTTTTATGGGTTAAGATGTTAGATGTTAATCTTATGCTGGATTTAATTTGTATAGTTATGTATTTTTGTCGAGCACAAACTAATTTTAGGCTAATAATTGTTAGCAAAATATTGATGAAAATATCCATAATTACAGCGAAATAACATTTATAGGATATATAGATATTGTGTATGTGTTTAGGAAACAAAATATAGTGTGGGCACCCGATATTACCTTAATCACGAAGAAGATGAAAATGAGTCAATAATATAAATGTAAACCACAAATAATGTTATTGAACCTTAATTTTACAAGAGGTATACAACCTAATCTCAGTCTAGTAAATGTTGAGCCACAATGAAAAAGCTCTGTAACAATAAAAGAGATTATTTACAAATTAAAAATATAATAGTGCTTTGACGATATTTTATTTAAATATCCCATTTGGTTTCGTAATTTAATTGAAGTAAATATAAATTGCCAACGGTATATAACACATTCGTAATATTAATATTGATTTTTTTTACTCTTATGTTTATTTAAAAAACTAAAATTTTCAAGATTAATTTAATTGTTAAAGTGAATTAGTATATTTGGTCGTTAATAATTTATAAATAAAAAATTTATAAAAAATATAATTTATTTTAAAACTAAAATAACATTCTAAAGTAGTTGGTAAACTATGCATTAATATAATATTTTCCAGTTAAAAGTAAATTAATTAATAATATTACTAAATAGATTTGACACGTTAAAATGAGGTCTCACAAAGATATATATATATATAAAACTATTTTAAGTTAAAAAATCGTGGTTCAATTTGTAAAATTCAATGGTTTCAAATATATAAACCAAAAGCAATAACGAAACTCTCAGATGTTATAATATTACCATATTTATCTGATATACATACTTTGCTTTATTTTTTCCATAAATTATAATAAAATTCTGTTATAACTATATTTAAATAAATTTAAACTCATTATAATGTTCACTGTCAAGTTTTTATAAAGGACTTGTGGTTTTTTAATGTTGATGTTAATGTTTAATATGATAATTATTTTAATACACCTCTGTTTGAAATAAGTCATAAATGTCACATTTAAATGTAAATAATTATGAATATAATTAAATGTTTAAAAATTGTACTCTCAAATACTTTTTAAAAATATGTTGACTTTATGTGTATACTAGAGTATAATAAATGAATTGATGTAATCAAAATAAAATATAATAGGCCATATACAAAATTTCAGAAAATATCAGAATTGTATCAAATATTTCAAAATTTATTTTCATCTGAAATCTTATTATTGTATTTGATTGAATAATAATAGACTAAATATAAGTTTATATAATGTTCACAGATAGATTTAATTTGCTTTAATGATAAATGAATGTGAAAGAGAGGTTGTAAATAATATATTATGTCATAAACACAGAAACAGCTGCAAATTATTTCAAGGAAATCACACGAATAATAGTGGTAAAACCTAAAAGAGCTTAAGTTTTGACAGTCCATATAGTTTGTGACCCAACTTAAGGTAAATATTCACCCTAAAAATGTATTACTTTTATTATTCTGAAAACACGATTTATCTACTTTTTAAACATGCATCACTGTAATTTGTTTAACATACATAAATAAATCAATCACATTTTTAAAACGTAATAGTGTATTTTTCAATCTTATGGTATGAAATTAATGATCACTAATTAACTATAGATGAGCTTAGCTACAAATTGAAATATAAAAAAAATATTTCCTCAATAAAAGTAAAAAAAAGTAATTTAAATATATCTAATTATTTGTAGATGAATATTCTTATAAACGTAAATGTATAGTAACCATGATCCTTAAAAAGCTAAATTAGTGACCACCCTAAAGTGTGTAGAACAGTGCCAGAAGAGATTAGAAATTTATCTAAAAGGGCCTTTACACTATCAGTCAGACTGTCAGCCCTAAGATTGACAACCTGACTGTCAGTATGCATCCGTATTTACAACGAGACTTCACATAATCAGTCTTCGTATAATTATTTTTTAACAGTCTCACTCTTGCATGCAAAAGTGCAAAAACATGGTTGATAATAATAAAAAAAAGGCGTGGTCAGTCCATGTTTGCTACTGAGACTGAAGGAAATACTGAGAGTTCGCAAACACGGTCAGTCTTTTATCAGTACTACTGCCAGTCTCTCCCAACAATTTCACTGAGTTACTGACACTATTGTGATCAGAAAACTTGGATCAATCAGTATTTTCAAAAGTCTATCCATCAGTACATCAGTACTACCCTACTCAGACTGTCAGTATTAATTATTACTTTATTAATACTGACAGTCTGACATCGTGTAGGGAACCTATAAGAAATGTAGTGTCAGAAAAAAATCTTAGGGGAAATAGGTTGACCGGTAACATCTACGATTGATAAGATGCCAATTGACTTTGTCATTGCTATATGTGCTAGCACCAGCAGCTTTGAATATTAAATGCAATAATAGAGATTCCGTTTCACATATTGGGATTGGGAAGATTATATATAGAGTAAGTGTACCCGCATTTGCATGGAAGGTGAATGGAATACTCTTTTAGAAAAAAAAAAACCTACAATTTTCAAACCTCAATATCTCAGTCATCGGCAGTTTAGTATTCTGTGAGAGTAACGCGTTAGACCATGTGGCCACCGATGTGGTTAAGGTAATGACAATGGCAAGCTTGAAATTCACATAAACATATGGCTTAATTACCTCTTGATGTAGTTTCGAGCTATTAAACCAAGATTGATTGTTCCAAATATGCTTTAAAATACTGTAAAGAGTCATTAAAACATAAAAGACACTAGCGATATTGAAATTACTAGTAATAAATGCTGTTTGCCATTTCAACTGTGGAAGTAAAATAGAAGCTGAGGTAGATCTAGTCAAGAGCATACATATATTCCGTTCACGATAGGTTTTTACCTGGATGACAGTTCGAAAATCATATGTTTAAGTTTTGGGTTGCCAACACTAGTAAAAGATCACAGTTTTGTTATAAATGTAAAGATCTTTAATTACCTGTTATATAATACATTTAAAATAACGTAAACTTATGTTCTCTCATACTATTTCATTTTTTTTAAAATCATTTCATTAGTAATCCAACTCGAAACAATATTTTAAACATAATTAAAAGTACTTATTTTTCGTTTTGGAACGTTACTGATTTTGTGTAATATAGTGCAAACATCAATATATTTTAATGCAGGCATCGTATTTACTTGGAAAAGAGAAAATTGATCTCATTTTTTTTACATACAATAAATGATTTTATGATTGTTTTATCGTATTTTGAAATATTTAACTGAATAAAATATTTTCATCAACTGCGTGTCTGCATCATTGTAAAAAACTTGTTTACCGTTATGTTCAATTCATATGGTTTAGATTCGTCAGTGGCCATTTTGAAGCTATGTTCGTTAGAAGTTTTTGTGAAAGTGGGGTTCATATTTTTTTAAAGGGAAATAAAACTATAAATAAACTTTGTGTCCTACCTCAAATAAATATATAAATAATATTGGCCTAAATGACTGTGGTTAACCATCAGATTATATTACCATCTGTTTTCATTACAGTCATCCAGTGATAGATGTCAGCTGTTGGCGTAGTGATATATTAGGGATTACTTCTAGTAACATTTAGAGCTGTCATCCAGGTAAACTTAACTCGTGAATGACTTATACTATATTTAGCATCTACACATTAGCTGGATGAAATAATTTGTAAAGTGACTAATAAAGATGTGCAACAATTAATTAATTATAGTACATTAGAGCATAATTAACGCAGAATATATTCAAGAGAAAAAGGGGAAATATGTAAGACAAATTTTAAAAAAACATGATGAACGTGAAAGCTTTTGAAAAAGAATTTAAAAAATTACTCGTTCAGTGTGATGTAAACTTCAAATCCTAACTTTTTCCGTGGTCTATTTTAAAACATTCGTGGTAATAAAATCTAAATTAAGTACATTTACAATCAAAATAATGATTTAATTCATACACCAATTTAAAACTAAGTCTTGCGTTAAACAAAATATATTATACAAATACATATAACATAATAAATTATTATTTGATAAAATATTTTATCAATCCACGTTTAAAATTTTATTAAAAAGGTCAACACAATTATACAAAAATTATGTGAGCACTAAACATAATTAATTTAGTAACAATCATTTCTATGAAAGATTCACTATCTTACATTTTAACACGAGACAAACAAAACAAGTACAATTATTAAAGAAAATCAATTTAAAAAAATAAAAATAGGGGCCACAATTGGATTTTTTTAAATACAGGAAAAATTTACTCTTAGTATATAGTGAAGTTGGTGGAAAAAGGAAATAAGGGAAAAATTATAGTAATTTATTTTATTCCAGAGTAGTTTTTTTCAGAGCTATTACGAATATATACAGTACATTAAGTTATGTAGGCAAATAATTGTTTTACAAAATATTAAAAAACATAACTCTCTGTGCCTTGAAGTTAATAATTTTATTACTTTAGTTACATAGTTTAGACTACCTTTAGAAAAAATACGTTAACTATAAATTTGTTTGTAAAATATAAAGCTCAGTATAATTATTTTAACTAGGAGGATACATAATTTGAAAATAGGCAAATGTTCTAATTTCCCTGATTTTTCTTTGTTTATTTAGAACCTAATTGGATTTTTCAACTTAATATTTGAAATAAATATCCACGAACAATATTGCACAATAGAAAACATCTAAGTCTTGTAATTGAGTATTTATACATGTGATCACTTGAGTTAATCTGATAATGAATGGGCTTTTAGGATAGAGATAAGTTTTTTAATTTAAGGTTACACCACTTAATTTTCATGTTCAAACATGAGCTGTATCTGTAGGATGAAATAAAAGAAAATAAACCTATTAAAAGGGGATTAAAATTTGATTAGTGAAATATAAGTACTAAACATGGACTCGACTGCAGTAAAAACATTTATATTGATGCGACAAATTTACTATCAATTCTTATTCATCCCCTTATTTATAGTAAATTAATAAATACACCCCGTAAAATTTATATAAGGGCTACAAAAATGGGAAGTTAAAATTTATATTAAAAATATTAAGGTATTGATTTAATGGTTTAATTACCAATGTATTTTTTATATGTATTCTTGACTAGATATCTCTTTGTTTTAAATCTAAATGAATCCTCAATATCAATAAGTTATAATATATCGTGAATATAATTGTGGTTCTAATATTGTAATAAAATTTCAGACTATATTGTATATCCAAATAACTTATCAATATAATTTATTTTCTTATTGTGTTTAAGTGTTAGCTTTTCAGTCAAGCAGAGATAGATTTGCTGTATCACAGCAATAAGATATTTTTAAATCCTACTAATACTTTCATATCAGTGTGGAACCGATTTTAAAAATGTGTTGTCAATAATATTGTGTGCTTAATGTGTAATATAATAATGTCAAAGAATTAATACTAATTTAGATTCTCAGGGTTGAATTATAAAAATATTTTTTTATAAAACTTGAACTGCATTAAAAAGGTAGTTACCTAATTTAAATAAGTTTCACATAATATACATACTATTTTTATCTCAAAGTATTGTTAACATTTAACCAAAAAGAAACATCTATTACTTTTAAAATAACTTCCAAATTCAAATAATGAACATTAATGTTTGTTGTATAAAGAATGTATTTGGAAGGAAGCTAATTTTATTATTTTCTTAAATATTTTCGAAATAAGCCTTTAGTTAAAACTTATATAATTGTTTATATGGATTATGTAGAGGATTGAGTGATATAATCAAAATGTGCAGAATTAAAACCAAATTCCATAAACCATAGTAATCTGTGTTTAGTTCTATCATAGTCATGTTAACTATGAAAGCTATATTGTGTTGTTTTTTTGTACCTCTAACTACCTTTAAACAGATTTCTAATGCAAAATTTACCATAAAAGTTAAATTAGGCTTTTTTTCTATATAATTTTTGTGTTTGTCAGCTAAATTAACTGTCCTATTTAAATGTTCCGATAAAAATGTTCTAGAAATAGTTAAAATCAAAATTTCCTTTCATTGGTTTTATTTAAAAATTGCCTATTTTAGTTAATAGCATGAAATATATAATATTATAAAACCAAAATATAATAAAATATATATTCGTAATGTTTTTTAAGAAAGCTTTTTCAAAATTTTCCTCTAAGTTGGGATAACACTACAAAATCTCGTTTTTGTAAATGTTTTCTCTTGTTTTATAAATACAAGTTTTTCTTATATCAAATTATCAAAATCTCGTTTTTGTAAATGTTTTCTCTTTTTTTATAAATACAAGTTTTTCTTATATCAAATTATCTGTGCATATACAAATAAAATTATATATGATTAATAACATAATTTATGTAACAATCTAATCTAGTAAACACATATTTGTTGTCTCAAATTAAAATTACACCTTATATGTTCTTAATTAAAATATCCGGAAAATTGAAGTAAAATATCAATGAAGATTTCTTAATCATAATAAACATTTATATTAACATTTGCAACACTCTCTTGGTTTGTTTTTTAGAAAAGAAATTACCACTTGCTTATGACAGATATTCTATAAATACGGCAGCACACAAACAACACTTCAATCATTTCTGCAAATCTTTTTACATTTTACTTATAGCTAAGATTTTTAGCTAAAATTTTACTTCTTTGTTATATTCATTAACTAACATAAATGAAAATTGTCATCAAAGAAATTATATATATTTTTAGTTGATTTCTTATTCAAAGGCAATTATTTGGCCTTGTTGAACTTTTATATTTGTGAGAATTTTAGTAATAATTACTAATTTTATCATACCAAATCTAAACTATCAATATTTTCCACAAATTTTACTAACTATTTTAACTTTTAGCTTGATACTCAAAATTGATAATTCAATACCTTGCTCGTAAATACTAATATTCAAATCATAAAATGTCAACATAATTTAAAACTATACTTTTAAAAACATTGATTTAATATTCACACACATTTTATTCTGTATTCTAAAACATACGTATTATTTAGATTTAATAGTATGATTTTTATAAGTAGAAGGATTTTATTTGTTTGGGCCTAAGGTTTTGTTTCTACTTTTTTATATCGTTTATAGCCAATATAATGAGTTATTCCAGCAGCTTTATTGTAATTATTTGATTATTTAAAAGTGAGTGAAAGTGCAACCATAAAAGAGCGCCTTTTACTTTCCCATTAATGTTTTTGTAAATATAATCACCTGCATTGGCTTTTAATGTGGGGTCCATTAACATTAAAGTTAATATTATTTTCTGTGTGATTATTCTTCGATTTGTTATGTAAGCTTACTCATGTGCAAGTCTACTAATAATTTAAATTCATCTTATTAATAAAAACCAAATGTTTGTTGTTGGTGTTATTGTAGTTTAAAAAAACTATTCAAATGTAGTTTAGTTTTTCTTATTGTAAGCCTTAAAACAAAGAGAGTTAATTTGATTTTAATTCAATCAAAGTCGTAAATATATTTGTAATAACCATAATGTAATTTGGGAAACTTTAAAATATTTCAAATTAGCGTGTCTATCAATTACTATAATGTAAACGTGTCTTACTTCCAACTTCCCTATTATTAAAAAAAAAATATTATGTTAAATGTATGTAAATTCTATTAAATTAATTAAGTATAACCAGTTGGCCATACTTAAGGTGAAAAGGGCGGTGGGTTTTGTGGTTCAAATTAATTAATTATGGATATTAACATTCTTCCTTAATGCCTAGGCTAGTAGCTTCTTGGAGGTTTTGAAAATCTACATCACCTTAATCCACAATTATGTTTATACATACATAAACTTTTTTTTTTTCGCATTACGTCTTACATCCTGGACAGGCTATATACGCAAAGACCCAGGTATTTAAAAATTATAATTTTTAAGAGGGGCATCACCATAAATTTCTCAAGTAGGAAATTCTTTCCTTCAGCCCCCACCCCTCCAACCCCCAAAAATACTGAAAACAAACTTGAGCTAGTGTAATTATAAATGAATACTCTGAAAATTTAAAAATTACATTTGGACAGCGGAATCGAGCCCGGGACTTTTGGTTTAATTCTCCGATGCTCTACCCACTGAGCTATCAAGGAATCGTACCGTGTCCAAGGTCATTATTAACTCATATTTTAAGGCAGAGTCTTATTTGAATATATATCATGTTTTGGAAAATTGTAATAAATTATTATTTCAAATTAATTAATATTATTCTCTATCAAAATTTTTCTTACATTTTAATTATATTTATTTTTATAGTTAATGATGATGTTTGTGTCATTTTATTGATTATTTGGTGCGTATTAGAAATAATATTTCACACTGAATCTTAATAAGTTTGGTTGTAAATTCTATGCAAAGAAATTATTTTTTTTATTAACTGCTTGTTTGTATATATTAAAACACGAATATTTTGATTAAAACATATGTGAAATAATTGTGTGGGTGAGACATTTAAAAATAAAAAAATTAATGTAAATTTTAATAAATATCTGTTAAATGTAGAATATGATAATATTGAATGAATATTATGTTTATCGGAAAATTAATAGATTTCAAAGTGAGTAATGGAAATGGAGATTGTTGCAATAAATAAAATAAAATCTTTTTTTTTAACTCTTGCTTTTAACAACCCTTAAATATTCATGCCTAAATCATTATGTGTTTGTTGTGTATATGGTTCAAAAATTATAATATTTGACCAAATGATCTTATGTTTCTGGTATGGAATAATCTTAGATAATTAAATTATAGTGCCTCATTTTAATTTAATATTTCTATTTTGATTACTTTCTATCTATAAATCAGCATTCAAAGTATAAATTAGACCAAATTAATGTTTATAAATGGTTTTGGACAGTTTTTGATTTCTTCCAACAAAGAAAATATTTAATGGTTTTTCTGATTTCTGGTTATGATTACATAGAACGCAATTTGTACGGGAAATATTTCCATGAGAGCTTATGACTGGAACCAATGGTAAGCGTGGTTTTAGGTATCAGTCATGCAATATAAGAAATGATTTCTCAAGAGATCTAGGTTTTTATCTCATCCGGATGGTTTTCAACGTGTTATTTTCCCCATCCTATATACTATTCATGTAAATGACAGTACATATCCCTTTAACAACTTTCTTCAGCCTTACCTTTTTACATCTATTACCGTTTCCAGTTCATGGCCTGGGTCAGTTTTTTTTTCATTCAAGACATATATTTTCCACTACTTGCTTGCTAGGCCTGTCGTAGCTTCATATGCCTTAAAATCTAACTTAAGATTAGGACATGCACTACATCCAGTCCCCGACCGTTAATTCATCACTTTGAAAGAGTAAATCTAAATATCACAAATGATGAATCTTTAGCCATGCCGGGAATAGAATATGAGACCCTCAACTCAGTAGACAGTTACGCTACCGACTGAGCCAATATGTCAGGACTTCTACATACTTACCACGTAGAATAAATAATTTAATAGCCATCATATTAAAACTCCAAGTTTAAATAAGATGGCCTATGTATATACCTATATACCTCGGTGGTCTTGAGGTAAAGGGCTCGTCTCCAGATACGATGTTCATGGGTTCAAACCCAGCTGAAATTCAGGGATTTTGTTTGAGCAATAAAAATCTTTAGATCATATTTTATTCAGAGGGGTATTAAAGCCGTCGGTCCGATGTGGATGGTGGTAGGTAATATAACTCTGGAAGGTTTGTGAAAAAACTATCCTGATAAAATTGTTAGGTGCTTTCATGCTCGCTCATAGACATTCAATGTGGAAGAAAATGGGGACTACCACGCTTGCGTGGACACCCTAGTACATGTGATTTTCTACCAGATAGTACGAGCAGCACTAACAATCAGAAGGGCTGTATGTATGCCCATACCACCCCTGGATATAAATTATACTAAACAAACCTTCGGTTGTTGATTCAAGAAGAGATGAATGTACCTAACTTATATTTTTGTTTTTCTTGCGAATTGAAATTTGAAGCACCTTTTATAGAATACATTTTTTGTAACCAACATTGATAATATTTTACAAATTTATCAGTGTTATTTAATATAATTTAATAATATCTATCAAAAGAGAAACTTACTTATAACCTAACGTTACTTGACACATAAATACTTTAAAGTATATAGAACATTTTCTCAATGCATATGTCCATTAGTAATTATTGGTGCATACAAAGTATTTTAATTAACTCAACATTTATGAGAGAAGAATATTTCAACACCCAAGATTGTATCATGAGCACGATAGCGTAAATGTGTATACCCACGTACATATATATTCAACATATATTACAGTTTATGGTTAACAATATTAAACCAAATAAATTATATTTTGAAAATTGACATACTATATTTTTTAACCTACACACACTGCATATGATATACCGTCCACTATGATTGTCTGGAGAATTTATTCAACATCCGCATTTTAATTATTGTAGCACTAGGGTATGACCATGATTATAATAATAACACTTCGATGATTCGGTACACTTTACATCACTTCCTGATGATTTAAATATAATTATTATGATTGTTTGGAATATCTCTCTGTTATACATAATTTAATAGTTAGTTAATCAGTCTGTAATTAAATCATTTTTAATTGCTTTAATACAATACGACACTTTTATTAAGTTATACTTCAATCGCACTCACCCATTCCTCTCCCCCCTCCACCAGTTCCTACACCCAATCCAATGACATTCCTTAATCAGACAAAAGTAAATCAACCTACATATAAACAACTTATCACATATTTTGATTGTAGTGTACAAAGATATATTTATCTTGACCTGGTATTTAAATTGTTAAACGAAATACGCTTTATCGATCATAATGGTTTTACAACTAACAACCGGACGTATTATAGTGACTAAAATATATAAAATCTAGGTTTTCTATGGAAAAGTTAAAATTAACTATAAAAGTGTTCAGGTAAACATTGTTACTAAAATTTCTCTTGAGGATGAAAATAGAATTTTTTAATAACGTTCATATTTGATTTGGTAAGAAGTAATAAATGATAAAATTATATCTTCTTTATTTTTATAAGGAGAAAGGAATAAAAATAAAGAAGATATAATTTTGTCATGAGAATAGACGTCAGGATTATTTTTTTTATTCTTGATCCACTTCTCTAACACTGAGACACCCCGGTGCGTCCGATGTCATAGTTGAAATGTTTATGCATAGAATTTCATTTGAACCGAGTAGTACTTTAAATAGGTTCTAAGCATGTGGATTGTATTCGTTAAGATATTAAAATGAACTAATTAATTTTCTGCTTCTTGAGATAGTTTTGTACTTTACACACACAAACTAAATAAAGATATTTAATTTTAATTAGACTATCAAGGCAGAAATTTTTTTATGAGTTGTGTCAAGATTGTCGGAAATTTCTGGCATCGCCTTTCAAAGGTTTACGTTTACCAGGAAAACCTTTGGCGTAAGGTTTTCTCCCGTTAGTTGTCAGGTAGTATAAGCCTCTTGCACTGAAAAAAAAAGACAAAGTGAAACAATTTAAATAATATATTTAGCACCGCGTCTTACTACCCGTTCGGGTACGCTTTAAGTACTAATTACGCTAATGGATTAGGAATTGGGAAGGTTGAATTAGAGGAAGTGAACCCGCATTTTCGTGGAGGGAGAGTGGAAAACCACTTAGGAAAAACCACCCCCAGTTCACCCGACCGAGATTCGAACCTCGATCTCCCCGTCCTCGGCGGTCGAGCTCAACACGACAAGCGCGTTAGACAACTACGCCACCGAGGCGGGTAATTTAAATAATGAACCATCATATTTGATGGGTAGTAATGTCTAGATCAGTGGTTTTGTGCATTGTGGATAGGACCATAGGAAATAAATAAATATTATGTGAAATAGCTAAAAAGTATGAGATTGACAAGCTAAGTACGCTAACTCATTATCACCATCATTAACTGTTTCTAGCCAGTGGCTGGCTCAGTTTAGTAAAATGCCTCCATTTTCCTCTATCCTGCCAACAGTCTTCCTCCTTTAATTGCGTCCATTCTTCGCCTCTCACTTATATACTTTCTGTTATCTGCTCCTACCAACTCTTTATGGGCCTTCCTTGAGGGGTTTTTCCCTACATACTCCATTTTCATCATTTTATTTGGCATACACTACCCTAAGTAAACAATATTTTGTACTACAAGTAGTAATCGATGTTAGATGTGTATAAGAAACAAAATAAAATTAAAATAATAAACAATGTTTAAGTAAATAGGCACCTTAATAGAATGTTCAGCTTCAACATAGGGAAGGTGACCTGGCGGTCTAGGGGTAAGGTGTCAGACTTCTGTGCTGGCGGCCGGGGTTCAATCCTCGGTCCCGGCACAGATTTATCTGATTACCAAACCCTTCCTTCACCTCTGACAAGACATCTTGTGAATGTGGGGAATGCCAGGCCTCCCCCGTGGTTCGGATCCCACGTTAAACTGTAGGTCCTTCATTTCATCTCACAATCACCCTACCATTACACATTAGCGTAAGTGCGTACAACCCGAACGGGTAGTAAGACGCGGTGCTAATAATAATAATAATAACATAGGGAAATGTGGGGTGGTATATTAAGGTGTGTGGTCCACTTTAAAATCGACCATATATCAAATGCTCCCCTGTTGGGAAATATTTGAGAAATTATCTTTATTTTGATCTAAATATAAAGTGTCCTCGCCTAACTTCCATAATGGACCAATTTAATAAAAGGCTACACAGGTATTGTGCTTAGTGCCCATTCATAGGGAAGGTTGGTATTTGTAATCCTGGCCTAACGCACTTGGGATGGAATTTTTTTCCCCATGTTAGTTTCACTTTGGTACTCCCATCTAATCTCAATGAAAATGTGGTTGTATATTTTCAAAACTAACCTCCTAGTCAATTTAAATAAAATAAGTCAATAATAGCCCTCGATTTGAATACATTATTTTTATTTACTTGCACCTCAAACAAAACTAGGTGTGTAGAAAGTTTTATTATAAAATGAATGTATTATTATTATTATTATTATTATTATTATTATTATTATTATTAGCACCGCGTCTTACTACCCATTCGGGTTATACGCACCTACGCTAATGTGTAATGGTAGGGTGATTGTGAGATGAAATGAAGGACCTACAGTTTAACGTGGGATCCGAACCACGGTGGATGCCTGGCGTTCCCCACATTCACAAGTTGTGATTTAATACACGTCTTGTCAGAGGTGAAGGAAGGATTTGGCGGCCAGATAAATCTGTGCCGGGACCGAGGATTGAACCCCGTATCCCCAACACAGAAGTTAGACACCTTACCCCTAGACCGCCAGGTCACTCTTACAATGAATTTATATTATTATTATCATTAGCACCGCGTCTTACTACCGTTCGGGTTATACGCACTTACGCTAATGTGTAATGGTAGGGTGATTGTGAGATGAAATGGAGGACCTACAGTTTAACGTGGAATCCGAACCACGGTGGAGGCCTGGCATTCCCCACATTCACAAGATGTCTTGTCAGAGGTGAAGGAAGGGTTTGGTAATCATATAAATCTTTGCCGGGACCGAGGATTGAACCCCGGCCACCAGCACAGAAGTCTGACACCTTACCCCTAGACCACCAGGTCACCAATGTATTTATAATATTTTTAACGAATATTATATTTTCTTTAATAAACTACTCTATCGATAATTATTAAATTTACTATATAGATATTCATAATGAGTTAACCATTAAATAAAGTATTTGGAATGAATTTAGTAGTTTCAAACGTACATTTCCTAAATATATAGGCTAAAGTTAAGGTGGATATATAGAGGATGCGAGTAAAAGTCAGTGTTGTTGCAGTTTTATAGTAAAACTATTTTTATTTTTACTTAAATAAATAAAATATTACTCCAGTAGCAAAGTTTAGTTTAATTTTCTTAACATAGTGATATCAACAATTTATTGAATATCTAAAACTGCAAAATCACTGGGCTTATCTCTCGTCCCCTTCCACCCCACCCTAAGAGCAGTAATTGCAAACCGTACGCATGATGCGTCGATTGCGTATAACCCGAATGGGTAGTAAGACGCGGTGCTAATAATAATAATAATAATAATAATAATAATGATGCGTCGATGAACCAGCTGGTAAGTTATAAAACTCTGTCTTGGAGGTTCACACACGTTAGCTCACAGAGGTTACTAATTTTTATTTAAGTATCAGACCTAATGTGCGTTATATATGCGAAATACTCATGGAAAACAATCAAAATCTTCCTTTTAATACAGTAGAGCGTCGATAGTTCGGACTAATAGAGGATCGAACTAGTCCAGATTATTGATTTGTCCGGATTAAAAAAAAACCGTACCTTTATCAAAAATAAATAAATAAACAAGACAGGATACTTACGTCAACTCAGTGCTAAGAGTAGAAATATATTCACTTTATTAAAACAACGAGAATTTTTTGTTGCAAAATGTCACATTTTTTTTTAAATAAACGCAAATATATAACAAAAAAAAGTTTTTTCTTGTTTATTTTTATTTCAAAGGTTTAATATGAGGTGTTTTTTTTTTTGTGACCATGTCTCTGATATTGATACCACTATGGTTTCATAAATAATGTTTTTTTTCTTGGCGATATGGACTATCGACGATACGTATTTTTGACATCCGAATTATCGACGTTCTACTGTTTATAATATACTCACGTGTGTGGTGCATGCTCTCCCATGAGAACATACTCCTCGTCACTAGGAGTACACCAGCCTATGTAGTATAACAGCTGACTGGAACATGGTGAGGCCCAGAATCCTTTCTGGCTGTTGATGGACTCAATAAAATACGGCGTCACTTTCGTGTGGTCGCACGACAGAGTCTCTGTAATCATTATCTAATCTCAATCATACCTTCTTAACAATGTCATCCATTATGAAATTAAAAAATTATACTTATATGGCTTAATTCCTTGACCGAATGACCGCTGTTCGTTAGTGTTGATAGTGCTAACATTTACAAATAGAGGGTATCATGTGGTCAGCACAACTAAACCACGGGCTGTAAATCTCAGTTTTTCTAGAATAGAATCACTATCTATTTATTCAAGTAGATACTCATTTGTCCTAACAAGGCTTGGTTTGAAATCGTTCAAAACCCATTGCTTCATATGAAAGATTCTAGAAGCAACGGGAATCGAACCCAGGACCTCTGGATCTGTAACCAGGAACTCTGACCTCTAAACCACAGAGTTAGTTTGATATTATCAACAATAATTAAGGGGAATTCCAGGCCTCCACCGTGGTTCGTATTCCACGTTAAACTGTAGGTCCTTCATTTCATCTCACAATCACCCTACCATTACACATCAGCGTAAGTGCGTATAACGCGAACGGGTAGTAAGACGCGGTGCTAATAATAATAATAATAATAATAAATTTCTATGCTGGCGGCCGGGGTTCAATCCTCGGTCCCGGCAAAGATTTATCTGATTACCAAACCCTTCCTTCACTTCTGACAAGACATCTTGTGAATGTGAGGAATGCCAGGTCTCCACCGTGGTTCGGATTCCACGTTAAACTGTAGGTGCTCCATTTCATCTCACAATCACCCTACCATTACACATTAGCGTAAGTGCGTATAACGCGAACGAGTAGTAAGACGCGGTGCTAATAATAATAAAAATAATAATAATAATAAATTCACCCTCAGTACACCCGACCGGTATTCGAACCCTGATACCCCTGTCATCGGAAATCTTGTCTAATGCGAACGTGTTATCTTAGACAATGCAATCACCAATGCAGGTGTCTAATGTGTAGTACGTAGATACTATATCAGTTCATGACATAAATTCAGCTTTATCTAGAAGAGCACTTTGGATACAATAAAATTACTTGAGCTGCTGAATATTAATTATCTAGATAATAAGACTAGACTAAACAATATGGTTTATACCATTTTGTATCAAACTTAATGCCTTTAGATCTTAATTTGAGGTAGAAAGGCCCTTTTGTAGATCTTATTATCTGGGCTGGCCGTTTTTTGTTTGGATATGCCATTTGTGGTTACACCGCCTCAGTGGCTTGGTTAGCAAACGCGCTAGTCTCGTGTTGAGCTAGACGTTCTAGGACAAGGAGATCGAGGTTCAAATAGCGGTCGAGTGAACTAGGGGTGGTTTAAAATGGTTTTTCCACTCTCCTTCCACAAAAATGTAGGTTCACTTAATCTAAATTCAACCTTCCCGATTCCTAAACCCATTAGAGTAATTAGTATTTAAGCGTACAACCCGAACAGGTAATACGTGGTGCTATAATTTAATTATTTAGTGGTTAGGGAGATTTAACTATCTGTTGTTGGTAGAATTTGCCTTGCCTCCCCTTTGTTGATTTAGTATGAGTAATCTTTACTTGATGGTCAGACGTCTCCAGTTGTAAACGCAGTGTACACATCACCGCGCCGTGCGTGAATATGGGCCCGTTTGACCAATGAGTGTAATCAGATTTATGTTGGAAATGGGTGGTTCAGATTTCAGTGAGAGTCTATCGCGTGTTAGTGTGTCGTGTATCGTCTCTAATTATCTATTATAATTATATTATTATATTTATTGTTATTGTGGTACATTCTCATAATATAGACTTTGATTTATTGAATATTACCTAAAGAAAATTCTTAATATTAAGGTTCTCTTGTGACTTTATTGAGACCAGTGAAGACTCCGGGTTTAAGTAGAGCTATACTTTTTTTTTCTGTTCCTCTTCTACGTCCGTCCCGAAAAAACCTTAATTTCTGTTGCATCATAGACAGGGCTACGTGGTAAGCAGGGACGAGCACTAAGGTGAGTTTCTTTTATCAGCAGACTTATTAATTATTATATTCTATCCCAGTTTCCTGGTTTATTTCAAAGGGTGGCCCTCAAATTGTGTTTTATTGTTTTAAATATCCGCAACCACACCCTGAATACATGCTCTACTCATTAAATTAACCAATAGCGTGGCTTATTTATTTATTTAGCACCACGACTTACTACCCATTCAGGTTATACGCTTAAGTACTTATTACGCTAATGGATTAGGAATCGTGAAGGTTGAATTTAGAGGAAGTAAACCCTCATTTGCGTCGAGGGAGAGTGAAAAACCAACCCCCCAGCTCACCTGATCGAGATTCAAACCTTGATCTCCCCATCCTCATCAGTCTATCTCAGCATGAAACTAGCGCGTTAACCAACTACGCCACTGAGGCAGGTACGTGGCTTATGGCCAAAGTAAGAGGAATTTTGTCAAATGGGGAACAGAGTGGGGAATAACAAATCACATGGTAAGAGTTTAACCAATATCTTGCTACTTTAATAACACAACCACCCATTTCGGTGGCCGCGTGGCCTAAGGCAGTAGTAGTAGTAGTAGACCAAAGTGCGATGACTGGGAGCTTGAGGTTCGAATCTCATTTTGGTGTACTGAAGAAGATTTTACAAAATGGTTTTATACTTCCCCTTCGCGTAAATGAGAGTAAATTTTCTATAAATATAGCCTTCCTCATCTGCCAAATACATAATTAGTACATAAGCGTATAACTTGAAAGGGTAGTAAGCCGCAGTGCTAAAAAAAAATCATGTCACTGTCAGTCTATTCTAACACTATAGTGACGCCTTAGACCTTGCGATCACCAACGCAGGTAATTCATAACTAACTTTGCAGGTTTTAAATAGTGGTAAAGGCCCAATTCCTTATAACATCGCCGCTGAGGTTTGTAAAATTAGATACCAGTTACTTTAATATCATTTTAATCTTGCTAAGGACATATAGGGTTTAAATCCTACTAAAGTTGATTTATAAGGCAAGGCCATGGCCAGCCAATAATTTAAGGGGGTGGTGGTTGTGGTGGTGATGAGATGGGGTTTATGACATATCCACCAATGGCCGGAGGCTAGAAATAATTATAAATGACAAACACCTCTAGAAGCTCTGTAAAGTTTTTTTTTATGATAACGTAACCCCCTAACTGCTGAGGCCTAGGAAAATGTTTGGATACTAAACACCTCTAGAAGCTGTATGAAGTGGTTTTTTATGGTGACATTACCCCTTAACTGCTGGAGGCTAGGACAAATTCTAAATATCTAACTCCTCTAGAAGCACTCTGAAGTGTTTTGGCCTTCGTCGTGGTAATTTTCCTAAATATTTAATTTACATAATTTTATTTGGCAACCAATGATACAATACATTGTAAAATTGTTTGAAAATAGAGCGAAACTCTTTCTTTTTTAGTTCTACCATAGTACTAATGACAATAATAAAATTGGAACCAAATAAAAATCAAATTTATTTAATAATAAAGTCAAAACTTAATTGAGTATAAATCAAAGTTTCAAAGTATCCAGTTTAATCAACGTGTTTTTTGACTGAATCCTAAATTGAATAATTTTTAAAACCTTCTTTAGTAGTGCAAAGTGGTTAGGCCATTTTATATTAATAAAATACGATTCATTTAAGTAAGAATCTATCACTAAGCGATAGCGATGAAAACAAATCAGTTTGTTTTCTGATCCTCAACCATCACCTACCATCTTGAAACTCAAACTGTGATTGGTTCCTTCACACAATTTATGGTTCAATAAGATTAAAAATATACAGAAAGAACGTTGTGACATCTTTAAGTGCCTGAAAAAACTCTCTGGAGAATTATTAAGCTCTTTATAAAACTGGTGAACGTAACCTTAGCGATGGCCTTCTTCATTCAAAGGGTGCACACCATACCTTCTCTTTCTCCTTGTCACAAACATGAGTCACTATCACTTTCATAAGATGACTGAGACAGCATCATTCCTTATCATGAAACACGTTCCCATAACATGAAACACGACTCGCAGATAACCTATCATGCCAGCATCTTACAGCAATATGAACAAATGCAGGGTAAATGCTCCATAGCTAGAATCGTAGCTACATTAGCCGCACGGCTTCTTTGGTGCTGACTGACAGCTCACAGCTTTGAAAAGTTACCAGACCAAATTATGTATCCCTACGACAAACCATATTATCTGTAAAAACATGTGTTTAGCAGCTGTCCCTTCTGACAGTCAAAATTTAGGTATGAACTAAATGTTGACTGTCAGAAGTCAGCCGTGAGCTGTCAGTCAGCACCAAAGAAGTCATGGGGCTACTGTACATGGGAGCAGCGAGGAGGCAGCATAAAATTCCAATAAGAGAATGTCTATTAGCATGTGGTTCATAACCTTTTCATTCATGTCACCCCTGTGACCTATTCGGGAACCTTTCTTTACCCCTTATTTAAAAAAAAAAAACTTGTTGCGAACTAACAAAATGTAATGAGAAAAAAATTCAAAACAAAAAGAATATCTGTAAATATTACAGGTAAAGTATTGGTGAGAAGGTTGGTATTGTTAGTATACAATAATTTGTAAATATTGCATTGCTAATTCTAGTCTTGAAGCATAACTGATGGTTTAATATAGGTATTCATAAAAAGTTCGTTCGCCTTGTGTTACCCCTATTGGATAGCCGCTTCACCCAAAAGGGGGTAATTACCCCCCCCCCCCAGGTTAAGAACGAATAGCATGTGGTTCTTACTGAACAGAGAAGAGCTGGCGCACCCCGGCTGGGATGTACCACCGTTGACGTAATAGTCGACGTGTCCATTGGGCCCCCACTGACCCAGGATACCAGCACCCGTGTGTATCACGTCCACGAAATGGGCGTCAGTGGGGTCAAGGTCACGTGACCGATTGTTACCCATGTAGATCAGGATGGTAGGGTCAAGACCTGAAAAGGTTACATAGCATCGCCATTTGAGTCGTAATAACTAAGGAATTCATACTATTCTGGTTAATTTATCTCTACACCTTTTTTTTTACCACTACATTTTACTACCGTTCAGGGTATACAGATGATTACCAACTACGCTAATGAGTTAAGGATGAGAAAGGTTGAATTTATAGTAGGTGTAGGTTCGGGGCTCAATCCTCGGTCCGGTACAGATTTATCTGATTGACAAACCCTTCCTTCACCTCTGACAAGATGTATATTAATCACAACTAGTGAATGTGTGGAATACCAGGCCTCCACTGTGGTTCGGATCCCACGTTAAACTGTAGGTCCTCCATATCATCTCACCATCACCCTACCATTACACATTAGCGTAAGTGCATATAACCCGAATTGATAATAAAACACGGTGCTAATATAATAATAATAATAATAATAATAATAATAATAATAATAATAATACGAACTGATAACACGCGGTGATTTTAAAAAATGGGAAATTTGACTACCTGTATAAACGAGTTTGTTGACTTGATATAAGGCTAGAAAACACTTATTTTTATAATAAAAACACTGTGTAGACCCACCTGTGATCCGCCCCAGCTTGCCGGTGGTGACGTAATTGGCCACCAGTCCAGCCACATGGGCTCCTATGCTGTACCCGATGAGATGGAACTTATTGGTCGGTACCCTCGAGGGTGCTCGGCGATATAATCGACCAGTTGTGCCACACATTGAGACAGGAACCTGGGAGACCAGTCCACCTGACTAAGACAAGGTTCCTTCACCAAGGTGGAATAGTCTACAATAAGGATGTTGTAGTCGCTGTACTCGAAATACGCTGCAACGAAACCAATAAAACTAATAAATACTCTTTTCACGAGAGTATTAACGAGTTTTTTTAATTCTTCAGGAGTTTAATGTATGACGTACGTTCTACAGTAAAATTTTAATAACATGAAAAATCGCATCCAATATCCTATGGGATAAGGTTTCTTCTGCCATATTGTAAATTTATACGTCAAACACTGAGCTATCTATTTGTATAATATTTATAACAAACTATATCCCAATTAAATATGGAATTTTATTTCATTCAGTACTCATTTAATTTTTTCGAATGAGTCTATCAGATTTAATATATTGACATCTTTAAAACATATATAAATATTTAGTTTTAATGGACTTTAAAATGTGTAATAAAAACCAGGTATCAATTACGTATGTCTTGAAAAATACAAAAAAAAAACTTACGAATATCATGAGGTATTAAAAAATACATATTCTTTTCTATAAAATAACAAGAAGTTTCATTGGTATGATAGCAGAATCTATATTCTATCATCTTAATTCATACCTTTATATTTGAGGATCCAATACATAATATTTAATATAATTAGTAAAACATAGTTATATAATATAATACATAACATTCATGCACAGAGTATACATTGTATTGTGTTCGCTGCATTGCGTAGTCGGTCTCAACTATTTCAACATTTTCTCGCCAGGTATCAGTAGTAGTTTGTCTTTGACAAAGTGCTTAATATCATGGCCGAATAGCAAATGATTTAAAACACAACATAACATCTCATACTTACTATCCACTTTTTTTTTATCATAATCTTACAGCCATGTTTACCTGCAAAAATTATTACAGGTATACCGATATTAGGTGCTCTAGGGGTAAAGTGTCAGACTTCAGTGCAAGGGGGCCGGGGTTCAATTCTAGGTTCTGGCACAGATTTATCTGATTGCCAAACCTTTCCTTCACCTCTGACAAGACGTGTATTAATCACAACTTGTGAATGTGGGGAATGCCAGGCCTTCACCGTGGTTCGGATCCCACGTTAAACTGTAGGTCCTCCATTTCATCTCACAATCACCCTATCATTACACATTAGCGTAAGTGCGTATAACCCGAACGGGTAGTAAGATGCGGGGCTAATAATAATAATTAATAATAATAATAATCCGATAGGTGATAAATATCGATCAATTGACCGATAAATCGGATGCTAAAGTATATTTTTAATGTATCATGTTTTTGAAAATAAATCCATATATTGTAGCCAAATAAATAAAATAGTTAAAATAATTGTTCTAGTAATAATCAGAGCTGCAATATAGCTTGATGAATCACATGCATATAATATAATAAGTTTAAAGGTTAAGGTTAAGTTTGGTTGCACAAATTGTTTTGATTGCAAATAACGCACTGTAATGAAATCTTGGCCCAGATAAATACATCTAATACTGGAAAACATAATAATAATAATTAGCACCGCGTCCTACTACCCGTTCGGGTTATACGCTTTAAGCACTAATTACGTTAATGGATTTAAGAATTGGGAAGGTTGAATTAGAGGAAGTGAACCCGCATTTACGTGGAGTGAGAGTGGAAAACCATTTATTAAAATCCACCTTCAGTCAACCGACTGAGATCAAACTCCGATGAATGGTCTCGACGTTTAAGGTGTCGGGTGGAGAATGATGCATATTGATTTAATACCATTTCAAACTATTTCAGAATATTTTGAGGGATGGGTGGTAAGCAGGAAGGACATATCGTTTAAGGCACAAGATCTAAGCCGCCAGACATCAAGGAGCGGGTGGTAAGATGATGGATACATCGTTTAATGTACAATATCTAAGCCGTCAAGGCTTAAGGACCGGCTGGTAAGTGGGGCGGGTTGTAAGAGGATGGATTAGAGCTGGATGAGATCAACACGGTCATGATCGAGCCAGACTACCTCTTGCTCAGGACGGATACAGGAAGTTGTACTCTTACCTCCTTTAAGACATACAAGATGGGACTGGAAGTTGTGCAGATCAAGACTGGGGGTAGGAGACTGGAAGGAGGGGAGAGGAGCGATTGATAGGCATGGTAAGATAATATGATGAAGGCTGCAAGGATAGTACGGGAGGTAGGCTGGAGTCTAGACTCAAGGGAGGAGGAGGCTGCAAGGGGCAGAACGACAAATACAAGGACATAAGGTACTCTTGTGTAATTAAGAGCATGTTTAGGTTATGTTAGGTTAGGTTAGGTTAGGTTAGAGGAGAAAGTGATCGATCCCATTCAATGTGGTTGATCAATATTATTATTATTATTAGCACCACGTCTTACTACCCGTTCGGATTGTACGCACTTACGCTAATGTGAAATGGTAGGGTGATTGTGAGATGAAATGGAGGACCTATAGTTTAACGTGGGATCCGAACCATGGTGGAGGCCTGGCATTCCACACATTTACAAGCTGTGATTAATACACATATTGTCAGAATTGAAGGAAGGGTTTAGGAATCAGATAAATTTGTGCCGGGACAGAGGATTGAACCCCGGATACCCAGCACAGAAGTCTGACACCTTACTCCTAGACTGCCAGGTCACCTGGATCAATGTATGTTAATCTTATGGGAGAAAGTTGTCCAGAACTGTCATTCCAATCACTACTACCATGTTATAGCTTTGTTAGAAATAACTTCTCTGTCACTTGAGCCACTCTTAAGTGGATTCATCTCGATATTTGTCGTGCAATTGGTCCTCTCGTGTCGGCCGCTAGGTCGTCTCCTACTCTTATATGGGAGTTTGTCTATCACATGGTCCAGCTCGTGTCGATCACTTGGTCCATGTCGTTTCTGGGTGTCTAGCAGTTGGACTTTTTTACAGATTTGTTTTCTCGTGTCGATCACTTGGTTGTCTATCACTTTTTACCCCTATACATGAGCTTGTCTAGCAGTTGGCCCAAGTCTTGTCGGTAACTTGACCCACCCATCCTTCTGAATATTTTTATAGATTGTCGAGCAGTTGGTTTTCTAGCAGTTTGTATGGTGCCATAGAGATGTATTTTCTTAGAAAAAAGTCAAAAAAATATTACATAAACATTTTCTTGACGTGTTATTAATGTCGTTCAGTGTTTATATTTTTAATACTTTACTATGATGAAATATTTTACTCAACGTGGTTAAGAATATATTTAAAAAAAATAGCCGAAACATTTTCTGAATGTTCCTATCGTACTTTGTCGCTGTTTATTCAAGGCAACATCAAATTTTTTTTTATATTTTAAAATATAATTGTATTTAAGTATAGAACAAAAAATATGCACAATTTTAAGCTTACAAAATAACCGCAAAAACTCTTTTTAGAATATTTTATTGAGAATTATTACAAACATAAAATCAACAATAAGAAAGTGTTTCCAACACAAGGATTTTATTTTATATATGATGTACTAACGATTTACGTAACGTTTTTTTAAATTTATTTTTACACACGAGCAATTTGATCATCCACACAGCATTGTTAATACAACACTCTAACCTAGGTAATCATACGACCTACATACCGTTTGAATTACATAATTTTTTTTATAGCACAGCTGTAGGCATCCCGGGATTTATTATTGCTTTAGTGAAAGTAAGGTCAACGCTTGATGACGAAACAATAAACATGTATTGACAAGTATTTAAAATGTTTATCCTTTTTTCTTCGATAAACTTATTATTATTATTATTATTATTATTATTATTTTAGCACCGCGTCTTACTACCCGTTCGGGTTATACGCTTTAAGTACTAATTACGCTAATGAATTGGAAATTGGGAAAGTTGAATTAGAGGAAGTGAACCTGCATTTGAGTGGAGGGAGAGTGGAAAACCATTTCGATAAACTTAGATATATTACAAAAGTTTGATCAAAAACCTGTTAATCTTTACGTCTTCACCTAAAATTTATCACGTAAAAGATTAAAAACAACCTGAAATGATATTAATGATACTTTTTTGAAATGAAAAATATTTATGAATAAAAATTAAAAATAGCCAAGAGCAAGAAAAAATTGAAAGTTTGTCATCAATAAGAGATAATTTGTTACATTCCAAAGTTAAAATAGTAATTTGAAATTTGGAGGTGGATATCCCCCAAATTTTAAAAGATTTACAAAATATCACTGTAGAATTTAAATAATGTCATAAATTGAGTTGTATTAATTTTTGAAAGTATTTGATGTTTTGAAAAGTATTTAAAAAATATTAATTTATCATAAAATTGTATTATTTAAATATTAAATTGAATCTTTGAAACAATTAGAGGACTTATCTATTTATTTTTTAAATTAATTTTAACCGTTACACGTCTATAGTAAGTAGTTTTGTAATTATTATGAATAGTAATAAAAGCGATTGTACAGTAGCCCCATGGCTTCTTTGGTGCTGACTGACAGCTCACAGCTGACTTCTGAAAGTCAACATTTAGGTATATACCTAAATGTTGACCTTCAAAAGTGACAGCTGTTAAACACATGTTTTTGAAGATCATATGGTTCAGCGTAGGGATACATAATTTGGTCTGGTAATGTTTCAAAGATTTTAGCTGTCAGCTGTGAGCTGTCAGTCAGCACCAAAGAAGTCATGGGGCTACTGTAGCTAAGGTTACCCAATGTTGTCAGCATTATGTTTATGTTGAGAGAGACTTGACGGAACCATGATGAGATACTTTTAAATTTCTCTCCACCTCTTGGAGAAAGAAGTATTGTGATCGTCAAAAATATCAAATAGAAGATTTTAAAAAAAATTATAACGATTCATGCTCCCCTCCCCCCTGCTCCACTCCCCCTTCGCCCTCGCCCCCTTCCCCCTCCACCTTTCTCCTGAAACCTAGAAAATTGTTTTTACTATACTGTCTGCTTGTTTAACTGAGAGTATGTATCTCAATCTAGTCATCGTTTGACTACAAAAATTCATTTTTATTAAGCACCGTGTCTTATTACCTGTTACGCTAAAGGTATTAAGGGTGAGGAAACTAATTAATAAGAAATGTAGCCACGTTTGCGTGGAGTGAAAGTAGAAAACCATTTTGGAAAATCAATACACCCGGGCGAGAATCAAACCTCTATCTTTCCCGTCATCGGCAGTTTAGTCTAATGTAAATGTAGCGCGTTTCACCATGTGGCCGCTGAAGTGTGTAAAAATTCACTTTAAGAGTACTTTACCCAAGCGGAAATTTCAAACGCTAATCATATCTCCACAACTATTTTATATACTAAATAACTTATCATTGCAAAATTTTAGTACTGTTAAGAGCCTTTTATTTGAAATATATTTTTAGCAAAATAAATAGTTTCTGGGCTATAAGCTGATGTATTTGTTTTTATATCTAGGGCCTTGAAATAATTATGAAATATTGTTAAGCTCTTTGGTGGACAGAAATGTTCCTCTTTTATCCGTGCTTCTGAATCGGTTTATATTATTTCATCTATACTGTTTGGTGGAGTGTTCCTGCAACAATGTATTAAGACGCTAGTAACAATAGAAACATGACATAGCCTAACTCCTTAACTTAAAAATAAGGAGGGAGTAACCCACTTCGGTGGCTGCGTGGTCTAACGCGCTACACTGGCAGGAGACTAGACTGCCGATGATGGGGAGATCGAGGTTAAAATCTCGGTCGGGTGTACTGAGGGTTGTTTTACCTCTCTCTCTCTCTCTCCAATCAAATGTGGGTACAATTTCTCTAAATATAACCTTCAACATCCCTAAACCCATTAGCGTAATTAGTACACTAGAGTATAACTCGAACGGTTAATAAGACGTATTGCTGAAAGAAAAGTGGGGGAGTGGTCTATTGTTCTCATAACTACTAGTATATTATTACTTTTGTTTTATATTTACCAATCGTTGCATCATGATTGATGTACACTCTGTTTCGACAAGGTCTAGACCTTAGAAAGTTAATGGCGTGAATATGTCGGAGACAAGTTGATGACCTCATCGGTGACGTACTAATTATGTTCTGGCTTGACCTGAGCTGTCTCCAAGGGCAAACATCTTGTTTGTTCAATGTAATGTACAGAGGTCAGATGTAAAGGTGTAATGAGAACAAACTGACAACTAACCTGTTGGAATCAGACACGCTTACCGCATTGTATCTAAATCCTATCCATAAGTCAGTCAGTACTAAGGCTTACCCCATGTTTTTTTTGTTTTTTACTGCATATAACTATTCGCGTGTAATATAGACAGATATATACCAAAATGTCACCAGATTAAAGAAATATTTTTTTTAGTTATGTTGATAGTTAATATTTATTGATAAAGGTCGTATCTTCTCTTATTCACCTGTAACCTGCCCCCCCCCCCCTACGACCCCCTACCCCCCAAGACACTCATTCGTACTATTGCTTTCTAGCGGTGAGATATAGAACTAATTTTTAATTTTCGGAACCGTATATATGGACTCTAAAGAAGATGGCAAAGAAATACTTGGATAACTTTGAAATGTGGTGTTGGAGAAGGCATGAAAAGATCATGTAGACAGACAGGGTGATAAATGAAGTCTTAAAAAGAGTGGAAGAGAACCATTTTGGATGTGATTCTTAGGTACAAAGAAAACTGTATCAGACACGTCCTTAGGAGGAGATTTCTTCTGTACGACGTCATTCATAGAAGGAAAGGTTGAGGGAAAAGGAGATTAACAAGAAGGGGGATTTAAATATTGGATGACATTAAGGAAAACAGAAAAATCTGGGAGCTAAGGAGATGACAGAGGACAGGGCGCATTGGTGGTCCAAGTTCACATACATAAGACATGGATCCGTCATAAGACAGAACACCTAATAATAATATTATAATAATAAATACTTTGGTCAATTTGCTAACGTGTTCTTTGATATTCAAAGTTACCCATCTGGGTTTCACGCAGCAGTTTAATTGCGTTAGTAAAATATAGAAAAGGAAGATTTAATTTAAAGGGAACTTTCCTGCATTTGTGTGGGGGGGGGGGGGGGGGGAAGGCGGTGTATTTGAGTGTGAAACACCCACTTAGTACACTTATCTGGTACTTAACCCTCAACTTCCCCGTCAAGGTCACGCCAAACCAGACGAGCCTTGCAATTAATCATTGTGTCCACTCAAATGCGTAAGTACTGGTTTTTTTCATTAATTAGTATACAAAGAAGATCATACACCTTTTATCAGTTGGTAGCGTATCTGCCTACCGTGTTAAAGGTCCCTGGCTCAATTCCCGGTATGGTTTAAAAGTTCATCATCGGTTAAATGTGTGTTTACCCTTTAAAATTGATAAATTAATGGCAGGGACTGGATGTTGTGCCTGTCATAGTCTTAGTTAGATTATAAGACATGTGAAACCATGACAGGCCTAGCAAGCCAGTAATGGAGAATAAATGCTCGAATTAAAAAGTGACCCAGGCCACAGGCTGTAAACGGTAATGGATGTAAAAAATATACAAAAACCGTATCGAGATGCCGGAAGAACAGAACTAGCGTGTTCAACTGACATAGTCTGCTTTGACGACGAAGGTTTGGATTCCATTAAACTGTGACCGGGTTTTGGAAAGAGGTTTATCACATACTACTAATTTTCCAAGTATTTATCTCAACCTTATAAATAAAACATCCCGACCCGTAAGATAAAGTTGCTTTTATAAACATTCTCGATTGTTTGTAATGTCAAATAGTGCCTACATACAAAATTGAATCAAATTTGTTAAAGCAGGTTTTGATTAAATCGATTTATCATTTTGCCCTTAAGTAAACTACTCTTTATTTAAGAGTTAGAAAATTCTCTCAGAGGGAGTTTATGAAAACTTTATATATACCAGATTCTAGCCCGATCGGTAAAATGGTTTCGGCTCTAGGCCGAGAGACAGACAGACAGAAGATATCATGAAAACCATTTTTTCGGCTTCAGGGGGTCATGCATGCAATGACATTTTTTTTTTATCAAAGTCTTGAGTTCGATTTTTTTTACGAACAAATACTTCCACCTCCGAGGGGTTGAGAGAAATTAAGGAAATACAGAATTAAAACTGGTTTGGTAGAACTAGACATTTTTTGTCAAAATAATTTGTTCTCTGAAGTAGGAGCTTGGCGTCCTTTAAATATTTTTGAAATATTTTAGAATATCTTCGTCTTATACGCATTCATTAATAAAATAAAAATTAATGGAAATTACTTTTGAAAGTAATCGATTTAAGTTTTAAATTTATATTAGATGTATCTCAGACCTACGTTTTTTAATTATTATTATTTATTAACATTAGGTGTTTTATCTTTCGGCAGGTCTGTTGTTTTGTCCAGATTTATCTTTCGAGGATGTACTATCAACTTTCTTTTTTATATCCTGAAACATCATATTATTTTCTCGTTTGAGGTCAACCAATTGCATTCGTGGTTTTCCCGGTTACATTCGTCCCTCCACTTTGTATTCTATTACATCACACATTGTCATTTTTACTTCGTTACTCCAGTAAGTTTGGCCCTTCTTCATACCTCAGAAAGTGATTTTCTTTCCATTGACTCTTATCAAAACTTCATTAGTTGTCAGATATGACCACTTTATCCTCAATATCCTCCCCTAGCACCACTTCTTATTACCTACGTTTAGTAAGATTATTTAGAGATGGATTAGATCCTATATATCTCAAATTAGATTTTTAAATTTTCTTTACAATATAAAATCCAAAATCAAATACTCAGTTTAAAAAAATGCTTAATTCAATTAAAAGTGAAAATTTTAAAATTTAATTTAAAAATCTGTTTGTTTTAAACTTAGTGCCATTGACCGGTGTTATTTTATTTTCTCATGTCTATTATGTCATTAAGAACAACAACGAACAGTTATAGTAAGCTATTATTATATTAATAAACTTATGTCCTTTTTTCGTGTGGTTTTGATATACTCTCACCCGCCTCGGTTGCGTAGTTGGCTAACGCCTTGTCGTGTTAAGCTCGACTGCTGAGGACGGAGAGATCGAGGTTTGAATCTCAGTCGGGTGAACTGGGGGTGGTTTTTCCTAAATGGTTTTCCACTCTCCATCCACGCAAATGCGGGTTCACTTCCTCTAATTCAACCTTTCCAATTCCCAATCCATTAGCGTAATTAGTACTTAGGCGTATAACCCTAACGGGTAGTAAGACGCGGTGCATAAATATTATTATATTATTATTATATTTATTATTATTAGATATTCTCTCAACTACATAAGAATATATGATTTGTTTTAACAACTTATTAAAATTGTTGTGTAAGGTCAAGTTTTTCATAATTATATTCAGATACATTTTTGAGAATTTTACAAGTCTAGAAACTCTCGAATACCATTAGAATCGAGGATTTGAGGAATCAAGTATTAGAGTATCCTATTTCTAATTATACTCAACGTCGATATCAAGATATCGATGCAGCCCAAACCTACCTTTTCTCATATCGGTGCTAGGAGAAAGATTCCTCCCTCCACCGAAGCCATGGATGACGAGCTTGGTCGGGTTGTCAGCGTTGAAGAAAGATTCGAAAAGGGACTTGCGGTTTGTTACATCCAGGAGCTGAGGATGGTCTTTGGATATCCTAAAAACCATACAAGGAAAATCAAATGTAATCAAATTGAGGATTTATAGGTGATTAAACTCAAAGTAAATAAAATAAACACAATATTATTTAAATTAAAAAAATGACACAGGAATCAAACCTGGGACTTTGGTTTAGTATTATATTAAGGGAGCCCTACCGTGACCAGGGCTATTCTTCACTCATATTTTAAGGCAGAGTCAGTAAAGGTGGCTGCATTATCCGATAACTAATGGTCTTGATTGATCGCTCATTTGTAGATGATAAGTTCTGCACGTTAATAATAGACTTAACAGCAGGTCGTCATAGTAAGATGGAAGAAATAAATCACCATTTTGACCATGGTTAAGGTTGAATAAAATAAAACCAAACGAGATATAAATGGTTTCGATTATCGCCTCTTCCGGAATAGAGAATTATGAAGACTATGCAGTAAAATAAATTACATCAAAAATAAATATTGCTGAAGGAGGAGGCAAAAGACAGGGTGCATTAAAACAGAACACCTAATAATAATAATAATATTAATAATAATAATAATAATAATATAGTTTTTAAGTTTAAAAAAACAAATACAAATATATAACTCACTTTGCTCGTTGGGGGGTTACGCCCATAAACCCCCAGTGGGTTTTCTTTGCAAGGGGATGTAAACTAAAGTAATTCCAGAGCCTTTTTTTTTATAGGTCTTACCTTTTAGCCACAAAGAGACCTTCAAAGAAAGGTCCGCACCGCCTTTAAAGTTGCTCTACTATTTTGAATTTTTTTCGGTGGTTAGATTATTTTTTTAAACTTTTTGGAACCTTTCCGTCGGTTACAGGCTAAATGCTATAAGTTGGCAAAATTTCAAGTTTCTAGCTCATCTGGAAGTGAGTAAACATTAATGTCAGTGAGTGAGTCAGCCATGTGCTTTTATAGTAGTATAATAATATAATTGGTGACCTGGTAGTCTAGGGGTAAGGTGTCAAACTTCTGTGCTGGGGAACCGGGTTCAATCCTTGGTCCCGGCACAGATTTATCTGATTAACAAACCCTTCCTTCACCTCTGACAAGAAGTGTACGAATCATAACTTGTCAATGTGAGGAATTACAGGCCTCCACCGTGGTTCGGATTCCACGTTAAGCTGTAGGTCCTCCATTTCATCTCACAATCACCCTACCATTACACATTAGCGTAATTGCGTATAACCCGAACGGGTAGTAAGACGTGGTAGTAAGTAATAGTAATAGTAATAGTAATAATAATAATAATAATTATTATTATTATTATTATATAATTTACCCCCAGGTTGAATACCACTGCACTATACAATGAGTGTAAATTGTACATTAGGAACGGACTCGCTAAATAATACAAACTCATTCGACGTGGGTGCCTTAAGAACTCGCATCCCCCACCGCGGTTACTACTATAGCACTCCCATATGTTACCTCGTGTAGAGGTAGAACTGTATCCTGGGGTGAGGACACGTGTAAGGAGGATCCACACATGACGAAGTGTTGAACAGGTCTTTAACGGTCATGGGCTTCTTGTCCTTCTGCTGTTCCACCAGTTGCTGTTGTAACTGTTGCTGCAGAGGGCTCTGCTGCTCTGTCGACGCCGCTGTTGGCAACTAACATCTGAGAGACGGGCGATAAAAAAAATTAACAGTAGTAATTTTAACTTTCACTTTCGACAACACGCAACATAATACTTAACAAGCTAACTAAACCTAAAAACAAGACTAATTCTACACACCAAGCGTTAGCACCTAAGGGGTGACCTGGTGGTCTAGGGGTAAGGTGTCAGACTTATGTGCTGGCGGCCGGGTCGATCCTCGGTCCCGGCAAGATTTATCTGATTTCCAAACCCTTCCTTCACCTCTGACAAGACTTCTTGTGAATGTGAGGAATGCCAGGCCTCCACCGTGGTTCGGATTCCACGTTAAACTGTAGGTCCTTCATTTCATCTCACAATCACCCTACCATTACACATTAGCGTAAGTGCGTATAACCCGAATGGATAGTAAGACGCGGTGCTAATAATAATAATAATAGCACCAAAGCATTACGAACTTTTATTTAAATGGTAGAAAAATATATCACCACCCGGTAAAACCACGCCCTGGTTCATTAGTCTCGTGGTCGGACACTCAAATCACTCGACAACAAAGACAGGATATTTGGAATAAATTCTACCTTTTACTTTATCTCGACCCCACAGAGAGAAAATTATTGTAATTGTCAAAAAAAAAAAAATAAATCAGATTTTGATAAAATATCAACGCTTCATGACCCTCTGAAACAAAAAAAAAATGTTTTCCCAATACCGTCTTTTTCTGTAAAGTAGAAACAATTTTAATGATTGGGCTAAAACTTGGTATTTACGGGATGCTTAAAGATCCCAGAGGAGTTTTTGGAACTAAATATCCAACTCAGAAATTAAGGATAAAAAAAAATGAGAATTGATTTTCTCGAAACTCACTGTAATGGTTTTGATTGAATTTTGTATACAGGTATTGTTTAACATTATAAACAAAATAAAATAATTTTTTCCTATTAAAATACTCTGGCGGTACTAGCTCAATTTGAGTTGAAGATGGATTTTCTCTTCTTTTTTTCCCTGTACCTTTCGTGTATAACTTTATAGGCTGAATCAAACTAAATATTAATCTATTTAATATACTATATTTTAATACACCACAATATTTTTGATAGTGAGCCTTGATTGTAATTAAGTTACTTCTTTTTATATTCATATTTTTATGACATTTTCAATTTTGTTTTTAATGATCGTTGCTATTGTTTTATTTGAAGGATTATTCTGCAGCTGTCACTTTTGATAGATAGTATCAATATCTATAAAATAACATTAATAATAAAGTAAAATGCTATCAATTTTAGTATAAAAAAATGTTTGTATAATCTAAAAGTTCCTTCATATAAAAATTGGAAACCACTAAGATTCCCTATTTATTTTCTGACACCACCGCTCCAACTTTCTGTGTAGACTACCCGCATTTAACTACTCGGAGTTAAAGATGTTGAAGGTAAGATTAAGGGGAAATGCACACACACGCATTTACTTGAAGGAATAATATGAAAATATTTAGTAAAACCTACCCTACTCTACCTTACAGATTAGCTTAAGTCCGTACAACCCAAACGGGTAGTAAGACGTGGTGCTAATAATAATAATGTATAACCCAAACGGGTAGTAAGAAGCGGTTAAAAAAATATAGCTTTCTTTTTAAACGGAATGTATATAAAATACTTAGTAAATAATCCCACGCGATAGTTACATTGTACCTCCAAGTAATATTGGTAATTTTCTTGTTGTTTCTCTAATTAGCTGATTATTGTAAATTACAATAATCGATGTTATTAACGGATCTGGTTTCCGCCACTCATTATAGGTTCAATATTCTGCTATTACTGTCCTCATACTCATTACTCTCAGTAATACACCAACCTCCAATCATTTCAGTTCCTCTACTAGACTAAATGATGTAACCACAGGTGTGTACCGACCTAGGTCAACTTACGACACAGGTACGGAATAGTGTCTGGAATATTTTTTATCCAACTCCATTCTTTATTCTGTTCATGGTCATTCATATAGTTTTCACATCATTCTGCAAGGTCGTTTAAGCACATCTGTTGCGAGACAATTGAATTGGCTTGAGTAGTAAAATGATGTAACCCTGATTTTTTGCTCAGCAATAATTGCTTTACGATTATTTCAATGAATGGGACTCTTTATTAATTCAATCGATTTATTTTTATTTTAGAGATCCATTCTACACTCCGTCTACACGGGAAAGCAATAGTCTTTTCTTGACCGTCTACACATATGCAACATTTTATATGCTAAGTCATGGTGCGTGATGTATAGGTAATATTAGACTACTAAGCTAGGAAAAGCACAAAATTGATAATAATCATGTATGTAGAGGGGAAAATATTTTCTTTGAGATTATAATTTGGTCACACACAAACTGTTTCTCAAAAAATTCAAACCTCTTGTATATGATCAAGTGTTTTTCCTTAAGGTTATTTATAAAAAAAAACTCTACGCAATTCGGTGTCAATGTGGTCTATGGCGTTACTCTCGAAATAGACTAGACTGCCAATTATAGGTAGATTGTGGTTCGAATCCCACTGTACTGAGGGTTGTTTTCCTCAAATTAATTTGCCAGTCTTTATACACACGAATTCAGGTACACTTCCTCAAAATTCTAACTTTCTTCATCCCTAAATCATTAGCGTAATTAGTACATATGAATAAGTATAACTTTAACAGTTAGTAAACAAGGTTCTAAAAAAATTGACTGAAATAAACTTTAGTTTATGAATGACTGAAATACAAACTGCTGTATTTCTTGAACGACTGATTTATGTAGTTCACGAAGGATTGAACTACAAATTGATATAGTTCACGAATGATTGAAATGCAAACTGATGTAGTTCACGAATGACTGAAATAGTTAACAAGATGCAGTATTTTATCAGTGAAATGAATAACTGAATTATTCCCAAAAGCTAATGGTTCTTTCCATCGCTATTGTGAAATGACAAAACCTTGGTAAATAAGCCACCAACCCTCAAGTCAAGGTATGTTTAATAGGCCGGATTATGCCCTCCCACCCTCTTTGTGTAAGGGGGTGTTATATTAGGCAAGCAAATTTTGGCCACTTTAACCCCCTCTCTCTTTGTAAGAAAAATAACCGAATGCCTAATTCCCTCCCTTTGCTTACGTAAGATTTGATTACTTTTTTACCATTTGTTCACAGGAATAAAAATTCTTCTTTTTCGTGCAATATTGCTTATAGCCTGAACAGACGATTATAAGAATATTCAAAATTCTACAATTTATAGATTATTATTATTAACATAGAGGTGTAAATTAATATTGAGGAATAATTGACAATTAAAAGTGGTATACACTGAATTTAAATTTATTGAACAGGTAAAATTAAAACTATTTATAACATTATACATTTTCAAATTTTAATTTAATTTTAATTGAAGTTATAGCAAGTGTTATTAGTGAATGCATGAATATAATATTTATAAAAATAAACCTAAATTCTATTTATGCCGATGAAAAGGTCCTTGAATCCACGTCTCAACACTTTCAATTATTCTGTTTTTATTTTGTGTGGGTTGGGGGGGGGGGGGGGGGAGAAAGGGCGATAGCTGGGTAACTAAGATTTGGTTTACTTCCATAAGCTTCTTCCCTTCTTACGTGTTTAGTCACTCAGCATCTTTATTGTTGCCAGAAATCCAAGGGCTCGCGATGCATCCTCCTAAATTTTGCCCGTCTTTCTTTATCGTAAGTAAGAATTGTTCTGGACACCCCCACCCCCTTGTCAGCAAAATTAATCAAAGCTAAAACCCCCTGCCCACCTAAGTTGCTTACGTAATACTTGAACGCCCTCTAACGACTTGTCAAATACTATGGGGAATTTCCATCATCCCTAAGTGGTTTCCACAGATATTGAAAACACATTTTGATGTATCATTTCTTTCCGATAAATAATTAATTGTGCAAGAGTTAGAAATGAGTGCCTTGACCTTGTGATGTACACTTGAAAAATATTCTCCTAATAGCACGATTTACTAATGAGCTACCCGCTTTGGTGGTAACATGGTATAATACGCTGCTCTCACAGTATATAAGGTTTCAGATGTCAGGGTTACTTTATTTTGTAAAACCAGTTAAAAATTTGTCTTAATTTAAAACAACACTGACTGATTAAAATAATTTACTTCATTATTAATAATACGATGTTTTATACAATTTTTGATGTATGAATGATATAATGAACTCATTATAACTCATCTTATATATGTAGCTATTATTCGTAATTTTAATAGAAACTTAAATTCTGTGTTTAGCAACACATTTGGGTTGTACACTTATGGTTTTAGGGGTAAGGAAGGTTATATTTAAAGGAAGTGTATCTGAACTTGTGTGTAGGTAGTGTGAAAAATCCTTTTGGAAAAAATAACCTTTATTATGCCTGAGTGAGATTCTAACCTCTATCTCTCCGTTATCGGCAGTTAATCTACAATGAGATTAGCATCTTAAACCATTGCGGCCTCCAAAGCGGGTAATCTAACTATTAAAGTTAACCTTTATGATTTCTAAGATTTGGATTCATGCTTGAGATTCGGGAGTCGTAGGTATAAAAAAAAAGTTTAGGATTCTATATTCAGACTAGAAATAATTAGATTAGCACCGTCTCCTGTTTGTATTTAAAAAAATACGCGTCAAGGTGTTATCTTTCAAATTCACTAACATGATACTTGATCCGGCTACATCCGTAAACACTATTATTTTGGTATTCGTAGCTTAGTTATTCATGTACGTATATGTGAACTACATTGACCTACTTTAAGATACATTAGAATCTTTCGTTCAAACCCAGACGGGGTCTGATGAAATTTTCTAGAGCGATGAAAATTCGTAGCATAACTTCCTTTGGAGGGGAAGTAGCCCTGAAAGATATGTGAAACTTTTCCAAGCAAAGTTGGTAGGTCTTGTCACACTCTTTTTATATATATTTATATATATAAATATAAAATATCAGTCGGAGGTCAGAATTATATATCTCAGTGCTAATGGAATCTTCATCTTATTAAACTAGGCCATATAATATTAAACTAGATTCTGTAAAAATATTGGCCAAGTGCATATAACCAAATCTGATTTGTGTTATTATTATTTAGCACCGCGTCTTACTACTAGTTCCGGTTATACGCTTTAATTACTAATTACGCTAATGGATTAGGAATTGGGAAAGTTGAATTAGAGAAGTGAACCCGCATGTGCGTGGAGGGAGAGTGGAAAACCATTTAGGATAAACCACACTCAGTTCACCCGACGAGATTCGAACCTCGATCTCCCGTCCTCAGCAGTCGATCTCGATACGATTAGTGCGTTAGCCAACTACGCCACCGAGTCGGGTGATTTGTTTTTATGATTAGCATACACATTACAATAATCCTATTAATAGATCCAGTTATGAAAAGGTTAATTTCTTAGATTTATATTACACTTACCTGAAACAGCTTGTAGCACAACTAGGACTGTAGCTATAATAAAATAGAACGTTTTGATTGAAGACATCGTAGCTTTCCGGGCTTTGACTCACGTGAAGAGTTCTTCATTACAATCAACAGTCGGGTTACTTTCTGAAAAACAAAGCGATACGTCAGCAAACGTTATTTTTTTATATGTGAGAGTAAGAAACTATTTAGAAGGAAAAAAAACACAACCATTATGATAGTTCTAATCTCTTCACCACCAGAATATCAGACCAGATGAGCTTATCATTTAGTCTGCGTGTCCATCGAAAGCGAGTGCAGACGGTTTTTGATGAGGGGGGAGGGGCGCAGTTTTATGATGAAGGGGGTAGAGCAGTCACAAATTTGATAGTCTGTTTCAATTTGGTTTTAACAATTAAAATTAATCAACAACAAGAAAAGAGTGTATGGTTTATATTACAATTTTGTTATTTGTAAAACTAATTTTATAAATAATTACAGTGCGCTCCATTACATAACTCTGCCTAGAGACAAGGATCTAAACCCTTTGGATATCCATTGACCGGGTTTCTAAAAAACTAAATATTTCTTTCTTTTGATACCTCAACTTCAAACTTTAACTTTTTTTTCCTTTTTTCTTTTTTTGTGGCTCATGAGGGTGTTACAACACACACGTTTTTTATGCCTGTGATTATAACGTATTAGAATTTAACCCCATTAAATAATAATTAGACAAAAAACATTCATCAAGGACTACAAAATAGCACCTATGATAGGATTGTGGATGGAAGGACCAAATCCAACGAATAAAAAAGTGATGAAGTAATATGATATTCAACTGACAATTTTGATAGATATTTATGAAACTGTATGAAGCTTAAACATTTGAATCCGAATTGAATTTTATAATATTTGTATTCGATCATAAATTTTAAATCTTAATATTTTAAAGATTCGTATCGGATTTGAAGTTTCAAATCCAAATGAAAACTAAATTTAGATTGTATGGAATTTAATTTGAAATTTGAATTTTAAGAGTCTACGATTTAATTAATTTAATTTGAAAAAATATGCTAGCAATAGGTTCATTATTTGATTATACCAAATAAACATGCGACTCTTATTATATTTTAAACTCTAGTATCTACTTGGAATAAGTTTACATTTTATAGTACCTACTTGGGATATGTTTACATATGGTATCTTTTTATTAAACTTAGGCCTAAGTAAAAGTCTGAAAAGTTCTCCCAGATTAGTTTGAATTTGATAATATTACATTAAAAAGCTCTTTGGATTTAATTAAAAACATTTTAATCATGAAATACTATATTCGGATTCAACTAAAAACCTTTCAATTAAAAACTATTATATTAAAATTTAATGTGAACTCAATTATTTTATGATCAATTTAGATTCTACTCTAAACAATTTATTTATAAAACATTTTTTTAATATTGGATTAGAAATCTTTTAGTTATACAATTTTCAATTTGGATTCAATTTTAATTAGTAAGCAAGGATTTTGACTCGATTCGAGATGGGAAAATCTTGAACACTCTCAGGATCAAAGTTAACGGCTAGTAAAATATTTGTATTTTTTTTATTAAATCCTTCGTATCAAAATCATACTACAAAGGTCCCCAATTTTATTTTATTATTATTTTTCTTTAGCACCACGTCTTACTACCCGTTCGGGTTAACGCTTAAGTACTAATTACACTAATGGATTAGGAATTGGGAAGGTTGAATTAAAGGAAGTGAACCCTTATTTGCGTGGAGGGAGAGTGGAAAACCATTTAGGAACCCCCCCCCCCCAGTTCACCCGACCGAGATTCGAACCTCGATCTCCCCGTCCTCAGTAGTCGGGCTCAACACAAGCGCGTTAGCCAACTACGCTACAGAGGCGGTTCCCCAATTATTTAATTGAGGTCCGCTTTAAAAAAACTCATCATACCTTCCGTGGTCCAGCAAAACTTTAACAATTACTTAACCACTAATTTAAAACGTGATTTTATTTCTTTTTAGTTATTTTGCTTATTTATTCCTGGCCTTCTGTGTCTACTACCTGATCACCACTAAAATCGCATCATTTCTTCTTTTTATCGCTATCTCGTCAAGGTGCTTAAAAATATATCTGTGATCCGGATGTGGACCACAATCCGCCATTTGATGACCCACTAATATACGACAACAAAGTTTTACAATCTTTTATATTTTACGCAAATGTTTAGTAACGACGTTTAAATTCACATTGTCAGGAAGATGAGTCACGTCGGCAACTGCATCCTATTGCCCAACTTGATGGTTCCTCCCCTCTTACTTCGCAAACCAACAACTAGAATATGTCATGCAACGAGATGTTACTAAATTGAGCTACGGTATCTTGATCGTATGCCATCAGACCGTGAAATGATTCCACTATGAAATATCACTGGTGAGTACACACATCAGTTAAATAATACTAACACTTCATAACTGTCCGATGTCACTGCTTAGCACATGACATATGTACTTTATTGTGCCAACATTCGGATAAAGTACAATTGTTATAGGAAAGCCCTTATTTAACGACCAGAAAAACTATTTTCTACTTTCACATGTTCATACTTCAAGTCACGATATCTTAAGCTGTCAATTTTGATAAATAATATCAATACCTACAAAATATCACTTTTAATATAGTAAAATGTTATTAATTTTAGCCACAAAAACATATTTTTGTATTTTATAAAATGTGCTTTCTATGAAAATTGGACTTAAATCTTATGGATTACCTTGTTTCTTCACATTAAGAATGATTATTCATATTAATATTAATATATACACGCATCGGTGGTCGCACGGTCTAAAGCGCTATTCTTTCAATAGACTAGACAGTCGATGACTGGAAGATCGGGGTTTGATCCCTGTTGGCTGTAGGGAACATAGTTTTTCTCTTTACCTCCACGCAAATGTGGATACACCTCCTCTAAATTCAACCTCCCTAATCTCTAAGACATTAGTATGATTGGTATTGTATAGTGAGCAATATTGTATTTCAAAATTTTATATGCTAACTAATATTCAACCAAAATTACTAGTATATATATGCGATGGCAGAGATACCCAAATAGTAACATAAATTTAAAAAAATTCAATCAACTTATCTACACAAATAGTAAGTCTGATAAGAAATATACCATTCAAAGTCTCTTTTTTATGAATGAATGAGCCAATTGTTTAACAATTTTATACATTCTACTAAAACTAATTTACAGATAATATATCCCCCACAAGGCCACATCAGTGGTCACATGGTCTAAGTAATAGGGCCAGAGATATACTCAGTCCCACCATGTGCTCAAACTGGGCCTTATAGCAAAATCAAAACGGTTTTTAAGAGACTTGGAGACCCTCTTAGATCAAATTTCTAGAGGATATTTACAGTGACCTTCATCTGGAAATTTTTTGAAAATTAGGATCTCTTAAAATATATTTTAAGTGATCATTCCACACAATTAATAGGGGGAGTGGAAAACCATGTAGAAAAAACCACTCCCAGTTCAACCGACGTATACTTGAACCTCAATCACCCCATTTTCGTCAGTCTAGCTAAACACAAAATTAGCGCGTTAGCCAACTACGCCAGCGAAGTGGGTCCTTTAATGTTGTTATATTGTTTCCTCAGTAGTATAGTGATCAGAGCTCCTGCATAAAGATTTAACAGGTTTGATTAAGAGGAAATGTACAGCATTTGCTTGGAGAGATAGGGGAAAAACTATTTTGGGGAAAACCACAGTCGGTAGACCCAACCAGGATTCGTACCCCAATCTACCCGTCATCGGCAGTCTAGTCTGACACGATAGTGACACCTTAGACCATGCGGCCACCGATGCAGATTTTTATTTTTATTGTTCCGTGGATCGGGTATTCAGAAATCGACTTGGATAGTAAGATTAAAGAAATTCCTCGGAAACTAGTTCACGTTTTATTTGGAAATTAAGCAAACAAATAATTCTGTAAAGGCTTTCGCGAAAGGTACACCTAACATCTCCATAACAAAAACGACGAAAACTTATTAGCTATTGAATAAGGACTCTTAACAGAGGATCGTTAAAGATTCTAATAACGTTCTAAACTGAAAAACTACTAAACGATAAATCGAACAATCTTTCTCTGAGCCACCTTCGGTGACCACATGGTCTAGGACGCTACTCTTGAAGTAGACAAGACTGGCCATGACCTGGGAGATTGAGGTTTGAATCTTGGTTGGGTATACCGTGGTTTGAAATGTGTTTTTCCACACTCCTTCCACTTAAATGAGGGTACACTTCATTTAATATCCTTCATAATCCCTAAAATCATTAGCGCAATTATTACACAAACGGGTAATAAGGACGTGGTGCTTAAAAAAAATCCTCTGCGTGGAAGGTCTAGGATATGTCACTGACGCGAGAATCGAACTACTGCTCACCTGACTAGTGCTAGAGCTAATTTGCAAATGTACTCTATATCAGGCACGACTATTCTGCCTTACCACTTTCGCCCTAGTGGCGAAAGGGTGAAGTGTAAACGTAAACATTATGAGGTAATAATAATTTACTTTACGAATTTAATGCATCATTTTATTGGATAAAATTTATTTAAGGGTGGATTTTAATCAGCAAATGTTTTCTATAATGTTAGAAATATGGATGATTTTCCACGTGTTATTTATCAATATGGTCTTCCAATCTCCTGTACATTCTAACTCGGGCACATTTCCTCTGAGTTACATTTCTCCTACCACACTCTCAGATTAATTCATTGATAGTCATGGGTTCAATCCCAGCTGGAATCAACGGATTTTTCTTGAGCCAAAAAAATTGTATCATAAACCCCTTCAGAGGAGAAGTAAAGCCGTTGGTCCCATGTCGATTTAAAATGTAAAATAACCCTGAAAGATATGTGAAAATACCATTCCCGGCAAAATTGGTAGGCACTTTCACTCTCGCTCGTAGAAATACTCATGTGCTGATTTAATAAGTGGGTTCAGAAAGTGCACGTTATATACCTCAAATAAAATATATATATTAAGCTATTATATTGTTATGAATAGTTTATTTTTCATGGAATTTAAATATTATTTTGTTCATTGGACTCTTTGTATTCTTTTAGTACAGATGGTTCTTGTGAGTGGTTTCTGCGTGCTGGCTACATTTTCAATAGCATTGTACGGTTTTATGGTAGGGTAAAACCATCAAGCATTGTTTCATCTAAAAGATTATATTAACAAGCTATGTGAAAATTAGACTCGATTGTCTATTTCACTTAAAATTATTGTAATAAATCATACCTTTTCTCTATGATAATAATTACAAAAAGATGTTGCTTAAGATTTGATCAATGTTTTTGGACAATTTATTTATTAACCCACTTCGGTGTTCGAATAGTCTAAGGGTTCAGTCTCACCATATAATGTACTGCCGATAATGGGGAGATAGAAGTTTGAATCTCAGTCGGGTGGTTTTCTCTAAATAGTTTTCCACACCTCTCCAACCATGTTTAGATACATTTCCTATAAAATCCACCTTTATCATCCTTAAATCAATAAGTGTTATTAATACATATCCTACAATTCGAAAGGTAGTGAGATGCATTGGTAAAAAAAAACTTTAAAAAATATATTGCTCAAAATTCCACGAAAAATATCATCATTTATAAAAAACGAAATAACAAATTTTGACTACAATTTTACTATATACGTTAAGTATGTTTAAAAAAATAATAACTAAATAATTTTTACGTGTATCTTAATAGAAATAATGTGGATATTTAGAAATAATTAACATAAATAGTTTATCCTTTTTGGGAATGACACCACGGTTTAAAAATCACCTTCAAATTGTAGGTCTTAGATGCGAAAAGATATTGATAAAAATCGTTACTAAGTTATACAACTTTTTTTTAATTAGGTACACTTTATTTATTTTGAAAGTATCAATCTTTTATTTTTGGACTACATTGTGTCTAACCTCAGGGGAAATGTTAAGGTAAACTTGCGACCTTTCAGTGTACATGAAGTATACCTGTTGATAAAAATCCATTCATGAATTAATTTTAAAAATATAACATTGTTTCTCCTGAATCCCGGCACATATTTATCTGATTACCAAACCCTTCCTTCACCTCTGAAAAGACGTGTATTAATCACAACTTGTGAATGTGTGTAATGCCAGGCCTCCAACGTGGTTCGGATTCCACGTTAAACTGTAGGTCCTCCATTTCATCTCACAATCACCCTACCATTACACATTAGCGTAAGTGCGTATAACCCGAACGGGTAGTAAGACGCGGTGCTAAATAATAATAATTTCTCCTGAAAGGTATCAACCTTTTCTTGCAACATAAGTGGAGTCAAAACAAGGCAAGCTTCCTACCTTTCTGGATGAACGTAGTGTACTTTTTAATATCATGTATACAATAAAATATTTAAAATATCATAAATGGCAATTGATACATACCTGTTTATTTTACCATGGTGTAGTCCTGTGTGAAACCAAATACTGGAGACGAAAGTTTTTGTTCTTTTGTTACACCTTTACCGAAATAAAAACCACGACGGGACGTGCCAAGAAATATACACGCGGTGCGGCGGGAATAACGATGCTACTACCTACAAGGTGCACGCTTTGTCTTCCTTGAACGTAAGGTTACCACTTTCGATTTCTACCTTGCCTTGCTCCTGCAGCCTACTTTCTTAAACCTCGTGTGGTGGGTGACTGACTGAAATGTTCAGGTTCGGCTTGTCCTCAACCCGACTGTAAGTGAGAGGGAAACTGTTTTTAGAAAGGGGGAGGGGGGACGGTTGTTGAAAGAATGTCTTAGGTGGATTGAGATGGTACGTGGGTTAAGGTCATTATTTTCACAGATATATTGGATACGTTTAGTTTGTGTGTTTTTTTTTACACATAGTAATCTTAAAAAATGGGTGTGTGTACTTATGTACGCGCGTGAGAAGTTATACTTCTTTGGCATCATTAAAAAATAAAAAATTTAATAATATTTAGTATTAATTATGTTAAATAATAATATTTTAATTTATATCAATAAATAATACATACGGATAGTTAACCTCAATTATATTGGAGGACTTGAAAAAGTCTATAAGCACAATTTTTTTCACTAATATTTACGAATAGTAAATAATATTAATCAAAATATTCAATTTAAATCACTACTGGGCCTGGATTCACCAAAGGGAGCAAATAGTTGCGCCAGCGCAAGTTTGAAATATGTCCCAAATCCCTATTCACTAAAAGGAGCAGGAGCAATTTGAGAGCAAAGCTGCGCCTTTTATTTGCCACCACTCAAGAGTAGGCGCAACTAATAAATCATGATTGTCACTTCAATAAATTTAAATGGCGGCATATTATTGTATTGGCTTAAAATACAATTAGTTACATAACTGTACTCCAATTAATAATGAATTAATTAAAATAACAAAACGTATGTCAAGCACAAAATTTGTTTCAATTTAGACAGTGGTAACAAAACAATTACGTACCTTTTATTGTTGGATTTTTACATTCAAACAACGCAATGGCATTTCTTGCAGTATTACAAAACAAAACTACGAACTGTGTAATCTTCGTCTAGATCCAAAGAGGTTTGTATTCCTCCAAGTCCAAAGACATCTCGTCACTAAATATGGCAGTTAGTATAACTTTAAAATAAGTTTTAAAGTTTCTCTAAACATTGTTTTATTAATGGAACTTAAACTTTAAACTAATAATATAAATAAATACAAAAAAATTTTTTTTAATTTATATCAATAAATAATACATACGGATAGTTAACCTCAATTATATTGTAGCACTTGAAAAAGACTATAAGCACAATTTTTTTCACTAATATTTACGAATAGTAAATAATATTAATCAAAATATTCAATTTAAATCACTACTGAATATAATTTATTAGCACATAAATAATTCGCACTTGTATGAAACTAAAACACGTGTTGTGAATGTAGAAACTAGAAACATGTGGATAAATATTATATATATGAAAACAGTGATCAGAGGCGACGAGCGTACCAACATGCACGACTAACAGAGGTTCTATTTCTATTTTGTTGGTAGCTTTTTTTTTTTTTTTCGAGACTTAATGAGTGGTTTAACTTCAACCTGTTACTTTTGTGTTACAGTGATGCGCGCGCATCTTAAAATTTCACTCTCTTCATTTTTTCATAACGCGCCTAAAGAAGTATAACTTCAATAATACTTGAATATTTGTGATTAATATAATGGGATTCACCGATAATTTGTCTCTTTGTTTCAAGCGTTTTCACATTAAATTCTAAGATAAATATGGCAAATATTAAAAAACTATTGGTATTATTATATGTACAAAACTAAAGTTAACGTAATATCTACTGTAGCACTATTATATTTTATAAGTGAAATAAAGGGCAAAAATACTGGCTTTCAACACCACTGCAAGGCCTCCATTGTGATGGTATTACTACCCTAAATACAAGAGATCGAAACTTCTTTGTACTTTTTTTTTTTGTTCACAGGTTGACTAAGCTAGTATCTCTCTATTTATATGCTAAATTGAAAATTTTGTTTCAATTATAAAATAATGAATTGTAGACATATTTATAACATTAATGAGTGAGGATTTGAAAATTAGGGAAGAGATCGGTGCAAGGTTAAGATAGAAGCGCTTAAAGTCAATACATTTCTCACCTCTGACAAGAAGTGTATTAATCACAACTTGTGAATGTGGGGAATACTAGGACTCCACCGTGGTTCGGATCCCATGTTAAACTTTATGTCCTCCATTTCATCTCACAATCACCCTACCATTTCACATTAGCGTAGGTGCGTATAACCCGAACGAGTAGTAAGACGTGGTAATAATAATAATAATAATAATAATAATAAACACGAAAATATGATAAACTTAAAGAGTAGTTTTCAACAAATTGAATTATGTTTTTTGTAAGAAAAGTAAATGAATTTTTTTCAAAAAGTAAAAGATAGAAAAAATCCTGCCCAATGTTTTTTTTTTATAGATTCAATCCCGAAATAGCGATTCCAGAGGGCTAGCCCCTCACCAAGGCCTGCAATTTCCTATCCAAATGACAAATATAGCAGGTAAATGTTCTGTTGTGTGGGACGTGGAATATAAGTCTGCGCTAGTTTGTACCTTTAAAGCTTCGCTCTGCTTTCACTTGTTGGAAGGCGAGCGTGATGTGGTACTGAAATAGGAACATTTATCTCCCAGCTATTGGTATCGGCTGCTATATAATTACATTTTACCATATTTCATAAGATAAAAACTTGGAAGTACGTTTTAATGAGAGTTAACTTGGTTGGGAGAATGGGTCAAATTTTAACAGACTTGTAGCTTGAAGAATATAGCGGTTATACTCATAAAGCCACAAGTTTTGTTTTAAATTCGATATTAAAAAGAAATTATAAGAAAACATACTTTAAAAATTTCTCTTTAAATGGAAAAATTATATACCTAGTGAAAGAATGAAAAAATATAAAAGCAAATAAGTGGTACGGTGCACCGCAGAGAATTTCTTCATCTTTAATCTTAAAATAGAGAGATTTACAAAAAAAAATTAAGATTTTTGAGACATAATAATATATATATTGTTTCAGAAACACTCCACCAAATGGCATAAATGAAATAATATACAATGTTACAGAAACATTGAGTAAAGAGGAGCCTCTCTGTCCACTAAAGAGCATAAATGTTTCATATTTTAAAGTACTCAAAAACTATTGGTTTTATAAAAATAAATTTAGTATGAAAATATTTATATTTTTATTGGTTTTAAAACTTTATAATGGTTAGTTATTTTATTATCTCAAATAGTTGCAGGGATACGATCAAAATTGGAAATTTCCGCTTCACTAAGGTGCCCTTACGTCATTTTCATGGGAAAATAAGAATTGACATTTTGTTTATGTTAAACATTGTCTGGATACAATATTTAATCAAAATAGTTAAAAGTGTATTTTGAGTAAAATTGATTTTGTTTCTCTTTTTGTCCTTGAGTAAATTACCCTTAATTTTAATGTTAGATCTCTAATTCCATAAAGCCTATGATAAACCCTATTAAGCCCAGGATACCAAGTTTGAGCCCTATAAGTTAAACGATTTAATCTCTAATCCAAGATACGGACGGATGGAATAGAAAAAAAAACCACCTTTTTCAGTTTCGTGAAACGTAGACATTTATCAAAATCTGAGGTTATATATTTTGAGGATCACTATACTTTTCTCTTAGAGGGGTCGAGAGAAGGTATAAACATTACTTATGAACATTTATTTTTTATTTACTTGTGGTATTTAACGTGTACTTTATGAACAGACTGATTATATCAGAGCACGACTTTTAAACTAACATAAAATCTCCAACACCCCCTTCCATTAATTCATCAATCATCATTGTGAAATGGGAACCCACAATTCATCATTGATAATTGTTTTGATCATGCCAAGAATCGATCCCTGGACCCTTAGCTCATTGGTTAAACATGCTACCGACTGAGCTAAGGTGCCGGAAAACTTATGAACAAATGTTGAGTATTTTCTTTATAGTTAATATTATAATCTAGTCCGGATTACCGAGTGGGTGGATTGCCCAAAATATTATATACAAAAGAGGACATTAAGAAAAATCACTGTACACGAAGAAAAATATTTATGTATTTGTGAGATTATAGCGTATGTGACTTACAAAATTATAATAAGATTTAAAAATTGATTAAACTTAAAGTAAACTGAAGATTTGTTGAACAAAGAACACTTCAAGTTGGATGAGGTAAGAAAAGGTTTTATTGATTTAATACAGTAATAAGTTGAAGATAAAAGGAATCGTTGTCCAGATTAATTGAAATATATATTAATGTAATTATGCATAAAGGGCTGAGTTTGACCAATTTTATAAAAGGTTATTTTATATTTAGTTATGGACAGCATAAAATGGCAATTAGGTTAATGAAGTTTAATTTATAAATTTGCGGAAATTGTGTTGAGGTTGATAAAGAGTTTATGTGACGTTATTCACTGTTAAATAAATGGTACATAATTAGTTAAACAATTAGATAAACCAATTATTTCATTTCAAATTGGTGTTTGTTGTTAAATAAATACACTCAGTTTTTAAGCATATTACCTGTAGCTCAGTAGATAGCGTGTTGGTCTACTTAGCTAAGGGTCTTGGGTTAGATTCCCAGAGTGGCTGAAAAATGTATCATTCGTGAAATATGGGTTTTCTCTTTCACAGTGATTAATTAACGGCCGGGGATTTGGCGTTGTCTGTTTTAGATTTAAGTAGGTCAATAAGTCGTATGCTAGTATAATCAGTCCACTCAGAAAGTGCGTGTTAAATACTTCAAATAAAGGAAACCAATATTTATTAAAAAAAGCACACATATTTTATATAGAAAAACAATTAATTTCTTTTGACTTTGAAACTATAGTAAAATTAACATATATAATATCATACAAAATACCTCATTGGTAATAAGTATGTTTCTCTGAGGATTTTAGTCCTCATCTTATTATTTGTTGTGTGTGAATGATAAAAAAAAAAACAGTATAGTTTCACAAGTTCAAGTGCAAGATCATTCTTGTTGATCTCGTGATTAGAAAGGGATCAACTTAATAAAAAAAAAGGAGAAAAGATACGAAAAGAGAAAGGAGTTTTAACATTCTTTAGATAACTAACATAGCCATACAATCCAGGTTTTCTTTCAACATCATTCACTTTTAAACAAATTTATTTTCTTCCAGTAAACGTCGATCATTACTATTATTTATACTACAATTTTAATTTATAAGTTTTAACATCGATGATTAAATCTTGTCAACAATTAAAGATAAAATGTCATAATAAACTAAAATATTTCAAATTCTTCCTATTGCTTCAATAACTTTTTTTATGCACCAGGTCTTACGACTCATACGGGACTGCCAGAATTAAATTACGATATGTGAAGGCGAATGAGGCTGGTAGAATTCAGAAGAAGTGTACATCATTTGCTTGGAGAAAGAAAGAAAATGTATTATGACAAAGAGTCCGATACTTTAGCTCAGTATATATTGTGTTTGCTTAGTATGTTAAGAGTCCCAGTTTCGATTCCCTTTTCACAGTCATGAATTGACGTCCGGGGGCCGGATGTTGGTCTGTACTATATATAAATTGGTTTAAAATTCATGTGCTGATATAATCAAGTCGGTTCAAAAAGTGCGCGTTTAATACAACAAATAATATTATTTATGTAAAGCAGGGCCCAGATTTTTATCACCTAAAAATTTTCAAAAAACTACCTTTGAAATTAACTAAAGATAGTAAAAAAAATACTTAAAAATATGGACAAAAACTCGTAATAAAAGCACAGTCTTAATCAAACAAGCACTTTGCATATGGTTTTATGTTTTAATTATTTTGTATTATTAAGCCTATAACAACCAATCTCTTGCAATCTGCTGAGTGTAATAATGATTTACAAAATTAATATCTTCTTCATAATAAGTATCTATCACCTCTCAATGCTAAAATTCCCAGCTTGGTTACAGTTTCTCGACAAGAACGCTTATTTAACAAACAAACAAGTAAAGAGGATAATAAGTTCATGGCCAACATCTCATTCCAATAAATGTGTGTTGTAAACATTTATGTTCGAGTATTTATGTCTTTGTAAAATAGTGATAGTGGGTCTATTTAAAAATATTCTCATTCAACATAAATGCATTTAAAAGATTCAAAAATGACTCAAAATAATAAAATATTACCTAAATTTCTAAAATAAGTACCAAAAAGTAGATGACATGCCAAATCCGGGTCCTGAAGGTAAAACTCTAAAAGTGTACCCGGCCTGGATTCGATTCCAAACCTATCCATCAGAGGCAGACTAGAATAGTTTAACGGTTAGTCTACGTGCCCAAAATGTAGGCTTGAATGACCTCGACAAATTCCTCAACCGTTAAGAAGCGTTTTACGAAATATTGTTGCAGTCTGTTGTTGTGAAAATATCAAGTCTGCGAGACCTTGAAGGAGTATAAAATCATGTATCAGTCCTAAGAACATACGTATTCTCATAAATAAACGTGGTTATTCTAAGCACACGTGGTGTTTTTGAGAAGTTGAAGCATTCATCGACACAACTGCATGCTTCCATCCGGGCCAAAGGTGGTCATTTTGAGCACTTCCTATTATGATAAGCAGCTCCACATTACTGAAGTACAACCATGACTGTAATTTAGAAACAAGGTCAAATGGGTTACATGTCTGAAGTTTTTTCATTGTTTTGGCATGTCTTGTCTACCGCTGGAGTGAGTCCCAAATGTAACTGTACACTGTGTATATATTCATTATATAATGTTTAGATACCTGTATTTGAGTATCTGAGGAATATAAAATTATATTAATATTCCACCCAAATATTTATCTAGCAAAAACTCTTATAAATCATGATGTTAATACTTTGATATATTTTTTGTCCTGCCAATTAGAAGGCCTTGACTTGATGATTTAAGAACCCTCTTCATAGTTGGCCAATAATAGTATGCTCTATAAAGAAGTGCGTTCATTGGTGAATATACTTGGTCGATCATCAACTTTGTTATGACCCGCCTCGGTGGCGTAGTTGGCTAACGGGAAGATCGAGGTTCAAATCTCGGTCGGGTGAACTTAAGGTGGTTTTTCCTTAGTGGATTTCCACTCTCCTTCCACGCAAATGTGGGTTCACTTCCTCTAAATTCAACCTTGCCAATTCTTAATCCATTAGCGTAATTAGTACTTAAAGCGTATAACCCGAACGGATAGTAAGACACGGTGCTAAATAGATAAAGAGAGATTCACGATTACGCTCGAACCAGAAAACGTATTAGTGGATACTTGCACTAATCAATTTTCTTGATGAGTTTGTAGCCCAAAGGTTGGTTTGATGCGCTTACCACCCATGAAGAGCTGTGCATGCACTCGGCGCCTTTCAACTGGTTAGTGTTTCCAGCACCATCTGGTATAAAGCACATTTACCAGGAAAGTTCACAAAGAGTGGAGATCGCCTTCCAGATTGAAATTCTACGAGCGAGTGCGATACATCTACTAAATTTTACGGAAAGTTCTTTACACCTACTTTCCATTACAGGGTTCTTTTGAAATGCCACAATCGACGTGATACCGACAGGGCTTTAACTTCCCCTTGGAAAGGAGCCGTGTTAAGGTTTTTTTTTACTATCGCTCAAGAAAAATTACGTTGTCCTCAAATGTGGGTTTGAACCCCAAACATCGGATCCTGAGGTGAGCACTACCCCAGGACCACCAAGGTTGACATTCTTCATTTAGCAGCAATGGAATTAGGATCAGTAAAATAGTTTATTTCATTATAAAAGTATTATTACTTAATTTTATCGTATTTAAAAAAAAGTTGATAAAATATTTTCCCGAATTTAATTTACACTATTTTCTAAAGTCGTATATAGGATAAACATCATCACGATGCAGCTTCTGTTTCAGTTCGTCTCACGGACTTAATTTAGGTGGGAGGTGAGATGGGGTCTTAAGAACAAAGAGTTGTTAAGCTCTAAGTTTTCTTTCGAACACTTTCTATCTACGTGTGTGTGTGTGTTTTAAGTTCCTTTACACCTACCATCTCTAGTCCACACACCTTGTTTACCTCTCTCTCTCTCCCTCTCCCCCTCTCTCTAAACGCTGTGTTTTCCCCACCTATTGTAGAAAGTGAAGCTGCAACCAGATCGCCTTGCCAAGCCACTGCCAAGATTAGCGGGTTTTTAGGTCACACAGGCTGACGTTGTTAAATTACGTAGTGAGGTAAGAAATTAGCACCTCCGCGTATCACGGGTTCATCTCCTGGTATATATGATCCGGGTGAAGTATGGGGATGACTCCTCTGATCTATTATTCTTATTATTAGCACCGCGTCATACTACCCGTTCGGGCTATACGCACTTACGCTAATGTGTAATGGTTGGGTGATTGCGAGATGAAATGAAGGATCTACAGTTTAACGTGTAATCCGAACCACGGTGGAGGCCTAGCATTCCCCACATTCACAAGATGTCTTGTTAGAGGTGAAGGAAGGGTTTGGTAATCAGATAAATCTATGCCGGGACCGAGGATTGAACCCGGCCACCAGCACAGAAGTCTGACACCTTACCCCTAGACCTCCAGGTCACCTCCTCTGATCTGATTCAGTAAGAGCTCATTTACGTTTGAATCGTTTAAAAACTCTCTCTACAATCAAGAATAGCACTCGACTAGTAAGAACGACGTAGGCCTTATCCTGTTATTTTGTATGGACTAATCAAATGTAGCCCGATTTTGTGGTCGAATGATCTAAGACGTCAATCTGACAATGATGGTTACGTAGTCAAATCTTCCATCACAGGCAGGAAGTAAGTGATACCATAAACTATTAAATCTGACTACGATAGTGACATAGTCCACTCTTCCATTAGCAGAAGGATGTTAATAAAACCTCAGATGAATCAATATAATACAATTCTGAGATAGAGTACCTTATATAAACGTCACACACTGACTAAAAAATAAATGTAAACCAGGATTTGAAAGTTTGTTGAAGTTAAATATATAGCTTGACACTATATATTATACCGGACATAGCTGCAAGTCTTCAACTGTGCTTCCTATATACCAGGGTAACAAATATGTTCCGGTATCATTTAGTGGGTAGGATCACAAACACATTTTGTATTCAAGCATTTTCTCCGTTGGTTTTAGAGAGAGATTATTTTACACCCAATCAGTTCATAATTTATTAATCTTCGGTTGGTACAAGACTTTAGAAATTCTCTAAACATATTTTCTTAGGTGCACAGATCATAATTCGTGATAAAACATGATAAAACGTTTGTAAATACAATTCATATGGTTGTTGGCATACGTACAATCGTTTGCAATTAAAAACACACCTCATCTTGATGGAATACTATATGGCTCATCTCATAAAATGGGCCGGGATTTCTATGACCTTAAGATGATGAAAATTAACTATCTATAAAGTGACAAACTTTCTAAAAAATTAATTCAATTTACAAAATAACTTAAAATAGGTACAAAAACTCGTAGTAAAATGCACACGACAAAATACAATACACTCTTTACAAAATGTAAAATGCCTTGAAAAGCCTTTAACAAATAAACTCTTTCATTCAGATAAATATAGAATTGAGTTACAAATGTCTTCTTTAGGAGTAATAGCTATTCCATCTCAAGACAACCCTCTCCAGCTTAGTTGCAGTCTCTCAAAAGGAATGTGTATTTTACAACCATACAAGCAAATAGAGAGAATTACAGCCTATATTATCTTCTTATTCCGAGAGTTGTGCGCTGAAATAATTTATATTTGAAAATGTATACGTTTATAAAATAAAAATGATATTTAAAAGTGTAATTATTCAACAAGTACTCCATAAAAATGACTCAAAATTGCAACAACAAAAATGTTTTAACAATATACAAACCAAGAAAATATCTTAAATTTAATTACAAATAATGACTGTGACCAATAAAATATATATTTATACATAATGGGATCATTAACAGTGTTTATGTACTTAAGACAAATAAAAAAAATGACACGTCATCGAAATCCAGGTCTGGTTAATAAGCAATAAACTACGTCATTATGAAAAAACTCAAGACAAGCTTTGCTACTTCATACTATAAATAAAGGTTACCTACAGATACAAACCTTATATTGGTTTACATTTTATGGCTTCATTAACCATCTAAGGCTAGAATGAATAAAAAATATCTAGTTTTTTATTTAACAAACATTTGAGTTGTGGTAAAACTAAGGCCACAAGGTTGGCAACATGCCTATTGTAGTGAACTCTGAACTAAGGGGTCAGATCACCTTTTCACCTGGAAGCAGTGGGACTTAAGGCGGGGTGCTAGTGAGCGCGAGTTTAGTGCATTAATTTTGCAGTTTTTATAGTACAAGCATTTTTGACCAAAATAAATCAAATATTTCTTCTATAGAAAATATTTTTTTTGTTTTCTGCACATGCTAATCTCAACAGTTGTTGAATATCTGTCATGAGCATGGCAGCATTTGGTGACCAAACTTTTTAAATAAAGAGAAAATTTTGTCACCAAATGCCGCCATGCTCACGACAGATATTCAACAACTGTTGAGATTAGCATGTGCAGAAAACAAAAAAATATATTTCTATAGAAGAAATATTTGATTTATTTTGGCCAAAAGATGTTTGTGTTATAAAAACTGCAATAATACTGCCCTAAACTCACGCTCACTAGCACTCCACATTAAATAATTATTCAATTCGCTACCCATTCCCAAGACCAAATATTAAGAGTAAATAATAAGTTTAGGGGACACAGATTGATTTCTGAGTAAATCTTCGTGTATGGTTTCGTTGTACAATCCAGGTAAATATATTCATGTTACGGTTGGGTGTGAAGTATTAAAGTTCAAAAGTGTTCACAATGGGGTAAAAGAAGGTTGTAGCCCACTTACCTTTTCCCCCGATCCATGTTGAAATGTTAAGAATTACATTCATATATATTTTAGGGACCTCAAGAAGATAAACTCGATGATTTAGAGAATATTCCAAGCTATCCGGGATTTAGGTTTAGAAAAAAGTATATTAATGATAGTTTATTTTGTTTATAATTTAATGGTATATCTTTAAATTGTAAAAAAATATTACCGATGATAATATATATAAATTTGGTCGAGGATCTTCATGGGAAAAGAGGCTTTCAACAAGAAGAGGTTACTGCTGATCAGCTAATTGAGTTTGGAACTTAGAATAAACTGATGAATGCTATATTTGGAACATCACGCTGTATGGAGCAGAAACTTTGATTCTTAGGGAGATAGAAAAGAAATATTTGGATAGCTTTAAAATATGTTGCTGGAGAATATCAGGTGGTCAGACAGGATGACGAATTAATAAACAAGTCCTAAGAAGAGATCAATTTTGGATGTGATTCTACGGTCCAAAGTAAACTGGATTAGACATATCCTTAGAAGGAACTGTCTTATTTATGACGTCATATAAGAAAGGGGTTAAGGGAAAAATAAGCTTAAGAAGGAGGATGATTCAAAAATGAGATGACTTGATGGAAAGAAGAAAGTTCTTGTCAGAGGAGGAGGCAGAAGACAGGATGCATTGGCGGTCAAAGTTCACAGACAAAAGGAATGGACCTGTCATGAGAGAGAACACACAATAATAATATAAATTAAATAAGATAGTGCGTAAGAACAGTATTTTGAAACCTCCGAGACCCTTTCCTTCAAGAAAAAAATGCTTGCAAACGCTCATCTTAGACGTATCGTGTTTGGAAAGTCCTATTACATTTTAACTTTATGAAAATATTATTGCTTATCAATTTAAATACAATGCGAGAGAAAGTAATCATGAAGATGACAATACGTTAGCTAAAGATCACAACGTACTTTGTGTTAACTGTAGACACTGCGTACATATTTGTTCTAAGACGTTTAAAATACTTGCACAAACAATTTACTTGTAAACAAAAATCCCATGAGTGTTTAAGCAAACAGTTTCACCTACTAAATAAACGTTTGTCTTTTGTATTCACTGTATTGACCGAAGCTACACGGTGAATCGTCGTAAAACTATTCTTAAAACTGGGTTGGACGTAAGATACTCAAGGTCAGTACACTCTACCTGGGTAAAATTGAAATGAAACAGTTATAGGTCTAAAGCTATTAAAAAATAGATATGACATTTTAATTAAATTACATTACGTTAGTAGTTCTAATTTTGCTCTCCACGCAAATGCGGGTTCACTTCCTCTAATTCAACCTTCCCAATTCCTAAATTCATTAACGTAATTATTACTTAAAGCGTATAACCCGAACGGGTAGTAAGACGCGGTGCTAATTATTATTACTCTAATTTTTGTTGGATATTGTTTTAATAGCAACAAATAGCACAGTTTAAGAATTCATTTACGTAAAATGAACTTTGTTACCGCTATTTTCTATATTAATTGAATTAAAATAATAATTGTAAGTGTCAAAATTTGATTAAAAATTCATTCACTATATAATATTGATTTTATTATGTAATAGAAAAAGAAATTTATATTCAAATCGAGATTTTGCGATTATTATGTGTTAAAATTAATTCTATCTCACATATTCAAATATATTTTTATTAAAAATAATAAATAGCTACACTATTTATTGGATGCTAGCTATTGTTTTAATATAAAAATTAGAATTGTAAATAATAATCGATACTAAAAATTGACACAAAAAAAAGTTATTCGGATCACTATTGGACACAGGAAAAAGCCAAGCTCAGAAATATATGCTAGTATAATTATTTAATATTTAATAATTTGTAGCTATTATAATGTGACAGCTAGTGTGTATCTTTCGTATAAATTTTAACCTTCTGTATGTGCACTCCACCATTGACTTTAATAATACGTATTCAAGTTGTACATCAATTTACATACTTTCATAATATTAGTACAGTATGAATAATTGAAACATATTCTCAAAACGTAGAAAAACATATCATTAGGGACGAGAATAGCGTAGCAATAGGAACTTTCACAAGCAGCTAAAGAAAACATAAAAATGAGCATGCATGTATAACTTTTTTTTTTTTAGTAATCCGGATACTATTGCCCATCTCTCTGATATGCTTTTTATTGTAGCATAGCCCCATAATTTGTACTTGTACCATAATTTTAATATTGCTTAAACCATAAATAAATCCATATGTACTTTATTCATAAAATTTCAGTGGGGTTTGAACCCCCAACCCTTCCCTCCCAACCCCCCCGGACTACGACCTTGGTATAAATGATAAAAAGTGTAAGCATCCGATTTGGATTAATCTTTCTGGGAAATTCCAAATCAAGAATAGTAGAGAAACCTGCTTCGTTGGTCGCATAGTTTATGAAATCACTGTCTCGTCATACTAAACTGCCTATGACAGGAGGAGCCGAGCTCAAATCTTGGTCGGGCTTACTTGGGGTGATTTTTCTTAAAATGCCTTTTAGTCTTCCACCACGCAAATGCGGATACACTTTCTCTGAATTCTACCTTCCTGATCCCTAATTGACTATCGTGATTAGTACATATGTATACAATTTTAACAGGTATTAAGACGTGGAGTTAAAATTGATGAGTTGTGGACTTTGAAACTAATATGTCAAGATTTTGTTCAATATTAAAATGTTTGCTAACAAAATAGGGTGGTCTAGGGGGTAAGGTGTTGGACTTCTATGGTGTGGTTCGGGGTTTAATCCTCGGTCCCGGCATAGATTTATCTTATCGCCAAACCCTTCCTTCACCTCTGACAAGACGTATATTAATTACAACTTGTGAATGTGGGGAATGCCAGGCCTCCATTCCACGTTAAACTGTAGGTCCTTCAGCTCATCTCACAATCATCCTACCATTACACATTACTGTAAGTGCGTATAACTCAAACGGGTAGTAAGACCCGGTGCTAATAATAATAATAATACTAATAATAATAATAATAATAATAAAATAAACACCCATAAGTAGGCTATATAATATATTTAATAGTTTAGCAATTATTAGAGACTAGATAGCTGTTGCCCGCGGCTTTGCTCGCGTGGAAGTTGATTATATACAAATACGAAAATATACATATGTATTTACAGATTAATTTAAAATATTACGTTACGTTGATGACCATAACTTGACCTCAGATCAAAAATAATGCAAGTCCGATACAAACTTTCACCCCCTTTTTCATCCCTTATTAAATAAAATTTCCAAAATTCCTGAAACACGTATTCATTTGTTTTAAGTCAATAACCGAAATACAAAATTTTGTTTATGTAACTTTCAAAATGACGGACTTTTATACATATTATCATACATATTATCATCCCCTATTTTGACCCCTTTGGGGTGGAATTTTCTAAAATCCTTTCTTAGTGGGTGCCTACATAACAAAATGAATATACAGTCCGAATTTCATGCTTGTAGCCTTGATAGTTTGCGCTCGGCGATGATGAATCATTCAGTCAGGACATGTTATTTTATAAGTATAGATTAAAACATAGATTAGTATTAAACCTTGTACTCTAAAATTTGGATGTAATATTAATGACGCCCACCCCTTTCTCATCCCCCCTGCTTCAGGCTTCCCATTGAATTTAAAAATAAAATTTTCTCAGGTATGAGCTGCATAAATAGAGGTTTTTATTCCCGTCATTTTAGCCAATATAACAAAAGATGATTATTGTAAGATAAGCCAGAAGGTTTGAAATGCATTTTTTCCAAACAGCCTTAAGGCAGAGAATGATTTTCAAACTATACCGACCACGGAATCCAAAGTACAAGATTGCAGATGTTTTTGTCTTATTTTATATTTTTGACGTATTTTCTGACATAGCTGTTCCTATGACACAACATACGTTATTTATGATATGAAGGCGGTCAAATTTAGCATATATATATATTTATAAATGTAGACTTGAAATTTCTAAAATATATATCAAACATCATATAATCTTTGGCGCATAAGCATTAATTTAAGAAAGAAAACTAAATTGGTTCAGTAAAAATGTCTAGATCATTTTCTTAAGTTGGGAGTGTATAGGACGTAAGTTATTTTTATAGTTTTTTTTATCAAAGCCTTTTTTTTGTAAGTATGAATAAAATATTTGTTTACCATAAAAATAGTTTTAATTTTCTTCTACTGGTAATCTCAATAGTTTTTGAATATCTGTTGAGGATGTCCTGGAAGTTAATGATAAATTTTTCTCTTAATTTAAAAAGTTTCTTATCTAATACCGCTATGGTCATGACTCGCAATATATTCAACAACACTGTTTCTTTCATCTTGTGAAGATAATAAAAATCTGTTTATACAGGAGCAATAATTTATTTATTTTGGCATTAAAAAATGTTTTGCCATAAGAACCGCAAAAACCACTGCCCTTAACCTGCGTTTTTCTGCACTCTCGCCTTAAATTGCGGCCTAGATATTATAAATTTATAAACTTTGATATATTTGAAACAAAGGCTTTTAACTAAGGGAAAACAAATTAAATTCTGTTTGTAAAACTTGAAATATTGCTTAGAAAAATATATTTTTTATGTTGCAAACTCCTCTTTAATATATATATTTTTGTATTGCCGATCCTTGATTTAAAAGCTTTGACTTAAAACAAAAAATTGGGTATAGCTACTGGAGTCATATTCGAAAGCTATCCCTTGAAGTTATAAATAATAATAATAATAATAATATTTAGCACAGCGTCTTGCTACCCGTTCGGGTTATACGCTTTAAGTACTAATTACGCTAATGGATTAGGAATTGGGAAGGTTGAATTAGAGGAAGTGAACCGCATTTGCGTGGAGGAAGAGTGGAAAACCATTTAGGAAAAACCACCCCCAGTTCACCCGACCGAGATTAGAACCTCGATCTCCCCGTCCTCAGTAGTCGAGCTCAACACGACAAGCGCGTTAGCCAACTACACCACCGAGGTGGGTAAGTTTTAAATAAATAAATAGTTTTTTTCCCTTTAAAATATTTTGCTTTTCACATTTCTCCCCCGATAAGGGGTCTTTTGACATGTAGTTTGCCCAACATCAAGGGTCTCTGTTAAATTGTTTGATATAAACACGCTCTTTACTAAAACGTTTCAACCATTGTAGTCAACTATATAGTGCAAACTCTCGAATAAGTTTCATATAAAATAAAATGAACAAATGGTACAAGGAAAAAAAAAATACAGTCACATTAAAACAATTTTTCAGGATAACATGTGTACCAAAACTCATAATGACCCCATTAAATACTTTAAATAAAAAGACACCTCTTTTAACCAAAATCTAAAATTCATTATAAAGGTCTCATGATTGTCTAACAAATAGCAGAACTAACCTAGTTTGAATAAAAATGGAACTTTTTTTTCCTCTTGTATCATGATTCAACACAACAATAAACGATTTATTATATAATAAATGATGAATAATTTTCTCAAGATAATTATTAATACATGATAGTACATTATCTATAACTAGTTTTGAAAGTTTTTATTCTTATCATATGCTGCGTCCTTTGGCATATTCTGGTTCACTGTTGGTCGCCAAGTAGTAACTTCCTCGGGCACTAGAAATATCAAAATAATAGGGGTATCATATATAAAAACAATTTGAACGTCCATAACTTTAAATTTAAAGAGTAAACATTAAAATGCCATAATTTTTGTATCAAAATAAATATCTTCTAAATCTGTGTTCTATTTATAGTCAAAAAATAATAAATAGGGGTTAGTAATCTGAATTTGTTTGTGGCATCTTAAATTCATGGCTACTCTTTTGAATTAATTTGTTTGATTTTCCTCTCAATCCCGAATTTTTTTTTATTAGATGCGTGATATATTTTTCATCTTGGGAACTTTAGCACCAAGGTTAGTGCTATTGTACCATAGAATCAGGATTGGTGTTTAGTTTCTTACCTGTGTGATACATTCTCCCCCATGAGTACCATAGAATAAGGATTGCTGGTGAGTACCTTACCTTTGTGTTACGTTCTCTCCCATGAGTACCATAGAATCAGGATTGCTGTTTAGTTTCTTGCCTGTGTGATACATTCTCTCCCATGAGTACCATAGAATAAGGATTGCTGGTGAGTACCTTACCTTTGTGTTACGTTTCTCCCCACGAGTACAATAGAATCAGGATTGCTGGTGAGTACCTTACCTTTGTGTTACGTTCTCTCCCATGAGTACCATAGAATCAGGATTGCTGGTGCTGGTCCAACCGACCGCACACAAGTAAAGGTTGGAGCACGGAGATCCCAGAACCCTCTCGTACTGTTGATGGACTCAGTAAAGTACGTCGGGGCTCTGTAGTGGGAGCAGCTACTCGATTGTTGAGCTAATTATGTTATAACACAATTAACATATAGTTTATATTAACTTAAATATTTTTCAATAATATCATGTTTTAAAATAAATTCGTTGAAATTTACAGGATTATTTTAAATCAGTAATAGATTTAATCAATTTATGGTGACCTGGCGGTCTAGGGGTAAGGTGTCAGACTTCTATGCTGGCGGCCGGGGTTCAATCCTCGGTACCGGCAAAGATTTATCTGATTGCCAAACCCTTCCCTCACCTCTGGCAAGACATCTTGTGAATGTGGGGAATGCCAGGCCTCCACCGTGGTTCGGATTCCACGTTAAACTGTAGGTCCTCCATTTCATCTCACAATCACCCTACCATTACACATTAGCGTAAGTGCGTATAACCTGAATGGGTAGTAAGACGCGGTGCTAATAATAATTTGTAGGGTAGAGATTATGTATTTATTAGGTCAAATGGGGTTTAAAATATCAGAGGTAACGTTTTAACAAGCTATGCTTACCCCAGCACCCCCCCCCTCTCCACCCCCACCCCCCAAGTCTACTGGCGAGGGCACATACCATCAACACTCAAGCATCCCGGTTGAGTGGCGCCTCCATTGACGTAGAAGTCCACGTGACCTGATTGCTCCACCTTTCCTTTCGCACCAGCGTTAGTGTGGACCACGTCCACAAAGAGCGCGTCAGTCGAGTCCAGCTTATTCTCTTTGGTGTTATAGAAGTAGAAGAGAGGCAACGCTGGGTCAAGACCTAAACAGTCAAAAACGTAATTTTAAGTGTAATAATTTCCCTGGGTTAGTGGATTCTTGTGTGTGTGTGTCTTACTACTCATCCGGACTATGCCCATATTTTAAAAAAAAATTGAGGTAGGGAGAGCACGGGGACGTTAGTTGGAGGTACAGAGGAGATGCTTCTCCCTCAGTAATATATTTTAATTTGTCTCTCAAACTGCCGCCGCAATAGAAACAGTGAGTTGTCTTATTTAGAAAAATTGAGAATCAACGTTTGGATCAATGAATAAATGACTAGGGTAATTTTTTTTAAATGAATTAAAAAAATTAATTCCCGTTATTATGTTAATCATTTGTATATATATTATATATATATATAATTTAAAGTGGAACTGGGTCCGTTCTAATAATTACTAAGAAGAAGTGATTGGATGTTGAAGGTATAGCTTATAGGAAATTGATATGTTTTTGAGTAGATGGAAAGAGTTCAGATTTGTTTCTTTTTCAAATTACAGAAGAATGGTGTACTTACATTTTTTTTAAATGTAATCATAAGTACCTACAACTAAGGACATCAAATAAGAAAATTGAATAATTATAATTGAAACAACAAAGGGAATTTACATAAAAATAAAATAAAACTCAGTTTAAGTGGCAGAATATTTGGTAAACGTGAGAACAAAGATAAATACCATCAACTAAGAACTACAGTAGCCTCATAGCTTCTTTAGTGCTGACTGACAGCTCACAACTGACTTCTGACAATCAACATTTAGGTCAGAAGTGACAGCTGCTAAACACATGTTTTTGCAGAACATATGGTTCGGCGTAGGGATACATAATTTGGTCTGGAAGTTTTTCAAAGCTGTCAGCTATGAGCTATCAGTCAGTACCAAAGAAGCCATGAGGCTACTGTACCTGACAGGATGGACAGTAAACAGCTGGGACCAGAGGATTTCTTCATCGAAAAGAAGTACTTGTTGCAAACGGATGTCAAATACGGGTGGGTTGAATGATGAGGATCGTCGTAATCAAGCAGTGCCCGAACGGTCTAAGGCGTCACTCTATTGTAAGACTGGTCTAATGATGAAGGGGATGATCAGGGTTAAAATCCCGGTCAGATCTATGATTGTGGTTTTTTCCTAAATGGTGTTCCACTCTCCTTCTAAGCAAATGCAGGTAGATTACCTTTAAAATGCTACCTCCTTATACCTATCCCATTAAAGTAATTGTAACACATACGTGTAACCTGAACAGGTAGTGAGAAGCGGTAAAAAAAAAAGTGATTGACCTTGTCAAAGGAATGGTAAAAATGAGTATTCGTTTCATCCGCTTGGTTTTCTGGTACAAAGGGAAGCTCAAGACTAGGAAATCAAGATATTTAATAAATAACAGAATTACGGGAATGGAGGGCATACATAGAAGGAGAAAGGCAGTGAGGGGGAGAAGATAGACAAAAGAGGGAATTGGTGACGGAAAGGAACGTGACTCAAGATTTAACCACGTAAAAGCAAAACGGATAGGATGTAAGATGGGAAACTAGACAAGATTATGGTCAAGGAAGAAAGGTTAATGAGGTCAGAGGACTGGAGCAAGGCCATTACATGACCCCATGGGGCTTTCTTCGGATGTTAGACACAGTATCGTTGAAGTAAAGGTGACTGTGCTATGTGAAGTCCCAGGTATCGAAGTGAAACCCTTGACAAGCGAGGACAAATCCCTTCCACATAAAGGAAAAGAAATTTACGGGATAAAGATTAGTTTGGGACTTGGACCAATCAAAGGTGGGATGGTAATTGACGTGAGTTAAAGGCAGTATTTTTTTATATATTTTAATATCAAATATTTTTTTGGTGAAAAGAATTAAAATAATTCTCTAGTAGAAAGATAGAATTTTATTTTCTTCACGTGGTGATATCAACAGTTCTTGAATATCTTTCAAGGATATTCTAGAATTTCTCTTAATTTAAAAAGTTTCTCGTCGCTATGCTCATAGCAGATATACAACGACTTTTGATGTCACAGTGTGAAATCAATTATATATATTCCAGTGGTAATGTTTATTTTTTATAAAAAGATTTTGCTATAAGAATTTCTATAACACTATTTAAATTACGTTCCCTGCACTCTAGCCTTAAGGTCAAGCTACCAGGAGACGAGGTTAACCCTGACTATAATAGGAATCCCAATTTCGACCACAAACATTGATTGAAAGACTCAAATATTTGGCGTTCTAGAAATATATCTTATTTGGTTTATTCATTATTAAATTAATCTAGGAAATTATCAAAAGCTTCCAATATTTACTTAGGAATCGCTATATGTTTTTTTCCCCACGTCATCGCGTCTTACTACCTGTTCAGGTTATACACATATATAATTACTCTAATAACTTAAGGATGAGGAAGGAAGCATTTTAGAGTTGATATACCAGATATGCATGGAAGAAGAATGGGAAACAGTTTCGGGAAAACCACCCTCAGTAGACCCAACCAGGATTCGAATCCTTATCTCCCAGTCATTAACAGGCCTATCAAACACGAGAGTGACGCCTTAGACCAATGGCTCTCAAACCCAGTGTCGCGACCCATATGAGGGTCTCAAGAAAGTCTAAAAGTTTTTTTTCGGTAAAATTATGACATATTACAAATACAAATTAATTGCGAAACTGTAATTATAAAGGATTACTGAAATATCAATTATAGCGAAATTATGCGGAAAAAAAAGCATTCATATCCATTCTACGTACTTTCGAGTCGGTGTCGACTAATGCTCTAATACGGCCAATGTGGAGCGATGGAATACCAAGACTGTGATACGGACCACCCGCTATTTCATCTACCTTCTCCCTCATTGGTGGATCGTCTGCATAATTGCAAGATTAGGAATACAATTATCCGGGAAAGAGTTGGGGTACAGGAGGCACATGAGATGATATAGAAAACAATAGTGAGATGGTATGAGCATGTAATGAGAATGGAAAAAGAGAGGATGCCAAAGAAAGAGTATGGAAATTAAATATGTAGGAAGAATATTGTAAGGGAGATAAATAAATAGAGGAAGGTAACAGATAAAGTGTGAAAGTGAGATGAGTATAATGATGGAAAAACAAAGGTAGATGGAGGCCTTTTACTAAACTGACCCGGTCACAGGCTGTAAACAGTTGATGATGATGGTAGTAATAAGATTCGTCAAGGAAAAATTTGTATTACTAAGCATGAGCCTAGTTACCAGTGTTTTACAGTCTTATCATAGAACCAAGTGGATGAATAGTTTTAAGTAAAATGCTTCTCACATCGAATGCGATTCGGTGCGTCTGGGTGCGTTACGTCGACGTGTCCAAACCGTTGCTCAAATCAGGCGGTGTGGAAACGCGACGCCACATATTGCTGTCAGATACGTGTATACACAACGTATGTGTTGTAAGAGACGCTTTATACCAGTGAAAAGTAAATGTTCATCCCTTGATTTTCAGAGACAGTCTCCACCAAATAATACTTATCTACAGACCGATTTATTCTTTGATGGTGACCTGGTGGTCAAGGGGTAAGGTGTCAGACTTATTTTCTGGCGGCCGGGGTTCAATCCTCGGTCCCGGCACAGATTTATCTGATTTCCAAACCCTTCCTTCAACTCTGACAAGACATCTTGTGAATGTGGGGAATGCCAGGCCACCACCGTGGTTCGGATTCCACGTTAAACTGTAGGTCCTTCATTTCATCTCACAATCACCCTACCATTACACAATAGCGTAAGTGCGTATAACCCGAACGGGTAGTAAGACGCGGTGCTAATAATAATAATATTCTTTGATATTATTATTTATTATTATTATTTTATTATTTTAGCACCACGTCTTACTACCCGTTCGGGTTATACGCTTTAAGTACTAGTTACACTAATGGATTAGAAATGGGGAAGGTTGAATTGGAGGAAGTGAACCAGCATTTGCGTGGAGGGAGAATGGGAAAACCATTTAGGGAAAATCAACCCCAGTTCACCCGACCAAGATTCGAACCTCGATCTCCTCGTCCTCAGCAGTCAAGCTCAACACGACTAGCGTGTTAGCCAACTACGCCACCGAGGCGAGTTTTGATATATTTCACGATTTGTAATGTAAATCAATGCAATTAATTTGAAAGAGGAAACAATCTTCTGATAAATACACCACCATAGAAATGGCCTTCGTTTCAAAATAATCAAGGCTCTGTTAAAATAATTAAGTCACAACATACTAGCCTTTAATTTCTTTTCGTTGATATAAAATGTTTGACCGATCAAAGAGAGGTTATGTTTTATCTGAATATTTTGCATTTAATCTTCCCATCTATGTGTACGGATCTTTGCTAGGTTATAAATGTCAAATGTGTGGACCAATATTGATTAAATTTTACGGGAAAGTTCTTTGAAGATAGGCTTAGTTATGTAAAGTAAAAAAAGTTTTTCAATCTGGTCACACGTTTCAATATGTTATTTGAGCAAAAGTTTTTTCGTTTGATAGCTTATATAAAATGAGTTGAATTTATAATTCCAAACTGTTGATACAAGGGCATATATATATTTTTTAATTTCATTTCAAATTTTGAAATACATTTTGAGACTGAAGTCTTGAAACCTATAAAAATCTATTATTGTGTATGAATATAATGTACTTTGGAATAATAGTAGTAGTGATTTGTTTTCTATTCATTTTTATCACCAAGGCAAAATATCAATTTCAAATCCAAGGATAAATTTGGAAGATATTAAACTTAAACATACAAAGGGAGATCTTAATACTATATTAAAGATAAGAACATAAAGGAGCGAGGTCTATTGTACACAGAACTGTTAACAGAAATATTAGTTTGTGTAGAAAATACATCGCTACATTTTATAGACCAAAATTTACTGCCCCTGTCAAATAACGCGGATATAAAAACATGCCTTAAAGTATAATAAATACCAATTAAATGGCAGCTACCCTCTCCTTTTGCAATTAGCTAAACAAATATAAGAGTAGAATGGTATAACTAGTGCTTTCTTTAACTTACCGGTGATCCTAGGGAGCTGACCGGAAGTGATGTAGTTGGCGATCTGTCCGGCCACCTGTCCCCCCAGACTGAATCCTATGACGTGGATGTCTTCCCGTCTTATCTTTCCCTCCACCACCAGTGCGTCCAGCAATTGGGCAGAACAGTTCCCTACAAGGTCCACATTATACGCGGCCTGGATGTAACAACCGTCCCTCGCCAACGGCCCGTAGTCTACAGAGATGACATTGAAGCCAAGATTCAAGTAGGCTGTAAACGGATCAAAGGGTGATATTTCAGAACTTGGATTACTTATAGAGGAATGAAAAAACTTAACTGTTGGAGAGGTTAGATATAAAACAACTTATAGCAATTTGGGGGAAATACAGTTAAATTTGACATAAAAGAGACTTTTATAAAATCCATACAAATTTTTCTTGGTCCAAATTGATACTTTACTAAAAAAAAAACTGTATTTTTTTACAGCGCGTCTTTCCACTATTTTGGGTTGGACACATTAGTACTAATTACGCTAATATGTTAGGGATGAGTAAGGTTGAACTTAGAGTACGTGTACCCGAATTTGCGTGGGGAAGAATGTTAGGAAAAAACACCTTTAATACACCCGACTTGAATTTAAACATTGATATCCACGTGACCGGCAAGGTGACCATGATACCACCGAAGCAGGTATTTTTATAATAGATTTTTTTTTTAGCACCATGCCTCACTTACTGCTTAAGTTATACGCATATGTACTCTAATGGGTTAAGGATGAATAAGGTTGAATTTAGAGTAACTGTACTTACATTTGCGTGGATAGAAAGTGGAAAATTATATAGGGAAAACTACCCTCAACACACCCGACTGGGTTTCCAACACCAATTCCCCTGTTATTGGCAGTCTAGTTACTGCAAGAGTGACGCCTTATAGCATGCAGCCACTGAAGTAGATATAAAATAATAATAATAATAATTATTATTATTGTTATATTACTTACGGGTGACCTGGTGGTCTAGGTGTAAGGTGTCAGACTTCTGTGCTGGCGGCCGGGGTTCAATCCTCGGTCCCGGCACAGATTTATCTGATTTCCAAACCCTTCCTACACCTCTGACAAGACATCTTGTGAATGTGTGGAATGCCAGGCCACCACCATGGTTCGGATTCCACGTTAAACTGTAGGTCCTTAATTTCATCTCACAATCACCCTACCATTACACATTAGCGTAAGTGCGTATAACCCGAACGGGTAGTAAGACGCGGTGCTAATAATAATAATAATAATAATAATAATATATTACTTACCTGGTCTGAGCTCAGGATTGGGTGCAAAATTTTTGTCTCCTGTGTACCCGTGAAGAATTAATTTGACAGGTGTATCCATCATGAAGTTGGCCGACCTGATGGTGTCAAAGGAAGCCACGTCCAGTTTATGTGGATTGTCTCGGGTTTCGCTGGCAACATAATGAGCAATACAACAGCTTACTCGTTCTCGTTGACCCGAACAAAGGTTAACACAGCATTCGTAACAGTAATTTCCAGCTACCTTGACTCTAATAAAGAAACTCGCCGGTGGGCGGCGTTGATAAAGGCATGAGCCTCTTCCGGTCCGGTTTGTTGTTGACGCTAACAAATCTCGGATGAGCCTGGTTTTTTTTTAGCACCACGTCTTACTATCCGATCGGGTTATATGCTTTAAGTACTAACTACGCTAATGGATTAGGAATTGGGAAGGTTGAATTAGAGGAAGTGAACCCGAATTTGCGTGGGGGGAGAGTGGAAAACCATTTAGGGAAAACCCACCCCCAGTTCACCCAACCGAGATTCGAACCTCGATCTCCCCATCCTCAGCAGTCGAGCTCAACACGACAAGCGCGTTAGCCAACTACGCCACCGAGGCGGGTCTCGTTTTACAACCCGTTTGGTTTACACGGCTATGTACTAATTACGCTGATGGGTTAAGCATGAGTAAGGTTGAATTTAGAGGAATTGTAACCGAAATTGGTGTGAGTTAGAGAGTAGAACCAATTTTAGAAAAATCCTCCCCCAATACACCGACCAAGCTCGGAAGTTATAGGCAATCTAGACTATTGCGAGACTGATGCATTAAACTATGTGGCCAAGCTTACTGATGTAATTTTTTCACCCGCAATTATTTTCTACTTTCCCTCAACGCATATGCGTGTACACATGTTCTAAATTCTACCTTCGTTTATCCGTGTCACACTGGTGTGAATATGCGAACTGCTCGGTCAATTGGTAAGACGTGATTCACAAATAAAATTGTTAAAAATGTTTATTATATATTAGTTTTATACATGTTAAGTTTATATATTTTATCATAAACAGTTCTAGAATTTGGCCTCATCTGACTATCAAAATAATTATGAAATATCCTCGTCTTAAAGCATATTTGTATGTTTTAATAGTAGATTAAAATAAAAAATATAAAATTGTGGCCATGACATACAATTAAGTGTTTTTTTTTCAATAATTACATTTCAAAACAGTCATTACTTTCGTATGTGTATTTTTTTTTATGACACACACATATTTTAAAACGCACGATTCTTGACCTTGAATATGATGTAATTAATAAATTGGCACATTTATTGCTGCAACATAATGTATTCTTGATGGATAGAAAGAACCAGTAGATTTTTAACATGGATATTTATTTGCTAGGGTTAAGGTGAAAATGTAGGGAACACTAGAAAAGGAAAATATTTTGGGTTTTTTTTTTAGCAAAACTTTTTTATATCCAAAATAATAAAATATTGCTCCAGTAAAAACATAAAGCATAGTTTTATTCTCATGATGATATCACCATTTGTTTAAAATCTGTTATAAGTTTAGTGGCATTATATGATACACATTTTAGATAAATTTTTTAAATTCAATTCCTGGTCAGCCTTGACAAATACTAGAAAATTGTTTTCATCACCATTGGGAAGAAAATTAAACTCTAGGATTGTATTGACGCCATATTTGATTTATTTTGACTAAAACAGTTTTAATTTCAAAATTGATCTCTTGTCGAATCCTACATACTCCCACCTTAACCATTAAACATTACACCATCACTTAAGGGCTAAAACCAAACAGACAGCTCGATTACAAAATATGGAGACATTTTTCAATTGGAATTGTTTTAATATAACATGTACACTAACTTGCTACTAGGTGGCTCGTTTATTTAAGTTGCGACAGTTATTGCAGTGACAGCTATAGGTTTTATAAATGTTAATTAGAAACTTGATTAAATTAGGTAAAATATATATTTCTATTCAAATAATATAATCTCAATTGAATGATTCTCCTATTTGATATTTTTTAAATAAAAAAGCTTTCATTTAAAAAATAAACTTGATGAAAATTATGTTGAATAGAAATCCAGGAATCCTTGTCGAAATGGATCCCTTTTCATTTTGAAAATATAGCTAATGTAATAAACATATAAATGAGATAACATTACACTATTACTTAAGTGATAAAAATGTTTAATGACTAAAGATTAAAATACTAAAAATTACTTCATAAATGACTTCCAATTTTTCTGGAACTTAATGTCGACGGAGTTCAGACACCATAGTTCTGTCGGTAGTACATATCTATACTAAGATAAGGGTCCAGGGTTCTGTTCTCAGCATGGCTGAAATATTTATAGCTGGATAAATGTGAGCTTCCCATATCAAAATAATGAATTAATGGCCGGAGGCTAGATGTTGTATCGTTTCTAGATTTAATTTAAAATTAAAATTAGTATACTGATATAATCAGTCGTTTGGAAAAGGCACGTTAAATATCTCAAATAAAAATTAATTTTAAAAAATCAATGGCTTAAAACACTTTATAGACTCATTTTAAACTTAAAATAAGTTTCAACCCTTTGTATGTCATATTTAGAAACATGAAAAAAGCACTTTTTTTTATTTACTTGAGTGACTTACTTTGTGTACAGATAGAAGGTGATGTTGAGTTGGGCATTCTTTGGGGGGGTTATACATTCACTGGCGCATTGATACAGTTATTGAGACATTAAGGGAACAGTTCTCATCGTGGTACGCAGATACCGGTCTTCCAAAAACACCCCCCATTCACTTCCGATGATTGGAGAAAATGAGGATTCTAGAAAATGTGATTGAACAGTGATTAATAGCTTAGCACGAGATAGAACACTTATTATAATTAATATATATATTGTATATATGTGTGTATATATGTGGTGAATATGTGATATATATATGTGTATATATATATGTATTATATGTGTGTATAATGTGTGTGTATATATATATGTGTGTGTATATATATATATGTGTGTATATATATATGGTGTGTAATATATATGTGTATATATATGTGATATATATGTTGTGTATATATATATGTGTATATATATATGTGTGTGTGTATATATATGTGTATTATATATATATGTGTGTGTATATTATGTGTATATATATATATATATATATATGTGTGTGTATATATATGTGTGTATATATATATATATATATATATATGTTTGTATTATATATGTGTGTGTTAATATATATAATATTATATAATATATGTTGTAATTTTGTGTGTATATATATGTGTGTAATATTAGATATATATATTATTATATATATATATATGTGTGTGTTTATATATATATGTTGTATATTATTATATTGTGTTATTTATATATGTGTGTATATATATATATGTGTGTATATGATATATGTGTGTATATATATATATGTGTATATGTGTTATAATATGTGTGCTACTATATAATATATATATTGTGTATATATATATATGTTGTATATGTGTATATATATGTGTTAATATATGTGTATATATATATAATATATTATGTGTATATAATATATTGTTATATTAATATATGTGTATATATATTATGTGTATATATATGTGTGTATAATATATGTATATATATATGTATATATATATATAATATTATAAATGTATAGTATAATATGTATATTCATAGCATGTGTGAACCATTTTTGATGACAGGCGAGACAAAAACCATGAAATAAGTTAATACAAACATAAGTCCCATTTGACCTTGTTCATAGTTAGGGTCATGTTTGTACGCCAGTAATATGGACTTGCTTAACATAATAGGAAGTTTTAACAATGACGACATTTGGCCTGAATGCAAGCCTGCAGTCGTAGAGTTGTAGAATGCCACACTCTTTCAAAAATACCAAGGTGTTTGTCTGATTCATTGGCAGCCTTTTTTTTTTTTTATACCTTGACGAAGTATTTCTATGCTGGTAATGGATGTTGAATAAACAATTCTGTTAATGTTGCCCTACTAATAAAAATCTAATAGATTCAAATCTGGAGAATGCGCAGGCTTACCGGTAGGTGCAACCACGACATAAACATTTGTTAGGAAATCATTCGTTCAAGAAATTTACAACAGTCCATAGAAAATGTATAGTCAACAGGCTAAAAAATATCAAGTATGGTACACAAACAGTTTAGTGGAATTATTTTGCTGTAACTCTGAAATAAGGTCAAATGGCTCACATGTTAATATCAACTATTTTCATTGTTTTTGTGTTTCCTGTGCCCATGTTACGGTACACCCTCGATACAATGTCATGATAATCGATCCATAATACAAGCAGTGTGTTTATATTTTTAAGAAATGATTTATTTACTAAGGAAATATGACTACCAGTAATACAAGAAAGCAGGCATCAACGAAGAAGATGCTAAAAAAAAGTATTCCTTTACATTCCTGCTCTTCAGAAAGTGTTATTTGTATGTGATTTTATCTATAATCATATTTACAAACACCTGAGAGTAATTTCTTCTTACATTTTGGTTTCGTTAAACTTAAATTTGATTTGATTGTGAAATAAATATTTAATGTTCACAATAAATGTGATCCTAGGCATTTGTGACTAACTGTCCTTGAATTGAAGCTTCCTTTAAATTAATACTTTATTTGCTAACTAGCCCCCTTCCCCAAAAAAAATATTGTAAAGAATCCTGTAAAACAAAGCTTCAAATCATCCATCATGTCAATATAAAAACAATTTTTTTTTTCTTAATTTTTTTGAAAATAAGTCTTACCATCACTGTATAGCCCCTCCCTCTTTTTATCCTCCTTCCTATATTCATCTCATTCCTCTTTCCTCACCTCTACCCCCCGCCTTCTTCACCAACCCACTTTCCCTTCAACAACTTTTTTTTCCCAACGACTATATATATACTATCATCATTTTTATGAGGAATAAATTTAATTTTCAAAATAAAATATAGCCTATGTTACTAGCTGATAATTTAGCTTATATGGTGAAAGAATTTTTAAAATAGGTCCAGTAGTTTTTGAGTTTATCCATTACAAACAAAAATCAAATCTTTCCTCTTTATATTATTAGTATAGATAGGAGACTTCTATGCTGTGGTCTGGGGTTCAATCCTCGGTCCCGGCACAGATTTATCTGATTACCAAACCTTTCCTTCACCTCTGACAAGACGTGTATTAATCACAACTTGTGAATGTGGGAATGCCAGGCCTCCACCGTGGTTTGGATCCCACGTTAAACTGTAGGTCCTCCATTTCATCTCACAATCACCCTACCATTACACATTAGCGTAAGTGCGTATAACCCGAACGGGTAGTAAGACGCGGTGCTAATAATAATAATAGTATAGATAGGGAAATGGAAATGAGTTTTCACACTTTAAAATATGTTTCTTTTAAGGAATGTTTTGCTTACAATGTTGTTAATATGGTGTAAGCCGTAAGTCTCATGGTAAACTAGATTGCTATCTACTAATAAGTACAGGTTTGAATCTTGATCGGGTGACCGCATGTGATTCACTAGTGTAGTTTATCCAATCTCTCTTCACATTTTATTGGTAAGTGGGAAATTCACATTACACACATTCTCAAGAAAAACAACTTTTATATATCATGATTGTCTAAACTCTAACAGTTGGACTAACTAACTCATTTGATCTCAAAATTAATTTTCCCCCTTTACTCCTTGTACCCTTAAATAACACTAAGCCACCTTCTCCATTCCTTATATTAAGGTTTAATGAAAGAAAACGTTATTTATATGATTTTGTTTTGTTTAAAACCTGTAAAAACAGTGTAAATTTTTTATGACAAAATAAATTAAATGGTGCTTTAATAGCTAGCATTAGTTAAATATGTTATGCAAAATACTCTAAGCAGTTCTTGAACATTTGTCATGAAAATAATGACATTAAAACAGGAACTTTTTGAGTGAATATAAAAAGCTATGTTTTGATTCCGTAACGCTCACGACAATTATTCAAGAACGGTTTAATATAAATTAGGATATTATTATGCGGAAAAATAAAATAAGCATATATATTTGAACAATGTTTTATTAAATATTTATAAGCAAGTTTGTTGCTATAAAAACTGAAATATAGCACCTAATTCACTTTGTAATCAATACTTCTGCAAGAATGTGTAAAATTAATTATTAATAGCTACTATTATGTAATTAAATAATGAGAATATAATTTTAAAATGCTAATAGCTTTATTTTTAATGCTTATTCAATGTTAGCATATTTGTGAATAAAATAATATTTATAGAAAAATAGCCAACACGTGGGTGATACTTTTTTTAGCACTACGTCTTGCTACCCGTTCGGGCTATACTCATTTGTGGTAGTTACGCAAAAAAAATTACGTAAGATGGAGGTTGAATTTAGGGGAAGTCTATACTTATTGACGTTTAGGGAGCGTGGAAAACATATAAAGAAAAACCCCCACTCAGTAAATCCAACCGAGATTCGAACCCCAATCTCTTCGTCATCAGCAGTCCAGTATATCATGAGGACGCCTTAAGAGACCATAAGTCAACCAGAGTGGTTCATAATAAACAAAAATGACGAACCTTAAAGCAGGTGTCGAAATCTTTCCAACCTTTCGAAAACAAAATTGTTATTTTGTCCTATGGAAATCGCTGAAACTTAATTCTTGTGTTTGTTGTTATTGTAAGTTTCCACGCTACCGCTATCGGGTATGAATATTTTCTTCCTTCCGATGTCACGATGACTGAACTAATAAGTAATAACCCACCAAATAATACCTCTCAAGGATTATGATAACTTTCACCACCGGGGGGAGCAATTCAGGAAGAACAGACTTCGCTATCATGACATGAATTAGTGTGAGACCACATCACACACACACAAACAATACTTTCCGCACAAGAGTTATTATTAAAGTGAAGTCAACCTTGATGGTCACGGAGTAATGTTCTCTCCCCCTAGGATCTGATGCTCGTGGGTTCAAAACCAGCCGGGTTTGACGGATTTTTCTTGAGCGATTAAGTCCATGGCACAACTTCCTTCGGAAGGCAAGTAAAGCCGTTGGTCCCATGTCGAGTATGGCATATAAAAGAAACCTGCAAGGTATGTGAAAATACCTTTTCCCGGCAAAATATGATAGGTCCTTTCACTCTCGTTCATAGAAATTCTCATGTTCTAATGTAATCATTCCGTTCAAAAAAGTGCACGTTAAATACCTAAATTAAATAAAAAAATTATATTGAAACAAATACGTACAATTAATATTCGGAAGAAGACAGCTTTAAAAACTACCAGCTCTACTCTCGTGTATTTATACGCCAGCTGTCGCTTTTGATAAAATAATAATATATTTAAATGTTATAAATCTTGGCCATAAAAAACATCTGTTTGTATATATTTTTAAAGCCATTTCTATGAAAATCGACCTGTAAAACATTTTCATGGAGACTTTATATTTAATGATTTTAGTTTACACTATTTTTTTTATCCCTCACCATGTCTTACGCATTTAGTTATGTCACTGGGGTAATGATAAGTGCCGTAAGAATTTAAGATGAAACGTATCCGCATTTACTTGGAGGAAATGTGGTGAACTAATTTGTTTTAAAATGCCCTCTTAGCATCCAGCCTGGATTAAAATACCAACCTCCTCATCACTTGAACCAGACCAAATGGGCCTAACGATTAGGCTACGTACCCTAAATTGGTATTTTTGTAAATAATAATAATATAAAATTAGCACCGCGTCTTAATACCCGTTCGGGTTATACGCTTTAAGTACTAATTACGCTAATGATTAGGAATTGGAAAGGTTGAATTATAGGAAGCGAACCCGAATTTGCGTGGAGGGAGAGTGGAAAACAATTTAGGAAAAAACCACCCCAGTTCACCCAACCGAGATTCGAACCTCGATCTCCCCGTCCTCAGTAGTCTAGCTCAACGCGTCTAGCACGTTAGCCAACTACGCCACCGAGGGGGTTATTTTTGTAAAACATATTATATTAGTGATACGTTTAACATGACACACGGAAAAGATAGGTTTGGGTTTCTAGAAAAACTGTTTATCGACAAGTAAATACAATATTTTGGTTTTATATCTGATATAATTAGTATTGTAATTGAATTTTTTTAATTATATCAGATATTTTATTTTACCAAGTCACATCCGCTCGGGCTATATTCATATATAATTTACGTTAACGGAATATGGATGAAGATTGTAGAATTTAATGAAACGCTACCCGAATTTGAGTGGAGATGGTGCGGAATCTAATTAAGATAAAGCTACCTTATTACACCCAGACGGGATTTGAACCTCGATCTTTCAGTCACTATCAAATCAGATTAAATGTTTTGACAAATTAATCCCGTTATCAGTGATGCAATAAATGGGTTTGTACCCTTATAATTATTTCCTGTCTTTAACTGTTGGTGTCCTTCAATAGAGACCTAAACCTTTATTCTAGAACCATTGAAGAGCCCTTCAGTGCACTCAGATAGTAAACAAAATCAAGAGTACAAGAGTAAAAAAAAAGGCGAAAGTCACGTTACAGTGGATTCACATGTTCGCCGAAAAACAAGTGCAGAACAGAAATGGGGTCACGTGACGAGCCCTTAGCTAATCACAAAATTTCCGCTTCATTGACGCGGGGTGTTCTGCTAAAGTTCAATTAATCTCTGTTTCGTCCGCTATGCCAAGATGTTCAGCATGAGAGAGCCAATCAAATTTTAAAGTCGACCAACTCAAATCAGTGCGCATGTGCTTGTTAGACCCTAGATAGTAGAAAGCAGACAGATTCATTTAACCGTAGTGATGATATTTGAAATAACCCGTTAATAGAAAGTGTGTGTAACCATGTATTGGATTGTGCCATGACACAGCGCTATAATTTTAAAACATACATCGGGAGAGTTATCTAAAATAATGTTTATCCACTAGAATATTAAAATATGTTGATCATCAGCTGTTTTTATACCAATTTTCCAGGTCAACTTTTAATACTCAAACCCTGTAAGGACCCCAGTAAATAATTTTTTGGGTAAAAATAATTCAAATATGACAAAGACCTCTTCTAAGTATATTAGATAGATCTCATAGCTGTCTAAGAGATGGCAGCACTAGCTCAATTTGATTTAAAATTGCACATTCCCCCCCCTTTTTCCCTTGTAGCCCTCAAATATTAGGCATCTAAACTGTGATTTTTATTTTATATCATTTCATATAACTATTTATTACATGCACATGATTGTATTTATTAGTGAAAATATTTAAGATATTTCTTAGTATAAATCCATACCAGCTCACGTCATACAAGCTAACATAACCTATCCACTTAACCCGATACATCCAACGTTCTCTCCAAATACTTTTAAAATCTGTACAGTTGTATGAATTATCGCCTAAAAGTTATAGGCAAGATTATTTTAATTAAATTTGAACGTAAAATTTGTGTCAATTGGGCATGGGATTATTATACATTGGGATATGAATTATTAATAATAAAATGTTGATATATTAATGAATTGAACAAACCTGAAAAGAGCGTCCACAATATTAACAATGTAACTCGAATTCTTTCCATAACGGTCTCCCCTTCGATAGTTGGTGACTATCCAATAGGTCTTGAGATAATAATTTGAAATATTGTTTAATTATTTTCACTTAATCTTTCTTGTGATAACTTATATATAGCAATTTATTTTGCAAACCATTTAAAATGTGATTTATAAATATTATATAGTTGTATTTTTCAAACTTCACTGAACATGTTTATGTAAAATAAATATTTATCGGTGTTTTGTTAACCAATGTCTATTCGACAACTCTAGATAGGTATTAATTTTGTCAATAACAAAATTCACAATGTATGTAGACATATAAGAAACTACTTTATTAATTTTTTTAAAACATATGCCATGTATATTAAAGAAATTTATAAACAAAAACAATACGTGGACTGACACAAGTAATTTTATTTGTCCTGTTAGCAAAACAAGCCTCCAACTTTGAATAGAAATCGCTGTTGATTAGGCCAACGAGTAACATAGATATAGTTGCGTGACATTCTACATGATAATTAATTCAGAACATGTCAAAATTTTGAAAACCTTTCATTTAGTTAATAATAATCAACGAATTATTTATAATCTATTTTGTGTTTAATGTTAACAGGTTTATTTTCTAGGAAACCAGAAGTAGCGTACCATTCTTTGTATGCTTTGTAAAAAGAAAGAAGAGGACTAAAATTGATTAGTATTTAAAGCGGTCTCTTCATTTTACAAAAAATATATATATAAAACTTAAAATTATGAAAATACTAGATACTTATAGATTTTTTTTCTATTTTGATAAAAGAGGTAATTTTTTTATTTATTCATCCATTAAATTACCATCAATATAATTTATTTAAGGTGATTTTACCATCAATATTTTATTGAGAAATATTATCAGGGCTTTATTAAACGTGTAAATAGTGATTCAATGATTTCAAATCATTATAGATTTACGAGTTATAAGGGGTCAAACTAGCTATTTTATGATTTTCCTGTAAAATTTTTTTTAATTTTTTCCCTTTGCGCCACTTAATATTTATTACCCGTTCGGGTCATACATCTATGAACTAATTACACTAATGTGCCAGGTATTAGGAAGGCTGAATTTAGAGGAATTATACTCGCATTTGCTGGAGGGAGAATGAAAACCGTTAGGGAAAGCCACCCTTGGTACATCCGACCAGAATATACCCTGGTCTCCTAATTTTTGCAGTCTGATCTAATATGAGAGTAGCGCCTTAGATCATGTGGCCACCGAAATGGGTTATATTCCCTTTGTCAGTATAATATAAAGGTTTTACATTTTGCCTTGTCACAAAGTGCATGTTTAAAAAAGTATTGGGTGTTTTAATATGTATTTTAGCTTATGTCGGTTGAGATTGGATTAAAAAATTTTATCTGTATCATATTTAACTTTAACATAAATTTTATGTGCCTCTTTTATTGTTAACAAGCTCGAAAAAGTTCTAACTAAAACCCACCAAAAACTTATTTTTCCCCTCAATTTGTCAAAAATGATGGAAATTTATCCCCAGTAGGCCTGCCGAGAAGAGATGACAACCTATTTAACCAAATGAAGGGAAAGATGGGCTGGTTTGGAGGGTTTAAATATAAGGATTTCTGGTGTTAAATAATAAAAAATAATCTTGTGATTTGAATGGATTTTTTGAGATTTTAGTGTTAAATAAATAAATAAATAAATAATATTTAGCCCGCGTTTTACTACCCGTTCGGGTTATACGCTTTAAGTACTAATTACGCTAAAGGATTAGGAATTGGGAAGGTTGAAATAGAGGAAGTGAACCCGCATTTGCGTGGAGGTAAGAGTGGAAAACCATTTAGGAAAAACCACCCCAGTTCACCCAACCGAGATTCGAACCTCGATCTCCCCGTCCTCAGTAGTCGAGCTCAACACGGCAAGCGCGTTAGCCAACTAAGACACCGAGGTGGGTATTTTAGTGTTAAAAGTGATTGAGCTTATAAGCATTTACTTCTTAGAATGAATTGTTTGTGCAATTACTTCACTTTAGGATACTAATAAAAAATGGTATAAAATTGATTTACTAAACCCTTTATAAGAAACCCAGTCCTTTAGATCATTCATCATCATCATCATCAAATGTTTCCAGTATATGTCCGGGCTAGTTTAGTAACATGCCTCCTTCTCCCTCTATCCTTCCACCATTCTACCTCCCGTAATTGCTTACATTTAGGGATGTGGTATCGAAAGAAATATATCGATACTGTTACTCATTAAAAGTATCGAAAGAAAAATATAGATGTCATACTAGTATCGAAAGAAAAGTATCAATGACATTAAATATCGGTATGACTTTTTTTTTAATTACAATCTGGTTTTTCGTGACTCAACTTCTTAAAAAAAACTTTTATAATTAATTTCTAGGAGGTGCCATTTTGTAATTACATTTTTTAGTTTATATATTTTATCAAGCGAGATTATTAACTATTTACAAACAATAGAAGAATGGACGCCTTGCCCTGTTTCATTTGTTTAAGCAACGCACATAGACTTTTCTGCTTCGTATTCTTGAGGTACCCTGGAGTTGACCAAGGTTTTTTGAGCTCTACGAAAACTTTTATTTAATTTGTGATGACCGTGCTCATTGATAAAATGTTAGTAGAATGGTCACCCCGTCTTCTGGTCAGGTGACTGATGCTAGAGTTGCTTTTACTTTTCATGCAGAAAAAAAAAAAAAAATAAAAAAAAAATGTCATTTGTTATTCCTCAATAGCCCACCCTAGTAAACATTTAATCCCAACATAAGTGAATATAGCTAAAAAGTTTTTTTTTCTTTCGATACTGGAGTGTGAGGATTAATTAATATTAGGGTGACCTGGTGGTCTAGGGTAAGGTGTCAGATTTCTGTGCTGGCGGCCGGGGTTCAATCCTCGGTCCGGCTCAGATTTATCTGATTACCAAACCCTTCCTTCACCTCTGACAAGACATCTTGTGAATATGGGGAATGCAGGGCCCCACCGTGGTTCGGATTCCACGTTAAACTGTAGTTCCTCTATTTCATCTCACAATCATCCTACCAATACACATTAGCGTAAGTGCGTATAACCCGAACGGGTAGTAAGACGCGGTGTTATAATAATAATTAATATTAGTAAAAGTATCGGGTAAAAAAATACTATTATCGAAAGCAAAATATCGATATTAGTAGAGCATCGATAATTTTATCACATCCCTACTTCTATTCTTCTCTTTTCACTAGCACGTTTCTGTTATATACTCCTCCGAGGCATTTATGTATTATATGAATATAATTCAGGGCATTATTTTTAAGTGTTGACCCTAACCCTTAAATTAGTGGTAGTTAAATGATCAAGGATTTGTTTGGATTACAAACTATTCTGAAAAAGGTTTTAGTAATTTTATTTAAAATTGATAGCAAGGGAGTGTTTTACCTTAAAACTAAATCTCTATACTTGTTTTTTGGCTTGAAATTCGTTTAATGGTAGTTTACTGGTGAGTTATTTTTTAATCTTAATCTATAGAGATTACCTCTATTTTTATAGTCTTGTACTGATTATAAATTTAGTTTATGTCCTTACTAGTAACTATAAAAATAACCTAAACAAGTAATAAACTTAAATTGAATGTTAAACGAATTGTCTGGTCTCTATATTAATACTTGTGGTATTTTTAAATTTGTTTATCAACTTTGGGAATGCTAATGGGGTATATTGTCTTGTAGTTATTTTGAACATGAGCTTTTATCTAATCTGGTTACTTGCCTTTGGTGAACTGGTTGAATACCGGATAGTTACTATCAATTTCTCCTCTTTACCAACCGGAAGTTGTATTATACAGCTCTAGATAAGTATTGTGAGAAAATCATGAATAATTACGAGTTTTTGTAAAAAAGTATAATCAACTCTAAAGAACGCGTGGGCAGGGTTTAATGTACATAGTAAAAAAAATTAACACCTACGGAATTTTACAATGTGTCACAATTTGAATGTTATAGGTTTTTAATCTTTAAAACACTTTGAGCCATAATTTAATGACTAGATAATATATTTAGTCGTTCCATATAGGATAAGATATATTTTAGACTCGTAAGAATAGTAAAATATTTAAAATTTTAATAAATGTTGATACCAATTTTGCCAGAATAGTTTATTTTTCATTTATGCTCTTTTAGATATTAAAATATCATTTAGATAATTACAAAAACATTTTTAACTAGTTTACCAAATTTATTATATAGATTTCCTGTTTTTGTGGACAGAGGAATCGTTTCTTTTTTTTAAATTAGTATCTGGATATAAATATAGTTTTGTCATCAATGCGTTCATATTTTGAGAGAAAAAATACTGCACAGTAAGTTTAGAACAACATATTTGTAGATGGATGTAATATTTTAACAAACAGTATATTTTTTCAAATAATTAAAAGTTTAGATAAGAGATTGTGTCCTAAACAAACCCAAAGCTTACAATTATTTGTAATTGATATAATTACAATCCTTTGTTTAAAAAATCATCATTTTTCCTGAATATGAATAGCTTTATCAGCTCATATGAGTAAATATAAAATTAATATGTATATATGAAATTAATCAGTATCAAGGAAATATAATGCTCTATAATTGTTTTTGGGGTGACATTTTGTGTATGTTTAGTATACTGATGACTGATGTTCATATATTAGAGTAATTTATAAAAATATTCAAACGGTTTGATTTTAAATTAGTAGAATATATTTAAGGTTTTTTAGAATATAAATAGTTGTACTCATTTGTTTTTCATATAAATATTCATCTAATATAGTTTACTCACGAATGATTATGGAAAAATTTTATTTTTAAGATAAAGTATTTTAATCATGATAAATTTTGATTTCAAGATTATGATAAATATTCTGGTTTTATATGTCTGGACCATTAAAAAATTTGATTCGTAGTTCTGTCTGTCCACGTGTATATCAGACTGCCTGTATATCCCTGTCAAAAAATCAAAAATAATTTTGTTCTAATATGATATTTAGATTTAAAAGACAGATGGATGAATGGATGGATGGGTGACGGATAGCATTGCCTAAAACAATTATTTAGTCTCAGAGGGTCAAGAAACGTCAACCATTATCAAAATCTCGAATTGGATTTTTTTGATGATCACAATATTTCTCCCTCCGAGGTGTCGAGAGAAAGTAAAATTGGTTATCACAATTCTTTCCGTCTGTCTGTAGATTGGGCTATAGCCAAAACTATTTTGTCGATTGGGTTAAAAGTTGGTATCTCTAGTTTTCATAAGGCCACCCCCTCTCCCTCAGGCATTTTTGGATTTATATATATCTAACCCTACATTTAAGGGTAGTTTACTGATGGACAAAAAGAGAGAAAAATCCATTTTCCCGAGATTTTCTCTAACGATTTTGATTAAATTTTACCTCTAGAGACTATTTATCACTATAAATAGGATTGCAGCTCTCATTTTATCATTAAAATGAATATAAGGGTACCTTACATAAGGGAAGTTTTCAAATTTTCATCATTTCTCCACAAATATATGAGTAACTTATCGTAAAGTTTTAGTTTTATTAAAGATATAAATCTTTTATGTGAAATATATTTTTAGAAAACCAATAGTTTTTCAGCTATAATCAGATATATACACTTTATAATTCAGATCTTTGAAAATTAATTTGATTCTTATGCACTTTGGTGGACAAAGATGTTTCTCTTTTCTTAATTTTTCTGTAAGAGCGCTCCTAATTCTTAATGCCATGGAGTAAGTAGGTGACAGTATATATTATTTCATTTATGAGCTTTGGTGTAATGTTTCTACAACAATTTATAGACCTATAATTTAGTTTCACAAATCTTAAGAGTTTTTATTAAATGTATATTTTAATATAAAAGTGGGAGAAAGTCTGTGCGCTGCATTGTAGCATTTATTTATTTTTATCATCTATAAGAGGGTGTGAAATTTAATCAAACTTATCAAAGCAATTATTAAAGACGGTCTGCTTTGTGGGCTCCCTGATGAAGGTTAAGAGCTGTATTATTAAAATTATTGGAGTATGTATAAATAATTTATTTTGAGAAGCTTGACAAAGCACCCTACCTTTTTATTCACAGATAAATCAAACTATTGAGAGAATAATTGTAAGACATGTGATCGGTGATCTTACTAATTGCCTATACATTAAGTTAAGTTTATCACGTTGGTCTTGGGGTAGAGGGCTTGGCTGAGACCCAATGTTTATTGGTACAAACCCAACCGTGATCGACGGATTTTTCTTAAGCGTTAAAAATCCGTAGCACAACTTCCTTAGGAGGAATAATAAAGTCATTGTCCTGTGTCAGTTGTGGCATGTAAAAGATCCCAGGTAGGTATTTAATAACACCTGTCCTGGAAAGAATGGTAGGCAATTTCTCACTCGCTCATAGATATTCAGTGTGCAAGGCAGCTTGGATTAATCACTCTTCTTTTAACTCCTCTATGTACATGGGAACTGTACCAGATAGTGTAGGCAACACTAAACAGCCTAAGAAATGAATACATGCCAAGATAAGGATAGATATAAACCACATGGATGTTAAATTAAGAAAAAAAAATGTTTAGTGTAATCTGAGGATTGCTTTTCCCCATTTGATTTTCCCGCCTTCCTCTATGCTTATGAGTACATTTACTCTAATTTTTTTCTTCTTAGTTTATGCTCCACCAACGTAATTAAAATGCGTCTAGACCTAAATGGTGTTAAAAAACATAGGGTACTTAAAAAAATATGTTTTATAATCAAGATATCATTCATGAATATGCTTATATTATGCTCTATATATATAGCTTATTTTATTATATATAATAAAATAGAATATATTATATATATATAATCATGCCATTCCCTTGCGGGGAAGGTAAGAAACTGTGCTTATACAATAGCTATTATATGGTCAACATATATGTCAAATAAAATGAGAGCTAGGACTTACTCAAAAAAGTTTAAATGACCCGATCAGAAAAAAAAATTTAAAAATGTAACTGGTATAATGGCAATTCAATATTGCGAAATTTCCGTAGAAACATAAGAAACAATCAAAATAATAATAAAATATTGATTTTTTATAATAATTATCTATATTAAATGAAGGGTTAGTAATAACTTACATAAAAATGTTCACTGACCCGTCAGATAGAAAATAATAAAATAAAATGGTGTTAGCAGGCACTTCACTGTGAAATTATCAAAATAAACCAAAAAAATATGTTGATTTTTTTAGATAAAATTCACCTTGTTAAAAGGAAGGGCTTTGAATTACCTACTTATAGAAAGTTCATATAACATGATTGGATAAAAAATGTAATCGTCCTTGGTTATTTTATAGTCAACATATATGTTAAAAGGAAAAGCCAGAAATTACTTAAATAAAAAAAGTTCACATGACCCAATCATATAAAATATAGAAAATTTAAATGATTTTATTTCACTTGTATATTGCGAAATTGCCAGACACACCTAATAAACAATAAATAATAATAATAATATTTAGCACCGCGTCTTACTACCCGTTCGGGTTATACGCTTTAAATACTAATTACTTTAATGGATTTAGGAATTGGGAAGGTTTAATTAGAGGACGTGAACCCGAATTTGCGCGGAGGGAGAGTGTAAAACCATTTAGGAAAAACCACCCCCAGTTCACCCGACTGAGATTCGAACCTCGATCTCCCCGTCCTCAGCAGTCGAGATCAACACGACAAGTGCGTTAGCTAACTACGCCACCGAGGCGGGTAATAAACAATAAAAAAAACTAAATATTGATTTTTCATCTAAAATTCAGTTTGGTAAAAGGAAGAAAAGCTTTGAATTACCTACTTAAAGTGAGTTCACATTTCACGATTAGATAAGAAATCTAGGTGTTCCTGAATCAACAACATCCACTCACAGTCATATATTATTTTTATTGTATATTAATAATATTTAGCACCGCGTCTTACTACCCGTTTGGGTTATACACACTTACGCTAATGTGTAATGGTAGGGTGATTGTGAGATGAAATGAAGGACCTACAGTTTAACGTGGAATCCGAACCAATGTGGGAAATGCCAGGCCTCCACCGTGGTTCGGATTCCACGTTAAACTGTAGGTCCTTCATTTCATCTCACAATCACCCTACCATTACACATTAGCGTAAGTGCGTATAATCCAAACGGGTAGTAAGACGCGGTGCTAATAATAATAATAATAATAATAATAATATACACTTTAAGTACTAATTACGCTAATGGATTAGGAATCGGGAAGGTTGAATTAGAGGAAGTGAACCCGTAATTGCGTGTAAGGAGAATGGAAAACAATTTAGGAAAAACCACCCTCAGTTCACCCGACCGAGATTCGAACCTCGATCTCCCCGTCCTCGGTGGTTGAGCTCAACGCGACTAGCGCGTTAGCCAACTACGCCACCAAGGCGGTTTTTTTATTGTAAAACTATTAGGGTTTCGTTCTCTTTATCTCTTTTTCACACATTCATCTACAACATTTAGCTCTGTCTTTATATAAATATTTACACGGTATATGCGTAAAGACCAAACGGATTTTAACGTAACATAAGAGGGGAATTAAAAATAATTATGTAGATAAATAGTTGAATAAATATGTTTCCGCTTGATGTGGTTTTATTATACTCCCTTTCAGACGAGACGTTTAAATTTCGTTGTTCTGGTACGGTTGGGCTAGATAGAATTCAAATTCATTGTGCTTGAAATTGCGTTTAAGAAAATAGGTTTATCATCTAGAGAAAAATACTCTACATTTAAAATATTAATATATATTTATTTATTTAATTTATTGATTTATTTATGTGTTATTAATTTTGTGTAGGGCATATATGCAAATATGTAACTTCGAAAACATTTTAAGAAGGATTTGTCTAAGTACTTTCTATCATACGTAATTATATTTAGGATCTTATTTTTATATAAAGCCCAATTTCGATCACCAACATATAATTAATTAATAATAATACTTAACAATACGTATTAATATCCGTTCGAGCTATTCGATTAAAATTAATGGAAATCTTGGCATTCTAAAAATATATCTTATTTGAATTATTGATTAAAAATTACTAAAATTTTCCAATAATGCTTACTTATGGATAAGTGTATGATTATTTATATTTAAACTATTAATTAAACTAAGAATTTTAAGTTTTCAAATAATGGGCTAAATATTAAAATCAGAATTTAGTGTATATTATCAGGTGAAATTGATACATACCTGAAAACAGATGGTACATAGCAAGAATGAGAATTATCTCCCTCATGGTGACACACAATTACTTTCACCAATTCTTAGATCTATCTATTAAAACCTTTTCTAAATAATACAAGACTACCCGTTTCTTTTATGTCTTCTGAGCACTAGGCCTATTTCTTATCTATATTATGTTTTAAAACGTGTTTTATCTACGTTTTGATATAATATTAATGACCTTTAAACTTGCAAAACTATTTCAACACTTTAATTATCTTTCGAACCCTCTGAGAGAAACTTATGTCATCCTCAAAAAAAAATAAAAAAATCGAAACTTATTTATTATTATTATTATTATTATTATTAGCACCGCGCCTTACTACCCATTCGGGTTATACGCACTTACGCTAATGTGTAATGGAAGGGTGATTGTGAGATGAAATGAAGGACCTACAGTTTAACGTGGAATCCGAACCACGGTGGAGGCCTGGCATTCCCCACATTCACAAAAGAAACTTATTTCTTCAAGTAAAATTGGCACATTCCTGAAAACACGAAATACATAGCAGCAAGAATGATAAGTATTTCCTTCATAGTGACACAAAGCTAGATTAATCAATCCTCAGTCTATATATATAGGCTACCTTTTCTAATCAATGCAATCGTAATTTATATCTCCTGAATACTATTCTTAATCTATATTATGATTACGTTTTGTTATTTCTTTTAAAATGTTTTGTCATGATGGTTTGGCTTTGTAAATAGATTATTTTAATGACCACTAAATAATAATAATAATAATATTTAGCACCGCGTCTTACTACCCGTTCGGGTTATACGCTCTAAGTACTAATTACGATAATGGATAAGAATTGGGAAGGTTGAATTAGAGGAAGTGAACCCGCATTTGCGTGGAGGGAGAGTGGAAAACCACTTAGGAAAAACCACCCCCAGTTCACCCGACCGAGATTCGAACCTCGATCTCCCGTCCTCAGCAGTCGAGCTCAACACGACAAGCGCGTTAGCCAACTACGCCACCGAGGCGGGTAATGACCACTAAACTATAAAAAAAAACTATTTCCACGTCATCATAATTTATGCACTATATTATTAGAATATGATAAGCTTCATTTATACTATTTTTTTAAAATATTAGTGGATAGCTTTGTTAATTTGCCAACTATAATTCTCATGGATCCCGATTCAACTGTTGAAGGTACACCCAATATCATTGCTGAGGGAAAGGTAGGCCTTATGGATAAAAATTTTATCTTCTCTCTCTCTCTCTCTCTCTCTCTCTCTCTCTCTCTCTCTCTCCGTTCTCAGTTATGTCAAAATGTGGTGTGTTGGGGTAAGAAGGAACTACTGGCAATCTCGGATAACCTGTGTTGCGAAACTTATCTTATATTTAAGAGGAGATTTACCACACGAAAACGAAAGAATGACAACACTGTTTCTCAACAGTAACCATGCAGTTCTCTCAACGATGATATCCAGTGTACTAGTGTAAGCGCTGCAATGGACGATTAAGAGAGTGCATCACATGACAATCAACTCTTGTGTTACTGTCAGCTAGAAAACGAAAGATTATACGAACACTATTGGACGTGAATAATTTCTAATCAAACATTAATGGAAATAAAGAGTTAACAAAAGTTCTGATTATTGAACATTGTTGAAATATTTAATGATAAATGGATTAAAAACCGCGTAGAAAATGTCGTGTTTTTTTTTAAAAAAAATTTTATAATAGCTTCAAAGATAAGCACTGTGCACAAGTTTTTATTCTGTCTTCAAATACGAATGCACTGCACACGTTTCTATCATATAGTAGACCTTTTCTTTTCCCCTTTTACTCCCATACCTCTCGCGCACACACTAAAACGCAGATGCTAGCTGGGGGCTTAGCTGGTCCTGCTATGTGGTATAGGTCGTATTGCTAAAATAGTTTCCCTTATTTTTTTCTTTCTTAAGTAATTGGTGGGGAAAATAAACGGAACCTAGTAAGTATAAAAAAAATTTTTTTGAATGCCTTCAACTTAGTATTAAATAATTTAAACTTAGGCCCTACGTTATAACTATAATAGCATTCAATATATATGTGAGGCCCAAGAGAGGTAGAAAGTAACGGTAAGTTGAAATATGAGCTGACCAAACATCACGAAGTCACATACAAATAATCAGCATATCCAAGCTTGAGAATGAACACACAGCTATCCTATTTCGACCAAAACGGTGATATAGCGCTGGAGGCCTTGAGGCAGCCGTTTATTTTCCCGGAGTGCGCATAGACACTGATGTACGGTTCAGTATGAGCATAGAGAACATTTCTCTATGGTATGAGTGAGGGGGTAAAGGTGTAGTGAGGACTGAACCATATACTTCAGGAGGAGATGAGCAAATCTCGCATGTTAACAACATAAATACTTCCTCTGACTATCGGCTAATATTCAGCCTGTTGCTTCTATGTCTACTAAATAACTTAGAACGCAATAAAACTGGCACTTCACTGTCAAATCAGTTTTGTTTAGTGCCACGCCTTACTAAACGTTTTGGTTGTACACTGTCAGATCAGTTGACTACTTATTAAATATTATCAGTATCGTTGCAAGAAATATATTTTGAAGGGGGATGAAATAGTGAATTTCTCAGAAATGTGAAACATTCCCAGGTGACAGGGGCACCTTTGAGAACACTTGAGCCGTCTTGGGGTTTGGAATACCCTACAGTTAAAAGGGTGACCAGAGAAGGTACTCTCCCAGGAAAATGGTAAAATTTGAGGAGATAATTTAAATTTGAATCGAGATTTAGACAGTTGTATTTTAAGACTATTGGTTAGTAATAGATTTTTCAAGTTGCATATGTTATTTTTTTATATTCACGTGCATGTAGGGAAACTAATAGGTTTCGGCTCTTAAACAGAGGCGGTAGCTAAAAGAAGGGCAAATAGCTGAAAAGATTGTTGTTCAGAAATGAAGTTTAACTTTTTCGAAAGAGTTTTAAATTGTCAAAGAACTTTTAAATGATAATGAAAAACTGAAAGTCACATAATTTATGTACAATATTGAACATGAAATAAATGTTATGATTAATAATCATAGAATAATATTATATTTAAAATGAGACAGAATTACAATAAAGAAAATAATTTACCTAACAACAAAAACAACGTTACCAACCTTGGGGATAGGGATATAAACATTAAATTTTTACATGGTGTAAATGAAACAATGATGGATCTTTTTGACTTTCACCACAATACTGGCACATAGTGACATGTGCCCTTCTTTTAGCTACAGTTAATTACTTTATTCCAATCCTATAGTCTTAAAAATAATTATTTTTCTCTTCTCTGAATAACTTCATCAGCTCAAATAAAATATAAATGTAATATTTATAAGCATATCTGAAACTTTTTTAATCAGGGATATCTAAATTAAATTCAACATCTGAATAAAATGCATTTCACAAATTAGTAAGCATTTTAATAGCTCAAACTCTTGTACATCAAAGACTAGTGGAAATTAATGTAACATTTTAAGTCACGAACAAAAATAATAGGAGTTTACAAATGTATTTGTTCATTAAATTGTAAGTCACTTACACTGTTCTCGGTGACCTGGTGGCCAAGGGTAAGGTGTTGGACTTCTGTGTTGAGGGTCCGTGGTTCAATCCTCAGTCCCGGCACAGATTTATCTGATTGCCAAACCCTTCCTCCACTTCTGAAATACGTGTATTAATCACAACTTGTGAATGTGGGAAGTGCCAGGCCTCCACCGTGGTTCGGATTCCCGTTAAACTGTAGGTCCTTCATTTCATCTCACAATCACCCTACCATTACACATTAGTGTAAGTGCGTATAACCAGAACGGGTAGTAAGACGCGGTGCTAATAATAATAATAATGAAATCAATATGGTTGATGTTTACGAACATCCGAAATAAACTAGTATGGTAGAAGTCGATGAATTTAACGTCCGTGTAGTCAAGTCTCTCATATGGGTTCAAAGCAATAAAATATGGTCCAGCCGGGTCAATATCTTAAAAATAATTGGTACTAAACATTCGTACGTATTTTCCAATATATCAAAACTTGTAACAAGATATTTCAAAAACAGTTTTGATTAACTACCCTTTTATAAATTAGACACTCTAACTTAATAAAACTCCATCCATACCAAACATTATTTTCAGACAAGTTTACGTAAAGCTCTTCAACGATGCAGGTTAACAAGGATTAATCGACAAGGGAGCCGTAATCCACCACGGTTACGTTGTATTGCCCTCATTTTGAAATAATTTGAAAGAAGAGTAAGTGGTGGGGAGAGCCCTCTTATATATATTTTGAAAAATGGCCACTGTCGACCAGTCACGGTGACAAGAAACTAGAAAACGGGAGACCAGATGAGAAGACCCAAATGGGCGACTCTTGAGGTTTTCAGATTATTTGATTGATACTTGGCTGTTCCCCCGCGCGTCGCGGGTGTTTTTGAAATCGCCGGTAGCTCACTGATTGCAACGGACACATTTGCAGGCGCTCATATGTTCCCTCGAGCCTAGTGGCCTAAATACCTAGTCTCCAGGGACTGGTTGACAGTGTGTATATAACCTTTAGGGCGCCGCCTCAGTAATTGAGAAACCGCCACGCAGACGTTTTGCTTTAACACAATATTTAATTCTACCATGAATTATTTCAAAATATGGATCACGCCAAAATATAGACGAAATATTTCAACAGGGTTATTTTCCCAACTCTATAGTTTGAGTTTATTAATATAAATAAAATGTATGAAAATTTGATATTAGATAATTTTAAACGACTTTTTAGAGCATATTAGTGGGGCTATGAGACTAGGCTTGGTGATAAAAGTCTCTAGATTTAGCCTTCCTCCAACAAATACAATTAGTTAATAGGTTCACAAAAGAAAATTTTAAAATATTTTATATCTAACAGTGAGCTTTCCTTTTTACCTTTAGTAAGTTTCCTAGTTATCTTTTCCCTCTTTCTTTTTATCATAAAATACATTGTTGTAGGTGAAGGATGAAATTGAGTAAAGGCTTATACAGAATTAATCAACAGAAAACGACCAATTTCATTGGATATTAATCCTTGTGGCCTGACAGTGATTGATATTTTCTCACTGATCAAAACGGGTACCTCGAGGTGATTTGGAAGGAAGTGCGAGCTATTTTGCAGTTTTGATGGTAACTTAGGTTTGCCTAACTAAATAAAGTAGTGCTTTAATAGAAAAGTTTATTATAAACCATTTTGATCGAAGATAGAAAAGCTATCATAAAATTCAGGATTCCACTTACGAGTATTCGATAGGTGTAAATAATTTACAGAAACAATATTAAACGATCGTTATAAAAGCTGCAGCTCCTGGCGATTATTTTAACATTTCCAAGGATGAAGAAATTATAATTTATAGCAAATCTACCAACATTAGCGTGGATGGATAGAGGTTAATCTCTTAGGGTAACTCACCTGAAGTACACATAGTTGATATAAAAGTCTGACCTCCTAGTCGCTGGTAAACCAAACTTAATTTTTTGATAACTTCGAGGTTTCATGACCCTCCCCCCTCCCCCAATACGAAAAAGTGGTTTTTGAATTTCCGTCTGTCTTTTGTCTGCCTTACCTCAGAGTAGAGCATAAACTATTCTACCGCTTGGGCTAAAACTTGATATCTAGGGTTTTCATAGGGTTGCCCAGAGGGATTTTTGGATTTGGGTATCTAACCTTAAATCAAGGGTGAAAAAAATGGATTTTCTCAAAATAGTTTTAACAATATTGATTAAAATTCGTGTCTAGGCTTTGAGTAAAATTATAAACAAAATGGCATTTTCATTTCCTATGAAAATTAATTTTAGGGCACTTTTCAGAATCAGAAGTTTCCTTATCTCCTCAATTGATAAATATACTATATAACATCATTTAAAAATTGTAGTACTGTTAAAATTTAATTTTTTTTATTTGGAATATATCTTCACAAAACCAATAGTTTCTGAGATATTGGCAAATATATTAATACAATTTTGTGAGCTTTAGTTGTTCAGAGATACCAAAGTTTAAACGGAATAATTCTCTAATTTCATAGAGTAAGCAGAGAAGTAAATCTCTCAAAAGATTTATGTTCTATTTTCTTTAACCTCTTAGATGAAATATTAGTACAGCAATGATCTATCTCTTTATCATTTTAGATTCATTAGTCAATATTTATCTTTTTTATTGGTCTATACTTATAAATGAGGAATTTAAAAAAAATCGCGATAACTAAAAGATGTGCATTGCCTAATAGAATGTCGAAAATTTTAACCGGAAGTCAAAATTTTAATACGAAGTATCCGCTCTGGTGGATTCAATATCAATTTGTTTTTAGTCCAAATATACTATTGAGGACTTTAATTATTTAAAAATAAAATCATAAGATTTAAATCCGGGAGTCATAAAATGTTTAGCGTAAGTATAACGCAATTTTCGCTCGGGTTTGCTATTGTATATTATTTCGTTTGCCAATAAATATCTCAATTTCTATAAAATGGAGTGAGAAAGTCTGTACGAAGTTTCGTACCATTTATTTTAAAGAAGTATTCCGAAATTTGTGAAATGACACCTGGACATTGGAATCAAACCCTGTTGATTTTTGTTTCAAAACTACGCACAAACCTACAACAAAATAAATTTACTTAGAAATATTTTGTACATAATTTGTAACTCAAACTTATATAATGAGAGAGAAATCATGTTTAATACTGGGAATCAAGACCGTCAATTTTTAAGTTTTTATTATTTGCTTTGATATGTTATCACAGTGAAAGTAAATAGGTTAGGACTAGAATTATTATTTTTTAATACCAAAAACTCCATGACATCATCCCGCGTTGAGCCATACCATCAGAGTGCTCGTCGTCTTTTTGAGAAGATAGTGCCAAGTTCCGAGGATATACGGTGACATGTGGTCCCCAAAACGAACCCTCCAGCTGTTTATATTAGTTGTTTAGACTGAAGCTCCTTACTTCTTTTTTTATTCAAATAGCTCCTTAATTTTCGTCACGAGACTGAATTGACTGCGTTTCAAATACCTATTGCTTCTCAGAAAATTTGGAAGCAGTGGGGATCTAACCCGGGACAACTGTGTATATATATATATTTTTTTTTTTTAATCCTTATATAAAATATGTATATTAATATATTATTTAAAAATGCCTGGTATGATAAAAGACCACCTCTGTGGTTTAGAGGCCAGATCTCTCTCCTGAATATATATATATATATATATATATATATATATATATATATATATATTCAGGAGAGAGATCTGGCCTCTAAACCACAGAGGTGGTCTTTTATCATACCAGGCATTTTTAAATAATATATTAATATACATATTTTATATAAGGATTAAAAAAATATTTTCTAGCTTATTGCCAAAAAATGTATATTTCCTCAAATAAATTATAGACTCGCTTTGGATTAATTGGTTTTTAGATAAAATTATTAACTATATCTAAAACACACAGTCAATTCCTCAATTAAAACAAATTAATATGTTCTGAAAACTGAAAAATGACAACTGTACACGGGAATTGAATCCAGGACTTTTGTCTTAGTACGCCAATTCTCTTACCACTGAGCTATCCAGGATTCGTCAACTACTGAGTCGAAGTTGGCTGCGTTATCTGATAGCTTGTGATCTTAATAAAATCACACATTTGTAGCCAACGATTTCCGCACGTCCATCATAGACTCTGCCTTAAAATATGAGTGAAGAATGACGATTCCTGGACAGCTCAGTGGTAGAGCATTGGTGTACTAAGGAAAAGGTACCGGATTCGATTCCCGTTTCCAGGTGTCATTTTTCACTAATCAGAACATGATATCTAGATGGAGTAATCCTCACTAAAAAGCATAAATAATAGCTTCGTCTATTTGATTCATTCAAATTAATATGTGTTTAAAACGTAAAATCAAATTTTTATTCAAATTTATTGTACAGTGAAAAACAAAATCATGGTAGGTGCTCGACAAATGGTTGAGTAAACTTGGATTTTCCGAACGGTTCACTTGGATTTGTGTTCAAGAAGAATGTTCCATGCATGCTGTGAGCAAACAATAAACACAAAAATTAGGTTTGTGAAATGAGTAAGTAACAAAACAAGAGTGTGTGAAAAACGACTAAACATATATAAATATAAAAATTGAATGAATCACTTGAAATATTCATATATTTAATATTACATATTGTATGAAAGAACTTAGGAAGTTTTTTTATAAGCTACACATTTTTTTGGGTCAAATTGATATTTTAAAATATAATTACTATTATTTTAGGTAGTTAAACTTTGTCAAAAGTGGCGCTTCAGATCAGATAACATGATGTATGAATGAAAATACATAAATCCCTGATAAACGGACCTAAATTGGGCTATCAAGCGTTCTTCCAACAGGTGAGACCAATTACTGGACAAAACAGTTCTTTGATAAGATATATATTATGTTTATTCAATGATTCATTAAGTATATTTCTTTTAAACAATATTTTACAAATATTGATAAAACATTTAACTTATCTAAGAAGCTCTAGGTATTTTATCAAATAAAATAGCGAGATCTGAATATTTAACCTATACATGCAAAGCAGTTAAAATTGTATTTGTCCAATATGAACCCAAGCTTCACACTTGAGCTATAGTATAATTTTTTTTATTTTTTTTATCTAGCACCCGTCTACTACCCGTTCGGGTTATACGCCTTAAGTACTAATTACACTAATGGATTAGGAATTGGTAAGGTTGAATTAGATGAAGTGAACCCGCATTTGCGTGGAGGGAAAGTGGAAAACCATTTAGGAAAAATCAGCCCAGTTCACCTGACCGAGATTCGAACCTCATCTCCCCATCCTCAGCAGTCGAGCTCAACACGACTAGCGCTTAGCCAACTACACCACCGAGGCGGGTCATAGTATAATTAATTTTTTTTCTTATAAATTAGTAGATCAGCTTTGGTGACTAAATATTTTAAAATGTCATAGACAATTTGTTATGTTTTTTTTTGACCCGATGACGTCAATTTTTGTAATCGCATTATATTGTTCAAGCTTTGAGAAAAATGTAATTCAATAACACACTTTATCAAAGGCGGTGTATAATCTTATCATATATATTGTATCCAACATATATTTTTCTTTTATAAAATAAATATGATGGTGTAATACCGTTCTATAAAGCAACAGGACCTGTTTCATTGTCAGACTTAGCACGCCTAAAGTGCGTCACTAAAGTAAATACAGGACAACTACCTAAACCAGAATGAATGGGCCAAATTCTATGCGAAACTAGGCCTTTACATTCGACTTTAGGTAGGTGTCATCATCCGTAGCCAGCCAATAATTTCAGGAGGGGTTTTTGGGTACATCCCCCAATTGCTGGAAGATAGAAAAATAATTCTAAATGATAAACAGTTCTAGACGCTTTCCGAAGTGTCTTTTGTTTCATGGTAAAATAACCCCATAGTTGCCGAAGGCTTGGAAAATGTCTAAATATGAAACACCTTTTGAAGCTCTGTGATGTTTTTTTTTATGGTAAAATTACCCCCAAAATGCGAAGGCTAGGAACATTTCTAAATATTTAACTCCTCTAGAAGCTATTTGAAGTGCTATTTTTAAATGCAAACAGAGCCCCCTAATTTTATTTGTATCTTACATTTTGATATTGTTTGAACCATAAATAAAGCCATATATATTTTGTTCAATAAAATTTCGCGGGGAATTGAACCTCTAAACCCCCCGGACCCCCGCCCCCCTTACGGTCTAGGGTGTCGTCTTATATTTAATATATCGCCGAACCTTAGGTGTACTCCGTCTGACTATGTAACTGGCCACAGATTCAGTTGTACCAACTCATCCGACCTGTCATCCGCCGCATCTTCCCACAGTTCGGCTTTGGTATTATCATCTGTGCAGTTTCCGCTCTGGAAATCGTTCCAAGTTGAACATCTGACTCCTTGGAAGCCCCGCCCTTTTCTAATGGCCTCGGCGTAGTAATAATAAGCGCGGCGGTGGCTGCAAGTCGCTACAGTGTTTGAAAAAAAAGAGTAGAACTTCAGGGAGTGTCATGTAGTTAAGTTTTATCAGGGTTAATAGCGTTACCTTAATCAGTACCTGAAACATGTTATCAACCTCATTTAGCGCTTATTTTACCAATGGGTGACCTGGTGGTCTAAGGGGTAAGGTGTCAAACTTCTGTGCTTGGGAGTCCGGGGTTCAATCCTCGGTCCCGGCACAGATTTATCTGATTACCAAACCCTTCCTTCACCTCTGACAAGAAGTGTATTAATCACAATCTTGTGAATGTGTGGAATGACAGGCCTCCACCGTAGTTCGAATTCCACGTTAAACTGTAGGTCCTCATTTCACCTAACAATCACCCTACCATTACACATTAGCGTAAGTGCGTATAACCGAACGGTTAGTAAGACGCGGTGCTAATAATAATAATATTTTACCAACCATACATCGGTCCTGCTTAACGTACTTCACATTGGAATGTATATTCGTCTTATACCAGGACAATTTAATGTTCTATTGAGTATAGGTACAGTAAAAATTAGCCCTGCTTATTCCGGAAACACCTCAAGGCACTTATTTTACTTAAACAATTACTTTTCTAAGTTATTAAAAACTCTAATGTTAATTGCCGCCCTTATAAAGGTAAGTTACCTATCCCTATCATGAGCTAGTTCTATTCAGTCCCCTCAATGCTATCTCTTTCAGGTCCATTCTGATGTATCATTCCATCTAGCGTCTAGGTTTTCTCAATGGTCTCTTTCCGTTGGGTTTGCCGGTCAGTACCCTGAACACGGTTCTAGATTATTCCATTTGCACTGCATACCCTGCCCACCTAATCTGAGATATTCGATTACCCTAACTTTGTTTGGTGATGGGTACTTATCATTATGTAACCTCCTACATTCTTAATTATTTTCATCTTTTGACCGAATATCCTTATACTTTGTTTCGTGTGAGGTGAGATATTATATTTCTAAATAATAAAGAACAACCAATCAAAGTATTGTTTAGTATATTCTAAATTTAGCTTTTCCTGACAACAGACAAGATGTTACTAGGGATACACTGGTTTTACTACAAATCATATTTAATTAATTATTCCTGGTTATTCTTTAATTTTCAAAAAAATATATATTGTTTTGTTTTTGTTTGTTTTTAAGTTATAATATTCCCCTAGGTAATTTTGCCCTTTCCCTTTATTTTACTAACAACCTTCAATAAATGGGATGTCTACAATAGTTTTAAGTTTTATATTCAGATATCACCGTGGAAATAAAATCAAAATAAAATCTGAGTGTTTCCCAGACTTCCCTTGCCTCGGTATTTAGGAGGTCTTACACCCCATATAGTCACTCCAATAATTAATCTAAGATTACATCTCTGAAAATCAAGTGAGTTTCATTCTGAAAATTGAAAAAATGACACCTGAAAAGGGAATATAACTCAGGACCTTTGGCTTAGTACGGCAATGCTCTTACCACTGAGCTATCAAAGAATCATCCCATGCCCAGAGTCATTCTTTAATTATATTTTAAGGCAGAGTCGACGATTTCCGCACGTCCATCATGGACTTTGCCTTAAAATATAAGTGAAGAATGACCCTGGGTACGGGGTGATTCCTTGATAGCTCAGTCGTTAGAGCACTAGGTGTATTAAGTCAAAGGTCTCGGGCTCGATTCCCGTTTATATGACCAAGGGGTCTCCGGCCTCAATCTCATAACCGAATAAACTGCCGATGACAGGAAGATAAGACCCTGGACAATTTTAAAGAAGGCAATTTTTTTTCCTAGATGGTTTCCTACTGACCCTCTAGACAAATATTGATACTCGTCCTCTAAATGAAAACTTCCTTATCCTTAATACATTATTGTAATTAGTATATAATATGTGTAAAGCCCCAACCGGTGCTAAATATATTAACACTTTTATTATAGGTTTTGTTAAGCTATAATATTACTTCTTCTTTGGTACCAGGAGCACTTGAAAACTTTTTTTTTATGCTAGGAAAATACAGCAGTGATTTCGACCAAATTTAATGTGAAACGAAAATTTAAGACAAGTCTACCTCTACTATAACTTTCCAGAGCTCAAACCCTGGCTTATCTAGTCAACACTCCACCATTCAAGCCATGTGACAAAATCTATAAGTACTTTGTACCAAGACCGTTAAAAAAAATAAGCTTACGTCGACACTGTTTGTACTTACCTATAAAGTCCAAAGCGCAGCCCGGTTGAGGCCAGAAGCCACCGTTGGGGTAGAAATCTCTATGCCCTATGGGAGAGTCGAACCCCAGGTACCCGCCGGACGTATGCACTACCTCAACCAGGTGTGCGTCTGTGGCGTCAAGGCGGAGATCTAAGGGCGTCGCCGAGAACAGAACTTTGGCAGGGTCTAAACCTGGTGGAATATCGTCAGATTAGTAAAAATTAGATTACTTCAATGATCCGACACCTTAGCTCAGTCGGTAGCGTGTCTGTCTACAGAGATAAAGGTCTCAGGTTCGATTCCCAGAATGGCCTAAAAGTGTATCATAAGTGAAATGTGGTTTACCTTTTACGGTGATGAATTAACGGACGGGGACTGGATGTTGTGCCTGTCAGAGTCTTAAGTTATATTGTAGGGTATATGAAGCTACGAACGGTCTAGCAAGCCAATAGTGGAAAGATTGTGGCTTGAATAAAAAAAAAAGTGACCAAGACCACAGACTGGAAACAGTAATGAATGTAAAAAATAAAGATCACTTCAATAAACTGGGAATCAGCTTCCGTGGTTGCATGGTATAAAGCAGCAGTCGGCAATCTACTGATTTTATTTGGCGCGCAAAATTTATTTGATTTATTTAAGGTATTTAACGTGCCCTTTAAGAAGGTACCCGCCTCTGTGGCGTAGTTGGCTAACGCGCTTGTCGTGTTAAGCCCGACTGCTGAGGACGGGGAGATCGAGGTTCGAATCTCGGTTGGGTGAACTGGGGTGGTTTTTTCCTAAAAATGGTTTTCCACTCTCCCTCCACGCAAATGCGGGTTCACTTCCTTTAATTAAACCTTCTGAATTCCTAATCCATTAGCGTAATTAGTACTTAGGCGTTAACCCGAACGGGTAGTAAGACGCGGTGCTAAATAATAAATAATAATTTATGAAGGTCTGATTATATCAGCACAGGAGAATTGCTATGAGCGAAATCTAAAATTCTACCAATTTTGCTAAGAAAGATATTTTCACATAACTTTCCATATTAACACTCCATAATTGACATTAGACGAACGGCTTTACTTCTCCTTCAAAGGAAATATATTTAGTAAACAAACTATCGTATTCATAAAGAAAGTTTAATAAATAATTACGAAATAAGAAATATAAAAAACAATTTTTGTTTCAATTTTTTTTTCAAACAAGCTATCAATTTTTTTTTAAAATCATGTGGCCACGATATCAAAAAGGTTGCTAAACCCTAGTCTCAAGCATCACACCCACCATGCTGGATTGCCGATGATGGGGAAGATAGTTGTTACATCCTGGTCAGATTTACCGAGTTTTTTTTTTCCTAAATGGTTTTCAAATATTGGGTATATCTCCTCAAAATTCAACTTCTCTAATGCGTACAAAATTAGCATAGCTAGTATGCGTACAGCACGAATGGGTAGTAATACTCAGTGACAAAACATAATTAAGGGTTTTAAATGTTTTACCTATTTGGAGAATGTAATGCGTGTTGCCTCTTAAGAGCCCATATCATCCCAGCCGATAACACTTAACTTAGGCGGTTTTATAGCTTTAACACCGCGTCTCTAATGCTGCGGTTGTCTATATTAGATTCATAAAATACTGATATTAAGACTTTTTAACAAATTGAAGATAAGATTTTTAATCATAAAATAACAAACCAATCCTAGGTTCGTTGTTGTCGAGTGAAAATTGCAGAAACCCACACTCAAATATATTCGAGGTCTCTGCACATTATTTTGTAACTAATCTATAAGTTAATCTGCCGAGATATTGGCTTCTAACTCCTTGTACCATTCGGCCATCACCACCATGAAGATGTTCAGGTATTGAACACACCCGTGATCCGTGCCACTCTGCCCTTGGTCACGAACTGTCCCGTCATACCGACGACGTGCGCTCCAAGACTGAAACCGACCAAGTGGAAGTCCTGCATCCTGGCCCCTGTTGACTCGGTCAAATGGTCCAGGAGAGCGGCCGTGTGTCTGGCTGTCGGGGCGGTGTTATAAGCGGCTGTATTGTACCAAGGGGTAGCGGCCAAAAGTCCCCAGTTCACTGCCAGGACGTTGTAGTCGTCATGGTCTAAGAACGCTGCGACATCAAACGTTCCAATAAGAGAACACAAGGTTGTTGTTAACATTGCAAGTCATCAGTGAACTGGATCATACAATGTAAGGAAACAGGATAAGAGATTTAGTTTCAAGGAACCGTCCTGGTACTAATAATGGACAGCTGATATGTACAATGGTTTAGCTCATTCTATAGCACGTCTCTTTATTGAACTGAAAGGTTTGTCCAAGGTTGGAGGAGTGGTTTAAGGCGCAACATTTAGGAAAGAAGCTGGGATCTGCTTAGGGGATGGTATCTCTTTCTTCTGAATTACTTGACTTCTCTACAGGTGAAGACTGGTGCAGTTTCTTAAGAGTTACCCTTTTAAATTTGTCTATACTAATATTATAAAGAGGAAATATTTGATTTTTTTTTTTTTTTTTTTGTAATGGATAAACTCAAAAACTACTGGACCGATTTTAAAAATTGCTTTCACCAATATAAAGCTACATTATCAGCAAGTAACGTAGGCTATATTTTATTTTAAAATTTAATTTTTCCTCATAAAAAATATCGATAGTATATTATATAGTCGTTGGAAAAAAAAAAGTTGTTGAAGGGAAAGTTGGTTTGGTGAAGGGGCGGGGGGTGAGGAAAGAGGAATGAGATGAAAATAGGAGGGAGGATAAAAAGAGGGAGGGGCTATACAGTGATGGTAGGACTGTATTTTTTTTAAATAAGTAAAATAAGGTTTTGTTTTTATATTGACATGATGGTTGATTTGAAGCTTTGTTTTACAGAATTCTTTCAATATTTTTTACGGGAAGAGGGTCAGTCATTGATATACAGTACGTGTGTAGGATTGTGCTATAAAGAAAATAGGTTTAAAGTTTGTTGTACACTATAGAGTGTCGAGTTCTAGGTGACACCCAAAGGACTATACCTTATATGAGGATTACAAAGCTTGTTGATTTATCTGGACGACAACTGAGAGGAATGTACCCTTTTTTTAGAGCTCCATAGCTTTTTGAGCTATCTGGGTGACACCTAAAAGGACTATAATACCTTCTTCGAGAAAGTTAAAAGCTCACCATCTGGGTGACAACCAAAATGACGGTACCTTCTTTGAGCAGAGGCACCATGTACGACTCTCGCACATTGTCTCCAAACCCGTGCACCAAAACCTTGGTGGGTCGCTTCGGCCTGAAGTTGGAGAAGTTTGGAAGGCAGGTCTTGTTCAAGGTCCCAACTTCGGCCTGTTCACGGTTCTCCCTGAAGTCCAGAAAAAAACAAAACTGATGTCAGTATCAGACAAGATTATAGCTTCAGTATGATGCACTCTCATACTATGATCTTGTAGGATTCTGAGGGAAGAAACATTTAAAAAAATACATTCTTTTTTCCGTCAAACTTTCATAGGTATGGGTACTACCAATGAGAAGTCGGTTTCAGATCAAATTATTCTACGCTTAAATATTTGAAAATGGTTTTAGTAAGTTTAATGATGGTCTAACATTTCTTCCTATCACAATCAGAGTGTAAACTACATAACTAACTCTTTGATTCTAATCCCGAACCCAACCTCCTTTAAAAAAAATATATTTACACACTACCTTCCTATCAACACTTTGGCCTACCAAGGGGTCTTGTTTCTTCAGGTTTCTCAACTAAAATTTGTTGTAAACGCCCATACGCACCACATTACCACCCTATCTCAGTCTGCACGCTTTAGTTATCCTTAATATGTTTGGAGATGCAGACAAACCATGAATTTCTTTACTATATAGCTTTCTACATTTATCATTGGTGACATTCGAGTCTGCCTTTTCAAAGTGTTTAATGAACGTAAATGCTGTGTGATAAAATGTGTGTGTACTATAAATACATTATTTTGTAAAGTAGTACGCATTTTCAGTAAAATATTTCTAGTAAAATATAAAATAAAGGATTGGTAGGTTTACTGCTTGTACAGAATAGATGTTGGCTGTGTTTGGAAAAAAAGTTACGTTGTGAAAGGAAGTGTAAAGGATTCAGCTGACAAGCAGAAATAAAATCACGCAGAGAAAAACATCCCATACCAAACGACCCTACCGTGATTCAAACTGACAACTCCAAGCAACGTTTTGAGGTCGGTGATCCGGCTCACAAGAAATCAAATTTCTTGGATAGAGCTTTGGATTCCGACCGAGGTATGTAAGCAAGGATTAGAATGTAAGTACGGTGTGGAATTTTAATATTTCATTCATTAGAATTTCACAAAAACTCAATGCTTGTTTATTAACATGTCAATCAAATTATAATCTGCAATCGGCTATCTCAGCTTGTCATACTCTTTTGGTCTCCGAAATACGAACACTAATGATAGGAGCCGCACCTTGTGTAAAGGTGGAACTGGATATTCTCCACGCTGGCAACGGTCCTTGGTTCAGCCCCGGACAATATCGCCAGTTGTGTATCTCCCCGTCCATCGGGCATCAGCATCCACCGGACCTTCTCATAGCTTCCATCCTCACCTTCATCAGGGACGGAGTTACTGTTGATATTTTCCGCGTAGAGGACTGGAATACAATTAATAGCCAGTGTTGTAGGTGTGACGGCTAAACTAATTAGATAGCGGCTAGAGAGTGTTCTTTCAATGCTTTTCATTGGACAAACTTTGAAAGGTTTCTTAGTTATTGATAATACATGACGGCCATCTTGAAAGTAAATGGTTGCTATATAGCACTACCTTTTTGCCCGTGCAGATCTTTATCTCATCAATTATGGGGAGAATACCCTGATTTATAACACCAATAAACACGGACCAAGTCTTACTACCCATACATCTATATACCAATTACGTCAATGTGTTGGGATGAGTAAGGTTGAATTTATAGGAAGTGTACTCTGATTTAGATGGAGGGAAAGGAAAAACATATTTTTAAAAGGGCCCCCCCCCCTCCCTTTTCAGTAAACCCGACCAAGATTCGAACCTAGATCTCCCCTCATCGGCAGTCTAGTATATTGTGCAGTGACGTCTTAGAACATGCGGCCACCGAAGCATCTCTTATACCAATAGTAATAAAATGGCTATAAATTCATGGGCCGAAGATAATTAAGAGAGGGAAGTATGGTCGCATTATAAAATACATCCTGTAAGAAGAACGAGTAATTAGCAAAAGTAGGATTCTGGTAGAAAAACTGTTTAAAAAATACAAAATATAATAATAATTATTATTATTGTTTTAAATATATTGATCATATCGATCTGAAGTGACAATTACAACGCTCATCACATGACGTATGAATATATTAAAACTATTCTAGTAACTTTGTAGCCATTAAATAATTTTATTTCTAACAGAATCCACCATAGCTACCTATTTCTGTGGCTCAATGGTCTAGGGGTCACTCTCGCAATACACTGGACTGTGGAGGCCGGGGAGACTAGGGTTCTAATCCTGGTCGGGTGTACTGAATATGACTTTTACAAAATTTTTTACATTCTACTTCCACCCAAATGCCGATACATCTCCTCTAACTGCAACCTTACTAACCTTTGCCACATTAGAAAAAAATGAGTACATATGGATAGGTCTATAAAACGAAAGGGTAGTGACATGTGGCGCTAAAAATATAAAGTTTATCTTTAATAAATGTTGACGCTGGACAAATAGGTATTTACCTGATGTTGATAAATACATGACGTGAAGCAGATATATGTAGACCATCATGACTCGATATACACAAGGGACGTAGCACCGGTTGTTCCATTTTATAGTGGTTCAAAGCACGCAACAGACTTGGAAATGGCGATAATACTGAAGCGCTGTTAGTATTCCGGGCCAGTGTCGCGGCGCTCGACGGAATATATTAAAGATACTTTGCCCTAATTGCATGTCTTGATCATTGCACGTAAAGTGGAGTTTTCTGCGCGGCCATCGCTCCTTATTGATGCAAGACATAGCGAGGGAAGGGGAGGTAGTTACTTCATGTTGATTTTGAATTTACGTAATGTTTGGATAGACATAGTCTGTTCATCGTAGGAATTGTTTTCTGAAAGGCCTTTTTCTCTACCAGAAATCTATTATATAGTAGGTGACCTGGGGTCTAGGGGTAAGGTGTCAGACTTCTATGCTGGCGGCCAGGGGTTCATATCCTCGGTCCCGGCAAAGATTTATCTGATTACCAAACCCTTCCTTCACCTCTGACAAGACATCTTGTGAATGTGAGGAATGCCAGGCCTCCACCTGGTTCGGATTCCACGTTAAACTGTAGGTCCTTCATTTCATCTCACAATCACCCTACCATTACACATTAGCGTAAGTGCGTATAACCCGAACGGGTAGTAAGACGCGGTGCATATAATAATAATAATAATATAATAATATTAGTAGGGTATTGGTAGTGAAAAAGACCTTTCAGAGAGTAATTCCTACCGTGAATGGAGTATAGATAGATATTAAATAAAGCTCTTACTTTGATAAAACGATGACTCGTGGAAGGTAAATGTATATATGGTGTGTAATGTAGGTCTATGCCCGCGTTTGCATGGATTTGAAGAAATCTGGAGGAGGAAAAAAAAAATCATAATACTGGCCAAGATTCGAACTTTGGTCCTATCTACGGTAAACCATACCATACGATTTTCTAGCCTTATACTACGCATCAACATATATTAATAACATCATAATTATTGTGTAAAACATATATTTATATTTTTTGTGCACCGCGAACTTAAGATAATATTTTGTCCAAAAAATATGAAGGTAGTGGAGAGTGGAGGATGTTGGCCAGTCCTCTGCCTCCTCCTTTAGATTCCCGAGTTTTATTATTTCCTTCAAGTCATCCAATATTTCCTAAGCTCCTCTTTCCCTTAACCTACCTTAACTTCTCTGACGTCATGCAGAAGACAGTTCCTCGTAAGGATCTGTCCAATCCATCTTTATAACGAAGAATCGTATCAAAAATATTTCTCTTCTAACCCATCTTCTTAGGACTTCTTCATTTGTTACCCTGTCTGTTCATCTGGTCTTCACAAGTCTTCTCCAGCACCACATTTTAAAGCTCTCAGAGTATTTCTTTCAACTACCTTTTTTTACTTATCCTTAATTATCACAAGACATTGTTGGGATAATCACGTCTCGTATATTATACAGTGGGCAGGACACGCAGTGTAGGTGGGAGAATATAGGAACCTTGTTCAGGGTACTGACTGGCAAACCCAATGGGAAGAGACCATTGGGAAAACCTAGACACGGATGGTAACTATTGAATGGACCTGAAAGAAATATCAAGTATGGTTTAGATGTAGGGAGGATGGGATTGAACTAGCTCAAGATAGGGATAGGTGTCCTACGTTTTTAAGTGCGGCAATACACTTTCGAGTTCCTAGTGCCATAAAGTATGGGCACCGCGTATTGATTCCAACTTTGACTAAACGTAAAGATACTATTGTCTATTGTGATAGGAATTTTCTTAAAGGGAGAGTGGTAAACCATTTAATAAAATCCTTTTCATAATACCCGACTGGAATTCGTACCCAACATCTCTCTAATCAACAATCATGCCTTGGACACCGCGGCTAATGAAAAGTTATTTTGGAACATTTTATGGGCAACGAATAAAAATTTACTCATTATTTTATGAGTAAACAGTGGTTGTAACGTGTTTTAAGTGTTTAAAATTTGTTATTTTGAAAATAAATGGGAGTTTTAATAATATACATTTCTTAGAGAATTTTTACCTAGAATTTCCAGACTATCCGCATTTCCATTATAATGGATGACACCCTGTCACATTTAGACCTGATGAACGAAGTTCCATTGTATCGACATGGCCTTAGAAATTAGTTACTATAGATGTTTACTTTTTATTTTATTTCGAAATTTCAGTGAATATTGTATTTGATCGTGAAACAATTCTAAATTCATAATCTCAAAATAATGGAGTTTACTAACTATTATTAAGATATTAACATCTAGTTATTTGTTTGTTTTTTACACAATCGATTTTATTTATATGATCACAGGCTTAACTTATATTATAACATTATGTATGGTCAATCTATGAACAACAAGTCTAAAAAGATTAACAAAAAAAATACTATAATTACATCTACAAGTAATTATCTATGTTCTTTAATGACTATAAATTTCTCACAAATTAGTTCTCAGATAGATTTAAAATAAATTCAACAACAACGAAAATAGTAGATTAACGTTTTAAATATTGATAAATCAACCTTTTACCACATATTACAAAACTATTATAATTTGTGCCGATACATAGTTTATCTATAAGTATAGAAGATAATTATGTAACCAAAAGAAAGCCAGCCCCGGTTTAGTTTGATTAAATAAAAAACAAATGATAATACGGTATAAAGGTAATTTGTGAACTATCACAGAATATAATATAGCATTATTCACTTTCGACGCATGTAAATTATTTTGTTATAATTAATGTAGGCAATACTAGTTGAGTATTATTATTATTAGCACCGCGTCTTACTACCCGTTCGGGTTATACGCACTGACGCTAATGTGTAATGGTAGGGTGATTGTGAGATGAAATGGAGGACCTACAGTTTAACGTGGAATCCGAACCACGGTGGCGGCCTGGCATTCCCCACATTCTCTAGTTAAGTAAATAAGTAGAATTTGTACGAGTACTTTACTCTTGCTATTGAGAGATTGATTTAATTCTAAGCCGGCGTGTTTTTATTTATTTATTTACAATACATTATTATATAATTATTACTATACTAATTTAATAAACGTTCTTGGTTATATGAAAAACAAAATCTTACAAGGGCATATTGATCGAGAGTTAAAAATATTATGAAATACATTTATCCTTTTTAAACTATTGTTTTGTCAATGTGTCTTACTACCCGTTCTTATACAGATTTCTACAAATTACGCTAATACGGTATTTACTATTTATGCGAAGTTAAAGCCAGTGCTACTTCTTTCCTTCAACCCGTAATGATTTAGGAATGAATAAGATTTTGTTATGAGGAGGTGTGCTCAAAATTGCGAGAAGAAGAGTAAACATTTTTTAGGATAAGCCACCCTCAGTATATTCGATAGTGATTCGAACCCTGATCTTCGTCATTAACAGTCCAGTCTATTATGAGAGTGAATTCTTAGACCTTTCGACAACAGAAGTGGGTGAATTTTCTGTTTCTTGCAAATATGAGTTAAATTTAGCCAGAAGACGTTCATTATTATATAATACTTTTAAATCATTTCATTTCACAGTGGGTATCGAATTTCCCCACGTTCATATTCTACAGTTCAACCTCAGTGTTTTTGGGTTCACCTCAGGACCCGATGTTTTGGGTTCAAATCCAGTTGGAGTCGACGGATTTTTCTCGAGCTATAAAAATTCGTAGCACAACTTTCTTCGGTGAGTAAGTAGAGGAGTTGGTAACATGTTGATTGAGGCATGTAAAAGAGCCTTTGTAGATATGTGAAAATACCTTTCCTGTCAAAATTAGGCCTTTTCCCTCACGATCATAGAAATGATTGTATTCTGATGAAATCAGTCGATTCAGAAAGTGCAAGGTAAATACCTAAAATAAATAAATATATACACATATACATATTATTTTCCACTGTGTCCAAACCTAAAGTATACCAGCCTGGTTATAAGTGCTGCGCTCTTAAGAAGTGCTTGTAACTATTTTAAAATGTGTAGTACATTGATCCACCAATAGAGAAAACATTAGCGTACCAGTATTCTCGTACTCTGATCTCTGTTGGTAATATTTGGAAACACAGAAATGAATGCGTGCTTTTCTAAGTATTTATTATAATTAGAAATAATACTAAGGTTTAAGTTTATAACCGTGAATTGAATTACAAGTTTTCTTTTATTTAAAAAGAAATCACTGAGTAAATTACATTATTATGACACATTTTATTCCAATTTTGACAATATTTTTACAAAATGTTAAATAAAATTGTGATAGGGTTAATTTGTTTTTATTATTTTATAATATGAATAAGTGTTAAAATTTAATTTATTGTAAAAACACAAATATAAGATTTTATTCTGTATTGTTTATGTTATCAACAAATTCTGATTAATTGATAAAAACGATGATGGCTACATTAAAAATAAGTCAAACACAAAATCCAAGTGAAAGGAGACAATGGGATCTAGGGCATTCTAAGTTATATATACAAACCTTGGTCACCAAAGTTGGTGCTGCCCACTCTTTAATATCTCTATTTCAACTACCTCTATAATGTACAAAGAAATGGTAGTTCATTTGTTTAAGTACCTGTATTGAAGTTTTTAAACGTCACATGCAAAGTTCATAGGTTAGTTTTATTCGAATATATTTAATGTAATGTAATAATTATCAAATATATATATTATTTACAATAATATATTTTATTCAAATATAGTACTAAATAAGTCCTTCATTAATATATCAATCATTCATTATTTATTCAGTTGGTGCTGATTATATGGTATTTCGAAAATATTAAGTCAATTAAGTACCTTTCATTAAAATATTTTACACAAAGCTAATGAGATAGCTTAGCTTCCTTTTAACCAATGCAATATTATTTTATATAAGTTAACGTTTGCATAATTATATTTATGTTTGGTGTATTTTCAAATCGGTTGTTAAGGCTGTATAGAAAGTTTATTAGTATTCCAACTAAAAATACCTCTTTAAACACCATGAACTACTATAAAAATTTAATACCATGAACACCATAAAAAGAGACATGAGGAAAATGTTTATCAAATCAGTAGAGTCTGTGTATCCACATCATTTGGTAAGAAAAACGTTGAATGTCAAGGATAATGTGTTAACTGTTAGCGATAAACAGTACATGTTAAATAAAAATTGTTATTTGGTTGGCTTTGGAAAGGCTGTCCTAGGAATGGCAAGTGAAGTGGAAAGAACACTGGGTGAGCATTTAGTTAAAGGCATTGTCAGTGTTCCTGTAGGAATCCTAAACACACTACACGATAAAAAAGAAATGTTACCAAAGCAAGGTAGTGTTTTGCAGTTTATCGAAGGTGCGAAGAATAATTTGCCGGATAAGAGTTCTCTAGGAGCAGCTATTAAGATTAAAGACTTAGTTAAATCCTTGGATCAAAATGCCATACTACTAGTGTTAATATCTGGAGGCGGTTCAGCATTATTGCCTCTGCCTCAAACACCTGTTACACTCAATGAAAAATGCAGAGTATAAATCTGTTAGCATCTTCAGGTGCAAACATTATGGAGTTAAATTGTGTTCGCAAAAAAGTGTCTGTTTTAAAAGGCGGAGGGTTAGCAAGACTAGCCTACCCTGCCCAAGTTATATCGTTGATCCTGTCAGATGTTGTGGGTGATCCTCTGGAGTTCATTGCAAGCGGACCGACGGTTGCCAACACAGATAAGTCCTTGATGCGTTAAACATTATTAACAAGTATTCCCTTCTCAATAAAATTCCCGAATCGGTTATTTCAAACATCAAAGTGACTTCAACTTCTAATGATGACTCGTGTAATGAAGTGAATAATTTCGATCACGTTCAGAATAACATTATTGGTAACAACTCTATTGCTGTTAATAATGTAGCAAAAGTGGCCCAACAAAATGGTTACTCTTCTGTGATTTTGTCAACACGAGTGGAAGGTTTAGTGTCAAATGTTGCAATCAAGTATGCCAACTTGGCAAATGAAATATGTATAAACATATCTGGTAAGCAAAATAGACTAGTTCAATATTTTGAAGAAACAATCAAAGAATATAAATTTGTTGATAATGTTTTAACCAATTTACAAACTCAAATTTCTAAATTTAGTCAAAGTAAAGGGTTGTGCCTTGTCGCAGGTGGTGAGACGACTGTTATTTTGAAAGGCAATGGAAAAGGGGGCAGGAATCAGGAATTGGCATTGACATTCGCCAAAGCGTTGTATGAAATGAAAGAGACTCACCCACACATGGACAAGTTCAATATTTTCTTACTTAGTTGCGGAACTGACGGTATTGACGGGCCTACAGATGCGGCTGGTGCCATAGGACATTGTCAACAGTTTGAAAATATTGGTTCTCATTTGAAACCTAATGAATGTCTCAACAATAACGATTCTTATAGTTTCTACTCCAAATTTTCAAACGGTGATGATCTAGTATCAATTGGACACACGGGTACAAATGTCATGGATGTCCATATATTGGTTATTTGTAGAAAATAACTTTCATTGGTACAAAGATTATTAACTTGGAACACACAAATATAGGCTGGTAAAATTATATATACAAAACAAATAACTGATAGGACAATACATATATTTGACTAAATATTCTCTGTAGAATATTATACATAAATAATATTACCGGTCTATACCTGCTTTTGTGGTTGCATAGTCTAAGGTGTCACTTTAATTTAGAAAATACTGCCTGTGACTACCACATACAAGTTTTATTTAGAGATATCTCTTATTGACAGGCCTACCTAATAAATACCACATTATATTTTAATGATAAAAGATAAATTATTTTAATGTTGTTTCGCCTACAGTGGAGGGAAACTGGAGGGGTAGGAGTAAGCAGAAACGAGTGAACATTATCTAGGGTCAGCATTTTTTGGAGTTTTTTTTTATAGCAGAAAGAAATTTTGAAAAATAAATAAAATATTGGTGACCTGGCGGTCTAGGGGTAAGGTGTCGGACTTCTATGCTGGTCCCGGCACAAATTTATCTGATTACCAAACCCTTCCTTACCTGTATTAATCACAACTTGTGAATGTGGGGAATGCCAGGCCTACACTGTGGTTCGGATCCCACGTTAAACTGTAGGTCCTCCATTTCATCTCACAATCACCCTACCATTACACATCAACGAAAGTGTGTATGACCCAAACGGGTAGTAAGATGCGGTGCTAATAATAATAATAATAATAAATAAAATATTGCTTCATTAAAACATTTAGTTTAGTTTTGAAGAGAGACATTTTAAATAAAAAGTCTTATTACAATTCTAGGATCTCTATTTCAAGAACTGTTGAGATTAGTATGTGTAAAAAACTAAACTAAATTACCCTACCCTAAAGAAATATTGTATTTATTTTGACCAACAAAATTGTTATAAAAATTGCAAAAATATTGACCTTAACTAATTCCTTTCTATTCTGCCTTAATTAAAATTAATAATAGGAAATTTGAAATATGCAGGCCGGATCAAGGAGAAGCGTGGTAAGGGAGGAATTATGTGGTTACTTAGGGTGGCAGACTCGGAAGGACGGCAAATATGCAATATAGTAATATTTTTGTAAATTAATAAATTAATTTATCAATGAAGTAAGAATGTAAGGCATGTAGACAAAAGTTTATTCTTCAAAATGATCCATTTAAAATGGCAATTATATTTCTTGGTATTATAAGTTTATACTATACTTACTAAATATTCAGATTTTCCAAATCCTCAAAATGACATAAGTGCTTTCTCTAAATTAGAATCCCTTTACAATATGAAGACGCAAAAGATTTGTATGTCCTATACTTAAATCACAAGTTGATAATGGTCGCAAAGTTGATCCCACCTTCATTATCATAGTCCTGAGATGTTTTAAATTTTAAGTTCATATTTGAAATTAACTGAAGAAGGGTTTTCCAAATCTTTGTATTGCACCTAGATATATCGTAACACTTCTTGTAGTTCAATAATTGATAGTGAAGAGAGAAGATTCTCCAAGTTAAAATTTATAAAAACTTATATTCGGAGCACCGTTTTTTCGAGAAAGATTTAAAGCATCTTCCAATTCTCCTATTGAATATAAAATATCCCAAACATGTGAGCTCAAATAATTAGTAGTAACATTTTGATGAGGCTAACGCACGACAAATTAATTTTAATCTGTTGTTTCTTTCCAATTTATATGTTTAATTTATATTCTTATGTTTGTACTTTTTACATGAATATTTTTTTAGTTAATAACAATTTTTTTTTGTATCGTATATATAAATACATGAATCATGCATAAGTTTTTTTAATGTCTTGAGAGAAGACAAAAGGGCACGAACTTGCACTGGACCAGGTTATTGAACACTTATTTCCCCCTATAACACACTTTGGTAGTTTGAAAACTTAGGCTGTGATAAATTAATATTTAATTTAATAAACTAAATCAATATAAAACAAATTATTATATTTCTTAGCTGCTTTAAAATAAAAGGAGGCCTACACCTTACTCTTATTTATTTTTGGATATTGCCTGCAGATATAATGTAAAAATTCAACATATAGATGCTATCTACAAAAGCACCTAACATTTGTATATTTTATTAGTTTAAAAGTAGCTTTAGGTACAATCCAATTTTCATTGGAAGGGACTTTAAGAAAATACAAACTCATAACTTTGAAAACAGGAAATAACTCAAACAAGTGGTAAGCTGTGATGCTAAAAAAAAGAAAAAGAATTAAACATTTTACTATATATTATTTTTAGCATCACGTCTTACTACCCGTTTGACTTATACACTAATGTACTAATTACCTAATGGTTTTAGGGATTAGGAAGGTTACATATTTAGGAAATGTACTCACATTTGCATGGAGAGAGTGGGGAAAAAAACCACACTCGGTACACCCAACAGATTTGATTCTTGATCTCCTCCTCATTGACAGTCTATTCTAGTGTGAGTGTGGCGTCTTAGACCATGCATCCACTGAAGCGGGTACTAAGGGTGTTAACAACTTATCGAAGAGGAGATTTGTTTAGAGGAAATGTACCCACATTTGTGTGGAGAAGGAAAAAGGTGGTCAATTACATATGTGGCTTAATATTTATACTTATCAACACTTTATTCATCCTTACCCTTCCTCCTCATAGATGTTCATGAAGGCTTTTAATATAAACCTTGGTTTTTATAGGAAGTACATTTTTGAACACCCAACATTGATTGAAAGTCAATTAAATTTAGCATTGTACCAACACACTTTATTTGATTTATTAGTTAGAAAGTTCATCTAAAAAGTTATCAAAGCTTTCATTAATATTTATTGAATACTGTATAACTTATCTTTATGTTAAATCATTGATTCAATGAACCATCATTAACTAAACGGACCAAGAAAGTAAATACAATTGTAATATTTTTGTTTGCACCAATGTGGTAACACAACTTTCCACTATTCAAATATTCTATTCAAATCAGACGGTGCATTATGTAATAATAATGTTTCAATGAATTCAATATGATTGATAATTGATATATATTAATATTGATTATTAATAATTAATCACCAAAAATTGTATAGAAAAAAAGGCCCATCATAATTGTGAAAGTCTTAAATTTACAACATGAGTTAATTGAAAAGTAAAATCATGCTTCTTCAGGAATAAATCAATAGAAAAATAAAACATTTTTAAATAATGATGGATCAAATAGCAAAGCTATATTGTTTGTTATTTACAGTTATAGCTGCATTTGAATATCATAATCTTAAAATTTAAAAATGACACATGGACACGGAAGTTGAAACTTAGCTTTGCTATTTAATCCATTACGACATGAGCATTCATACAGTTGTCATTGTAAATTTAGTAGCATAAAGCCATATGTCGGGATCACGATCAACTTAACTTAAGAAAACAGATGTATGATCACGATTCGCGTAACTTAACGTAACAACTATAGCCAAACATCTTCATTCTCGAGTATTATCTGTGATTTGTACTAGTAAAGTGATGATCTGTGAATGTTTAGTTTTCAATCAATATAATAAATATCTATTATTAAACATTTTTGATAAATTTAGTTCCCTATTTTAGTTTAATTATTTTCTTTCAATGTCTGATCACTAGAACTTACACTAAAGAGTAAATATTGGTCATAATACCAACAAATCAATTACTAAATAGGCCTGTTGACGTCACTCGCATAATGATTGGCTGGCTAGATCACGTGATACCCTTCAAGTAACATTCACTTGAAGTAAAAGACCTCCCATGTTAAGTTAACTGCAAGTCAACGTTAAGTGCATCGTGATCGCTTCCATTTAAACACACGAGGAGGTTCTTTACGGTAAGATACGTTAAGTTGATCGTGAGCCCGGCATTACTGAGTCGAAGGTGGCTTCGTTGTCTGATGATCTTAATTGATCACACATACTGACCATTTACTCATGTTCCTCGCAGACTCTGCCTTAAAATATCAATGAAGAATGATCCTGGGCACGGAATGATTCCTGGATAGCTCAGTGGTTAGAGCAGTGGCATACTAAGCTCAAAGGTCCCGGGTTAGATTCCTGTGTCCAAATGTCATTTTTAAACTTAAAGAATATCCTTAAATAATGCAATTAAATTTATATCTCGTACTTTACCAAAATGGGATACTAGGGGATTCATACTTCTCCCTTCTGACAGTAAAATTATTAGAACAAACATTTTCATTAAATATAATATGCTATTATTCAAGTCATAAATGATCATAATATCTAGATTCAACCTAATTGGTTGACATAGTCATAAAGATATATCGAAGTGTACTGTCAAATAGGTCTTGTTTATTAAATTGTATTTTTGAGACATGAAAGACAGACAAGTAGTACAGTTATTAATCAGTAGATTTACAATCACGGAAGAATGTTTAGTTGTTTATTGTCAGATTCAAGTGCGGTAAAAGTTTAATATCAAGTTCTAGTAGGTCAAAAAAGTATCTGTTCATTTAAATAGGTCTATGAAGAAAGTTCATTACCAAAATATGTTTTCTGCTTCAAACAAAGAAATATCTTGATTATTATAGGAAAAAAATATTAAATTCAGACACCTTAGCTCAGTCGGTAGCGTGTCTGTATACTGAGCTAAGGGCCTAGGATTCGGTTCCCTGCATGGCTAAAAATTTATCAATGATGAAAATGTGGGTTTACCCTTTAACATTGATAAATTAGCAGCCGGGATTGGATGTTGTGCCTGTCCTAGTCTTAGGTTAGATTATAAGAAAAATAGAGCTACAACAGGCCTAGCCAGCCACTATTGGAAAATATCTAATTTGAATAAAAAAATTGACCTTGACCACAGGCTGGAAACAATAATGGATGTAAAAACATTTAAAATAGAAAAGTGATTTATAACAAACCATTATAGTTGACATCTTTAACAAAATTTAACATTGGACATTCTCGGTCGTGGTATTAAAGAGTGTGTGCCCCTGAAACTAGATAAAACTAAATTGAATGTCTTTAGAACCTATGGTTTTATTCTAGGTGAAAGGGGGTTACGGCAAGGGAAGTGTGTAATTACTGTATTGTTATATTATTTCCTCCAATAGTTTTATTTTATCAAAAATAAAATTTATTAAAATATTTTGGAATGTTAAAATATAAGTATTTTCATAAACTCGTTCGCATCCTTCCCCTAAAGCTAACTTTAGTGAAAAACAAGCTATTCATTAAAACATTAAAAAATTTACTCTGAAATGAATCAAAACTAAATTATGAGAGGATTCATGCTAACTTGGACTTAAACTTTGCTAAACTTTGTAGTTCTATAAGCCTTGATAAAATGCCTTTTAGCATGTTAATTCATAGAAAACATAAAATCCTATTAGTAACATTAAACCAAGTTAGGGTAAGTAATTTAATCTTGTTAGGGTTATAAAAAAAATGGGAATGATGCTCAAACTAAATGTGTCTAGGAAAAGTAAGGTGGTATTTGTATTAACAATAAAGGCTGTTGCATAATATTTTTTTTTATATTCATAACAATACGCTTAGTCAAATAATGATATTTTTTTTCTGGTAAGATTTATGGCATTATATACATCACAGTAGAACATAAATAGATACGGTAGTTAAAGGAATGGAAATGTTCCAACATGACACCAAAATATTTTAGTAGGTAGGCTTAGGCAATAAATTCTTTTTATTACTATAGCATGCTATCCCAACCTAACAAACCTAAACTATCAATGTGGCAGCAAAATATTTTTCCTAAAATATCTGCGCATGAAATAGTATATTCATACAAACACCTTCCATTATTAACACCTCAATGGTGTTTTGGCGAAAGGTCTTAACCTCCAGTGGTATAATTTTACAGAAGAGGTGAAGCAAGTTTTTCATTAGTTTCATATAATCACTTGTTTTCATGTGTGGTTTTGTATTACCCCTATTTAATCAAAATTATGTACTGGTATCTCAATTTTCCAAAAATATATACTTAACAGAAATAGATAAAAACAAAAAGTTTATTGGTGGTTTATGACCTTTAGCCATATCATGTGTACTTTGTTGTAAAGGAACATTGTATAAGACATTATTTTGATATTCGAACATGTTTGTGAAATCTCCTTTAAAATTATTCAGTGTAAGCAAATTAAGATTAATACAATTTTATGCCAGGAAGTTATTGAAATTAAAAAAAAAATCATTAATAACTTAGTGTTTATTATTAAAAGTAATTTAGATGTATAACTATGATAAGTATGTTTATTACAACAAAACGCACAAAATTAAAAGGTTTTTAAAACAGATATTTATTAAATTATTAATAATTTTATTAAAAGCATCATTAACATAAGTGTTAAATATCATTTACAGATATGTAAAATTATTAAACATCACTATAAAGAGTAAAAAAAAAGTCATCAGTGTTTTAAAATTCACAAATTAAATTAATAGCATTCTTCGTGTTCACTAATTAGCTTCAAAATCTTTGTGACTATCTTCATCAGTTTCCACTAGCATGATAGGAACAGATGCCTTATGGGGCATTGAAAAATACTCTTCATGGTATCTTCAGGGGATGATGTTTCCATTGTAATTTATTACTTTTCATTAAAAGTGTTTCCAAAAACAGTGAGTAAGTTATTTTATTTGAACAAAATATCCATTATGTTTCATAGATTTATGTTGATGAATATTAATGCAAGTTCTCAAAATCAACTCTTTCATGCAATGCAACACAATATGGCCTCGTGGTGTGTTGGTTTGTGATTTAAATTTGTCTTAACTAGAAAATTTACAGACAATCTTAACATTGTTATTATTCAAATCGTCATAATTTTACGTCTATTAATAATAATCAAATTAAGTTATGTGACAAAGAAAAATAAGAATATTGACACTCGTAAGTTGCACACTATCCTCACAATATCCTATGCTTAAAAAATGGGTTTTATTATTTTAGCCCAAGGTGATGTTTTCGTTTTTGTTCAGTAGAAAAAACTTAACAATGATGGCATTTATTACAAACTAACCATTAAAATAGGCACTATTAAAGTTAAGATTAGCATTGACAGTCAAAATAAAGTTTATTCTATGTTAACATTAAGGTTACCAACAAAAAATATAATTCTTTATATAAAATGGTTTGTATGAATAAAACTCCATAGCATTAGTCTACAATCAAGCCAAACCGACCAAGCACCAAACTCTGTTGGGGAAGATATACCAACTTCTGTGGAAAGAGGGTGTTGTGTGGTCAGCACAACACACTCTTCAGCGTTAATATCAGTTTTCTAGAAGAGACCAATACCTTTTTATTCAAATAAAAATTTAATGAAGAAATTAGTTGATATTTTTTTAATTGTGGATATATTTACAAAATACATTTACATTTAATTAAAACTGCACATTTTTATAACCTAAGATATTTCTTTTACTATTATTTGAAAAACAGGTAAATTGTTCTTCCAAAGAAAAATTTGTCTACCTGCGTGTTTGTTTTGCACACTGCGTATGCGTTTCTAGTTTTCACTTCAGCATTGTTGGAAAAGGAAAGCCACTGTGCTGAACCAATAAGGTTCATGCTTCTTTTATTATCAATATCGTCATGATAATAAGAACGGTCCCCTACTAATGATCTAATATTTTCTGAATTACATAGAAAAAATTCGCTTATGTCTACGCGCCTTAAATTTTTATACTAAGGAAATTAATCTTACATAGATTTAGAATATTCGTAAATTAAATCATAATACTTAATATGAGATTAAAAAGTAAATTATATTAATGTTAGTACATGAAATATAAAATTAGTTCAGGCATTTAGCACATGTAGCGCTACTGTTCTACACCAAAGTCGATAGTGTCTTCAGCTATATAAATCGACCAGCTCGTGTGCTTGAGGTGCTTCCATCTCTTGGAAGCAAACGGAAGACATGTCAACTTATACCAGTTGTGTAATAGAATTTGTGATGTCGAGTTGATGTATGTGTGTCGTTCCGGGATTCTCGTGAACAGTTTCGTGTTTAACTATGCCTCTCGTACTTAATGTTGTTTGTGCCTGCTATGTAGGTTTATTATGTATTTTGTATAGTGTCACTTTAGGAAATACACAACTCTTAATCAACGTAAAAAATCAGGTAAAGTGTTTTGGTTAGACCTTGTGCTCTTTGCTTGAACATTCCCATTCGAACTCTTTATCAATCATCTGTAAAAAAAAAAATATATGATTAAGAGATAAATTACTCTAAAAAATTAAAATATGGAAAACTATTATTTCTATTTTTCTAAGGCATGTGCTACAAAAGTGAAGGGTATATCTATATCAGAAAGTAGGAGTAAAACTGTGTTGCCTTAAATAATGGTGCTTTGCCCATGTTTGAATGATATTTATCCTATTGCAAAAATGAATTAATCTACCATGTAAAAATGAGAGAAACTTCTCCCTTAATAATAAAATAGGGTAGGTTTACCTTAGTAAACAAAAGAATAAAATAACATTTTATTATGAACGCCACCCACTAGGCCTAATATTTGACTAATAATTTATTTCGATTCAAAATTTATTCTATTAAGGCATATTGCAACCTTGCAATAAGATATTTGAATTTATCCAGTTAATTTGTTGGCATATAACACTTTGGTTGAGTTTATTTTTATAAATTGTAATTGTTTACCACAGCATATTGTTATTATTAACACAAGTTATGTACTTAAATAAGCTAACATCAATATCAAATTCAAATTTTCTATGGCTAAAGCCTACTTGATAATTGGAGTAAATATGCTTACAGTGCATTTATTTTCATTATTTTGAGTAATAACAAAAGCTTAGGCCTATTATTTCAAAGTAATTATTATAATAATTGTGTAGGAAGTATGGTGAAAATAACATTATTATTATTTATTTAGCACCGCATATGAAAATAAAAAAAGTTACCTAAATTTTTTTAAATTAGTTTTATGTCAAGTCATATGACCTGCAGTTGTCCCTTTTGATATACATTATCAATAGGTAGGCCTACCTATGAAATAATCCTAACAACATAGTAAAATGTTATTGTTGAACTCAAAAAAATAAAAACATATTTGTATTTACTTAACTTTCAAATATTTCAAACCAAATTGATGTATTAATACAGTGTCACTTAATTTGTTGAACACTTAAAATCTTTAACTCGGTTAAATTCATTTAAAATAACCATTAAATAAATAAGATAAAATTGAAACCTACTAAATTGGAATCAACTCCCAAGACATGTCATTCCAAATAGCAATCAGTAATGTGTAAAATGGAAAATAATAATAATAAATCCATAACAATTTTTAATCTTATTTTTTGTGGTTTTGGTTTTTAAATGCTCCATAAATATATTCAATTCATTTTTTTTAGCATTATCTGATTTATTTGTTTTATAAAGTCATTGCCTCTAGCAAAATTAGAGGAGCAACATTTAATGTTTTGATTCTTAGAAACATTTATTTGTCAATAATTTCAACTAAGCCAAAGTGTTCTTTCCATTTTAAATCAAATTTGACAGCGACTCACATTTAACAAAAAATGTACAAATTTTACCTTTGTTATATCTTGATTTTCATTTAAGTTTACTGTATATTTGAAGCACCTTTTAGAAAATACAAACTTTTTTTTACAGAAAACATGATCACATTTTACTATTTTATAAGTATTATTTATACATACTAATACTATCTATCAAAAGTACCAGCTGCAGATTATACATGACTTGGCATTAATATGTTAAATTAGATTTAGAACCTTTCCAGCTGTCAGATATGTCTGTCACTTTGTAAGAAAATTGGGATAAAGGCCTCCCTAATAGGTTATAATAATAGTAATAATTATAATAATACACTGGTGTAAAAGCCTACACATAAATGTTAACTATGCAAATCTTGTTAACATTGAAAAAAAAAATTCTTTAAATTTATCTTTTTACCACGAATCCACAAGCTACCTTTAACATTTGAGCTGCTACTATTTTCTTGCTTATTTACACTAAAAGGATCTAAGGCCTCTTGTGATGTTATAGAAAATGACAATTTAAATTAAAAAAAAGTAGGCCTTTTACAGTAGGTCTATTTGCATGGACTCAGATTTTTGTAGGAAGCCCAGTTTTTATCACTAACATTGATTTAAAGTAACAATAATTTTAATATATATATATTTTTATATATATATATGGGAGCATGGGGTAATAAGAAACAGGGAGATATAAGATACTTTTTATTTTGTTTATGAGTGTAAAAATCTGAAAATATTTCACAAGTTACTGGAAGCCTTTACCCACAAACTTTGAACAATTCGTTGACATTTTGAAGTTTTTCTAACTTTATTTTGTCTAACAAAATATATCTACCTACAACTTTATCGAACCAAAGTTGCCCTTTTATTTACAAAAATATTTTGCTTCTAACTTTGCTAAGATTTTTTTCCTGATTTTTTTTTTTACCTGAGATTGTGGGCAATTAGATAAGATTTTTGTAGTTTTTTTTTTAAATTCTATCTCATAAACAAGGAAACTAGAAAAAATATGTTTTTTACTACCTCATTATTACATTTTTGTGGGGTAGGCCTATTATCTTATTTAATACTCTTAACAGTTAATCTAAAAGGTTATTAAAATTAGTAATAATAATTCTTTCCTATGGATTAGGCCTACCTACTTCTGATTTATTTTATAATAGTTAAATCAAACAGACTAGGCTTAAAAATGAAAATACAATTTTAACTTTTTTCCACCGTTACTGTGGCAACAAAAGGTTTCAGTTTTCAAATAACGGCCTTCCTGTTAATATCAGACTGTAGGTATGTATTGAACGTGATCTATTAAATATGACGAAAAAAAATAAAGGGTGTTTGAATACAAGGTGCTTAGGAAGATATTTCATCCATATAGGGATCAGACTATTTTGGGGATGAAGGAGGTTACATAATGATGAGCTGGATACCCTATACTCATCACAAGAAGTTGTTATGATAGTCAAGTCTCGTAGATTATGATGGGTAGAACATGCAGCTCGAATGGGAGATTCTAGAACCATGTTCAGAGTATTGACTGGTAAACCCTAAAGAAAGAGACCATTGGGAATAGAACTAGCTCAAGATAAAGGTAGGGTGTAATGAGGTGGACTGGATAGAACTAGTTCAAAATAGGGTTAGGCTGTAATAAGGTGGACTGGATAGAACTAGCTCAAGATAAAGGTAGAGTGTAATGAGGTGAACTGGATAGAACTAGTTCAAAATAGGGTTAGGCTGTAATAAGGTGGACTGGATAGAACTAGCTCAAGATAGTGTTAGGGTGTAATGAGGTGGACCGAATAGAACTAACTTAAGATAGGGATAGGGTGTTATGAGGTGGACTGGATAGAATTAGCTTAATATAGGGATAGTTAGCGTACCTTTGTTAGTGTGACATTGAACTTTTAGTCCCTAATGCCACTGTACTAAAATGTCTCACTTTGAAGTATGAACTATAAATTTAAAATTGTCAGTTCTATTTTACTCTTTCTTATTATAGAATTTGTTTACTTATTTTTCATTTAACCTAATTAATTTTCAATGTTCAGATTTTTTTTAATAGGCTATTTCTGTAATGTCAGAATTTCTCTTCTTTAATGATGTGTCAATATTGTTTCTGCTTGTTTAATTAAACCATTACGAATTAATTATCTTGGAGAGACTATATAATTCAGGGAAATTAATGAATTCTGGCTACAGAGGACGACTACATGGTAGTCCATAATGTTATTAAAAAAATGTAAAGTTGTTATTCTCTATAATGTTCTTTATTATTTAAGAAAAATTCATTTAACACTTATTTATTTTCAGGAAAGTTTTGAAACCTTCTATTTATCTTGAACAAAATTGTAAACAGATATTTACTCTTTTTTTTAAAAAAAAAAGGTTGTCATATGTGTACTGACACTTCTTTAAGATATTTTCTAGAATTTCCTGCTGGAAATGCAATCCTTACTTATTCCCTCAAACCCGCCTCGGTGGCATAGTTGGCTAACGCGCTAGTCATGTTGAGCTCGACTGCTGAGGACGGGGAGATGAGGTTCGAATCTTGGTCGGGTGAACTTGGGGTGGTTTTTCGTAAATGGTCTTCCACTCTTCCTCCACGCAAATGCTGGTTCGCTACCTATAATTCAACCTTCTCAATTCCTAATCCATTAGCGTAATTAGTACTTATAGCGTATAACCCGAACGGGTAGTAAGACGCGGTGCTAAATAATAATAATAAAATTATCCCCTCAAGTTTAAGTTCAGTATCTGACAATTCTTCTAATTTTAATCAAAACTAAATTGGTTCTCTTACACAGAATCAGCTAACGTGGAGATAGCTGAAGAGCCGTTTTACACGAGGCAACAATCGCCGTTAGTTATCGCTCTGTAGTAGAAAAATCAGTACCAACCTAACCCGAGCACACGAAAAAATGGGTCAGTTGTGGTTATGGGTTTGGAAGATTCTTTTTTTTTTTTTTTTTGTGGCTCCTTATGAGAAGGCGAAGAAAAATCACAAGACTATTGCGGAGTTCGGGTTATACGCTTCTGTCCTAATTACGCTAATTAATTCTAGAACCGACATACCACCCAGCCCACGGCCGCCAATTCTTCACTTTAAAAGGGGACACCCACAATTCACCATTTATACATTTCTCGACCCTACCGAGAATCGAACCCGGGACTCTTTGGCTCACAGGCACGGTACCGGATGAGCTAAGGTGTCGAACGATATTTATTTTAACTACACATTGATTATCCGAATGTTCTTTGATAGAAATTGATGGCATTTTAAAGTCATAGTATAAAACAATTTAATCTAAGTGTTAAATAATAATAGTAAACGCATGGAAATATCTTTGAAAAGGGTCGAGAGCTATGGGTGAAACTCCTTACATTAATTATGAATATTATTATTATTATTAGCACCGCGTCTTACTACCCGTTCGGGTTATACGCACTTACGCTAATGTGTAATGGTAGGGTGATTGTGAGATGAAATGGAGGACCTACAGTTTAACGTGGAATCCGAACCACGGTGGAGGCCTGGCATTCCCCACATTCACAAGTTTTGACTAATACACGTCTTGTCAGAGGTGAAGGAAGGGTTGGACAATCAGATAAATCTGTGCCGGACCAAGGATTGAACCCCGGCCCCTATTACAGAAGTCCGACACCTTACCCTAGACCGCCAGGTCACCTTTGTGATTAATACATTACTAGTGAAATATGTGATAATTAGAACTATTTATTAAAGAAGTTACAAAAAATAATATTGCTGATAATTTATTTTTACAACATTTTCTTACCAAATTTATTCTTTTCGTCAAATCCGGGAACAAATCTCCTGATGTCATCCCAGGTCGCCCTCTTTACTATTCAGTTTGAGTAATAATCTGCTGATAAATTCCAAATTTCCGGTCACTGTTCCACTTCAGATATAAAATCTTCGATGTTTAATAACTCTGGTAAACTCATCTCAAAATCACTGCACATGATTTGACTATGAATTCAAAATCAAACCGACGATAGATAACCGGAAAATTTTCTCTACCACGAAAAAAAATTCAACAGGTAATTGGAGGTTGGCACTACTTAGGGTGCTGTTTGGCGATTCGTCATCTGAGATTGCAAGTGTTCTATGCCCAATTTTTTATTTTTGTGTTAAAGGCATTTCGATCTTGTGTATAAAACCAATGTTACTAGATGACAACCCGAGTTTTTATCTTCTTAAGTAATTATATAGTAGTCTCAATTTCACTGCAGGTGAGTCGTATGAATTCTAAATAAACGTAAACACCAAATCTCTCAAATTTAACCATTTTGGAGATAGAACACCTTCATTCTCGGGTGAAGGTAATGGTTTTTTTTTATTATTACCCGCCTCGGTGGCGTAGTTGGCTAACGCGCTTGTTTGTGTTGAGCTCGACTGCTGAGGACGGGGAGATCAAGGTTCGAATCTCGGTCGGGTGAACTGGGGGTGGTTTTTCCTAAATGGTTTTCCACTATTCCTCAACGCAAATGCGGGCTCATTTCCTCTAATTCAACCTTCCCCCAATTTCTAATCCATTAGCGTAGTTAGTATTTAAGCGTATTAACCCGAACGGTAGCAAGACGCGGTGCTATTTAATAATAATATTTATTTATATTTAGCACCGCGTCTTACTACCCGTTCGGGTTATACGCTTAAGTACTAATTACACTAATGGATAAGGAATATGGAAGGTTGAATTTAGGGGAAGTGAACCCGCATTTGCGGGAGGTAGAGTGGAAACCCATTTAGGAACCCCCCTCCTCCCCGTTCATCCGACCGGGATTCGAACCTTGATATCTCCGTCCTCAGCAGTCGAGCTCAACACGACTAGCGCGTTAGCTAACTACGCCACCGGGGCGGGTTACGACGGATTGTGGCTCCGTGTGAATGACACTATATAAACACGTGATTAACCAAGCATTCGCCGGCTGGGTGAGAAAGTTGCCCACAGATCGCCAATAGGGGCAACTTATGAGATACCGGTGATGGGGCGTGAAACTCGGTTGATTCGTGTGAAACCTCCACTATACATACCTCTGTTAGTCAACAGAGCAATTGTTGACCGGCGTGGGTCGCCTCGTGTGAAACTGATCTAAGATGAATCTTCATCCATAGTTGACAGTTTTGAAATGTAAAATTGGTTAATGGTAATTTTTTAATCAGATTCACGCCCCTAAAGAGTTGAACAAAAACCAGACACGGACCCTATCATTTATTCCCTAGTGCAGTTTTTTTTAAATGCCCATTAGGGCTAGCCGAAACTTAAAATAATTTAAGGAAACAGGACAAGTAAGACGAATTCTAAGAAAATTCACTTTAAAGATAAATCAATGTGGTTTCCACTTTATCCCTTTGAGCCTTGATTTCGATGACTTGGTAGGCCCTTTCACGCTAGCTTACGGAAATTATCGTGGAATGTAACGGCGAACCACCACACATTACTTATCTGAACTCCCTTAGTACATGGGATTTCTACCAGATGGTGTAGGCAGCACTAACCAGCTGAAAGGCTCAGTGCATGCCCACCCAACACCGGTTGGATACAAATCGTATCAAACCAACCTTTGGGGGAGTTGACTTATGGTGGCAATGTGGGTGACTCAAGAAAAGGTGTTTTTGTAGTGTTTATATATAAACAAAAAGTTGGTTAAAATATATCAAATATTGTTTCAATACAAACATAGATATCAATTTTCTTCACACGTTGGTCTCAACACTTGTTAAATATCTGTCAAAGGTGTCCTGGAATTTTTGGACAGTTTTTTCTATTTATTTAGGAAGTTTGTCATCATATACCGTTATACTCATGACAGATATTAAATAACTATTGATATCATGTGAAGAAATGAAACTTTATTTTCTACCGGAGCATATTTTTTTTTTGTCAAGAAAAAAGTTTTGCTATAAAAACTACAAAAAAAAACCCACCGATCTTTTCTCTTGCTTCCTACATCCCTACCTTAATCATTCAGTCTATGTTTTGGAGCGCGCGTTTGTTTTGTTTAATGGTTTCTAGTTTCTTCGTCTGCCTTACCCGGTGATAAATTATTCAGTATATGTTGCTTAATTAGCTTCACTTGTGTATTCGTTTTGTAGAAAAGACAATTTATTCTCGGTGTGAAACACTTGTGTGAATTATTAGCTAAAGTTGCATTTTCTGCTCATAACAAACTGGTACTCACCGGCAAAGTACGGGATACTAATACTGGCAATTAATTTCAAAAATGGTGACCTGGTGGTCTAAGGGTAAGGTGTCAGACTTCTGTGTTGGGGGAGAGGGGGGGGGGGTCCGGGGGTACAATCCTCGGTCCCGGCACAGATTTATCTGATCGGCAAACCCTTCCTTTACCTCTGACAAGACGTCTATTAATCACAACTTGTGAAAGTGTGGAATGCCAGGCCTCCACCGTGGTTCGGATCCCACGTTAAACTGTAGGTCCTCCATTTCATCTCACAATCACCCTACCATTACACATTAGCGTAAGTGCGTACAACCTGTAACGGGTAGTAAGACGCGGTGCTAATATAATAATAATATAATGATAATAATAATTTCAAAAATCGTGTGTGTAGATTTACATCTAATAATAGTTTAATTAATATTAATATACGGTAGTTTAATTTAGTCTGGAATGGGAAAAAGATGATGTTCACATGTGTTTTTCTCGCCATTTCTTACTACCCGTTTGGGCTATATGATTTCATTAACTACGCTAGTGTGAAACAGGAAAATGAAGGCATAATTTAGAGGGAATGAAACTTCATTTGCGTGGTAGTAGAGTGAAAATCGATTTACTTTTGAAAAACATAATAGGTTGTAGTAAGGAAAAAATATTTAATCGTAATTATAATAATAGAATTCAATGTAAAGAATAGTTATAAATGTGGAATATAAAATATGTTTTAAATGGTACTGAGTAAGATCAATTGAGAATTTTAGATAAAAATGCTCTCCTTAATATCTAAGAGGATATAAATATTAACCAAATTAGTCAAAATCACAATATAACGAATTAATTAATAGAATTATAATATTAAAAGTGATGTAAAAGCAATAATTTGAATGTAAGATTGAAGGAATGTTGTAAAAGATATTAATTTTAGATCAGATGACAAATTTAACGTTTAAACCACTGTCCTTCACAATGTCTAAAAGGATATCAACATATTAAAATTGTTAGTCCAATTCACACATAATACAAGGTAAACAATTAAAACATATGTAATAATAACACATGAGTCAAGTAAAGTTGAATATACATTATAATGAAAAAAATGACAAAGAGAAAATGTTTAAGATAGACAATTGTCAAATGGGAGAGAATAAAAATTATAATAAACGTGAATTGAAAAATTGAATTCTATTCTTATCTTGAAATTGAAATTCCCTTTTTCCTTGTGATGCTTAATGTGAATCAATCACTAATCGACATGTTTCGACGCGTCGTCGGCGCCATCCTCAGGACATTAAAGATTCCTGAAATGAGTTCCTTCAGCAGAGAATAGAATATAACTCTATAGAGTAGGAACATTTTTTAAAAAATTTCTGAAATATTTATTTTTCATAATAAGAGTTTTGTGGTTTTTTCTTAATTTCTTTAAGATTAAAACTGAATTATAAAAATATTAAAATTCATTTTAATTGTGAAAGTTATCATAGGATATAAAAATGTGAAAAGAGAGTGAAAAAATGAAGCGAAGTTACTTTTTATCCATCGAGGACTAACCTATCTATCCTTTTAAGTCGGTTTTCAGCCCTATCACTTACATTTCACTCGTAGCAAGTTTAAATATTGAATACAAATTTTTCATATTAGAAGGAAAATTATTTTGTTAACAATTTTTGAGTGGTTAAATAAGCAAAAAACTTTTATTGAAATGTTATTTAACCAGTTTTTAAGCCTGTTTGACAAGCTGATTGAACGTAAACCGAGTATTCTATATCAGAAGTCTGTAAAAAATTATATCCATCGATACCTTATTCATCTCTGTAAGCTTTGTATTAGTTGAGAAAAGGGGATGTTGACAACATAAATTAAATATAGAATTAAAGTACGTTTCTCTGAGGTTTGGAAACACTTTGAAGAAACAATTTCTTTAGTAATATTGAAGAAAGTTTCACCACTCAAAGCGAAGTTTAGCACAGTGAAGTTTAGAAAGCAGGATGTTAGTATAGTCATATTACATAGAATAACCTTATCAGATGGGTTGAAAAGTCAATACATATACTTTTCACGTATCATACTTAAAATCATGTAGGCCTAATCTTCAGCTGTCGATGTTGATATATATTATAGATGACTAAATGATAACAATTTGTTCCTAATTAAGTAAAATATTAGTGTTATTGACAGCAAAAGAATATATAAATTTTCTAAAAGTTTTTCTTTTCTATATCAAAATCTTTATGTATTTTATACTTCACTAGATAGCTGTTGCCCGCGGCTTTGCTCGCTTGGAAGTTGATTATATACAAATACGAAAATATACATATGTATTTACAGATTAATTTAAAATATTACGTTGATGACCATAACTTGACCTCAGATCAAAAATAATGCAAGTCCGATACAAACTTTCACCCCCTTTTTCATCCCTTATTAAATAAAATTTCCAAAATTCCTGAAACACGTATTTATTTGTTTTACGTCAATAACAGAAATACAAAATTTTGTTTATGTAACTTTCAAAATGACGGACTTTCATACATATTATCATCCCCTATTTTGACCCCTTTGGGGTGGAATTTTCTAAAATCCTTTCTTAGTGGGTGCCTACATAACAAAATGAGTATACAGTCCGAATTTCAAGCTTGTAGCCTTGATAGTTTGCGCTCGGCGATGATGAATCAGTTCAGTCAGTCAGTCAGGACATGTTATTTTATAAGTATAGATTATAATCAGGAAACCCAAAATGCTAGTAGTCAGTTTATACATCCGATTAAGAAAGACACTAACTTTTTTTACAGTTATATAAATAAATAAATTGTTTTTAGCACCGCATCTTACTACCCGTTATATACTACTATAAAGTCACATGGCTGACTCACTCACTGACATTAATGTTGTAATGTCCCTGATTTGACCCTAAAGAAGATTTGAAAGCATTGACAATATTTTCCTCTTAATTATTTATATATAGTTTTTATTTGAATTTTATATTTTATTACTTAGCGTTTAAAACAAGCCTGCTTCTAAATTATTCATATGTGATACTTACCAGATTCTAACTAGGAAATTACTAATTATTAGGTGACCTGGTGGTCTAGGGGTAAGGTGTCAGACTTCTGTGCTGGCGGCCGCGGTTCAATCCTCGGTCCCGGCACAAATTTATTTGATTACCAAACCCTTCCTTCACCTCTGACAAGGCATTTTGTGAATGTGGGGAATGCCAGGCCTCCACCGTGGTTCGGATTCCACGTTAAACTGTAGGTCCTCCATTTCACCTCACAATCACCCTACCATTACACATTAGTGTAAGTGCGTATAACCCGAACGGGTAGTAAGACGCGGTGCTAATAATAATAATAATAATTATTATTATTATAGTTATTATTATTATTATTATTATTTCTTGCTAAGTGCACGCCCTAATGTTAGGAGGCATCAGCTACTGTAACTAACTTCAGTGTGTGACGTAAAGTTGAGTCAAAATTAAAATGTTAAAGTATTTTAAAATTAACTTCCTGCTCTGAAACAACCCAGAACATTGGAGATGTTCAATTCGAGGTAGTGTCCGGTTCTCGGCCATTCTATATGCTTCTATACGTTTTCACGAACTAAACACTTTAGTAAGTTCCATTGGACAGAGGTATATCACGGGTGGTGTAATCTCAGAGCTTACTGCGATGTCAGTCATTGTCTCGGACGGACGTCTGTTAGGCGCTCGTCTAGATTATGTGCAACATGGTCGTTTTTCTATCCAAGCATCAATAATTATCATTTAATAAACCAATATCAAACTCTATCTGACGTTAGTTATTTCTATCATAAAAAGTGAGGCCCAATGTCAGAGTGATAACTATTTTAAACGTAACAAATGATGAAAGAGCGGTACAATTAAACAAGTAAAAATCCCGTAATGTTATAAATGACTTCCAAACGTGGGAAATTTTATCATCATAAATATTACGTAAGGTGGTAATTGGCGACCAACAGTGGACCAGCTATAAGAACATAACAATGGCGTCCAACTTGGGTCATAACAATTGGCGTCCAAAGGAAGACCGTTATGAGAACGTAATAAATGGCGGTTCAAACTTGGGACGTAACAATGTTTACCCACTTACAAATGAGCTAGAAACTTGAAATTAGGCAAACTTATAGCTTCTAGCCTGTAACCGACGGGAAAATTCTAAATTTAAAATTTTAACCCCCGAAAAAAATTCAAAATGGCGTAGCAACTTTAAAGTAGGTGCGGACCTTTCTTTGGAGATCTCTTGTGGCTAAACGGTAAGACCTATCAAAAAACGGCTCTAGAATTACATTAGCATACATCCACTTGCAAAGAAAACTCATTGGGGGTCAAAGCGAGTTTGGAGCATACGCTTATATACTAATTACGTGTATGGCTTTAGGGATTAGGAAGGTTATAGTTGTTAGGAAGTATATCTGAATTTTTTGAAGGGAGGATGGAAAACAATTTTGGAAAAACACTCAGTACACCCGACCAGAATCGAACCTCAATTTACCCGCAGTAGCAGCACACTAACCTACTGGGAAAGTAGTGCGTTAAATCACCCAGCCACCGAAATTGATTTATAAACATTAATAAAATATATCAAATAAGTTACAGTTATTCAGATATCTAGGTAAACGATCATTAATATGTTAGTAGTTGACGAGACGAGTATTTCTACGTAATAAACTTTGGTTCGGCGATTCCAAATGGCGGCGCTACGAGGCGTGTTAAGTTAGTGCTGTATGCACCTGGGGGGTTAGGCAACTCATCAATCTTCAGCGCGAAACAAGCGGATTGTGGCGTAAATGATTACTATTAACAGGTATCCACAAGGTACCACCCATCGTGTGTGTCATAGGAGGGAGTGGCGGGGATTCTCGTGTTGGTTTGTGGGGTGTGTTGCCTAATTCTCCAGGTGCATACAGCGTCAACGTCCTCACAAGTTTATTATGTGTAAATACTTAGCTTGTCACCCCCTTACAACCTGTAAGATTTTTTTTACCTGGAGATCTGAATAACTCCTGTAAATTGTGTAATTTGTTATGGTCACTTTTCAAATATGATATCAATATTTATGAAATTATACTAATAATAAAGTAAAATATTACCAATGTTGAAAAAAAAATTATTAATAGTTTATAAAAGTTATTTCCTAACAGAATCCTAATTAATGGGAAATCAGTTTTTAAAATTATACATACAATGGTTTTTTTTTGTCATTACTGATAGCATTATTATTATTGTATATTTTAAATATGTAATATTTTGACACTGTAACGTTGGTATGAGAATCATCTTATTATGTTATTGATTTCCAAACTCTCACTAAAATGTATCTACCATATATATTAATAAGTGAACATCTTCAAGAATTGCTTTTCGCTAATCATATATATTAGGCTTATTTATATAATATATACATAATATATTTATTACGATTGTTTTTCATCATATAATTGTTATATTATAATTTACATTTTCTTACATCCATAACTGTTTCTAACCTGTGACAGTTTTTTATTCAAGCCATATAATTTCCACTACCGGCTTGCTAGGCTTGTCATAGTTTCATATGCCTTAAAATCTAACTCAGACTAGGACAGACACAACATCCAGTCCCCGGCCATTAATTCAGCAATGTGAAAGGGTAAACCCACATTTCACCAATTATTAATTTTTCAGCCATGCCGGAAATCGAACCGGGGACCCTCAATTAAGTAGACAGACAAGCTACCGACTGTCCTAAGGTGTCGGATAATTTAAATTATTATTGGATTTAAAGATTAGAGTATACTTGGGATTGCTATTGAGGCCTATTGTTTACACTATATACAGTAGTTTTATATAAAACACAGGACATTAAACATATTAAAAATCAACAATGTAACCAGCAAAAAAAGAAGTGCACAGCCATTTACAATGACAAGTTTCATTTGTTTGCCAACTCATGTAATTGTGCTTTTACAGAACGTGATGTTGGATATTTGTTTGTGGTTTGTGGGGTGTCCTATTTTTTTGGTACTTAAAACGGATTAGATGGCCAAAATGTGCTTTTTGTGTGTTTTACTGATTTATATTCAACATATATTCATAAATTCTAGTTGTTATTTTTGAGTTATGATTTCGCTCAAATAGATCCTATTTTAATTTTGGTGCATTTAATTAATAATTATATTTTTATGTTAGAATGTATTTGTGTGTGTGTACAATTTTTTTTTTTAGATTTATATTAAAGTTAAAATTGCATTCAAATGCAACCTTATTTCGCGTCCCATGATAATATTGTAAAACATTAATAGTAATGGCTTGAGTTTTATTGGCAAAGTTTGGTTATATGTGTAAATCATATTAATGTTTGAACTTTTAATAAAATAATTCTGCAATTACAATTTGATAATGGTAAACTAAAGTACATATTGGTGGGTATATCCCACTCCTAATGTTTTAAACTAATTCAAGATAGAATGAAAAACATATATTTGATTAAAACCTGGTTGAGTAGTTATTAATATTCTCTATTATTTTATTCATACTGTAATATGTTGCATATAATTTGACGTCCGTTTCGAACCATTTTACCTAACCAAGCCAAAGTCCGATTTTCATAGGAAGCCCGTTAATTGTAAACTTAAAACTCATTTTGCCACATTGGCAGAACTATATTACAATTGACCTGCTTCAGTGACTGCATGGTCTAAGGCATAACGCTCGCAATAAACTGGATCAGCTATGACTGGGAGATCGTTCTTTGATTCCGTTTGGGTGTAGTGAGGGTGGTTTTTCTTAAATGGTTTCCCCACTATTCCCACGTAAATGAGGGTACACTTCCTTCTAAATGCAACCGTACTCACTCCTAACTCACTAACGTAATTAATACAAACGCATGTAAACTGAACAGGTATTAAAACGCGGTGCTAAAGGAAAAACAATGTATTTTCATTATTAGTCCGTTTAATTTATAATGTAAAGTTAAATTATACAATAATCCACAAGAAAGTATTGTTGGAAGCTTTTGATAAATTATTATTATTAATTTTTCTGTCTTTCGGCAAGTCAATTCCTACCTCTTATTAAATTACTCTATCCCTCAACTTTGCCCTTTATGACGTCATGCAGAAGACAGTTCCTCATAAGGATTTGTTCGATCCAGTTTTCTTTGCAAACTAAGAGTCGCATCCTAACTGGTTCTCTTCTCACCCACTCTTCTTAGGATTTCTTCATTTGTCACCCTGTCTTTCCACCTGGTCTTCTCAAGTCTTCTCCATTATCACATTTCAAAGCTCTCAAAAATATTTACTCTCCATCTTCCTGAAAGTTCAAGTTTCTGCTTCATTCAGCACGATTCTCCAAATGTAGCATTTCATCACTTTTTTCCTCAGTTCCAAACTAAACTTGCTGGTCACAAGTAACCTCTTCTTGTTGATATTTAGGATATTTGTAAGGTACCCTTGGTGAGTTTTAGGAATTAGATATATAACCCTAAAATTAAGGGTAGTTTACTGATGGCATAATGAGAAATAATCGCTCTTCTCACAATTCGCCTTTATGATTTTGATTAAATTTTGTATACAAGAACAGTTTAACATTACAAACAAAATGACAAATTATTCTCATCTTACCGTAAAAATTATTCATAGTTCTTTACATTAAAAACAGAAGTTTCAATTTTTTTTAAATCAAATCTCCGCAACAATTTCATACACGTAATAACTTAACATTGCTACAACTTTAAAATGATATGTTATTTTTTTTATTTGAAATTTATTTTTGTAAAGCAAACAGAATCTAATCTATAAGCATATATAATTATATTATTCAGGTCTTTGAAATTTGAAATTGATGGTTATGCTCTTTGGGAACAGAGACGCTCCTCATTTCTCAATGTTTCCGTCGCTGTATAAATTATTTCGATTTTTGCTCTTTGGTGGAGTGTTTCTAGCAACAATCCAGCTCATTTCGTTACTCCGATATTACAAGTTTATGGTCAATTTCTCAGTATTAAGATGAAAGAGAATCTATACTGTGCATCTTACCATTTATTCAATTGTATAAAAAATGTTAAAATTTTGTAATGAATTTTTTTATTTCTGGAACATATATTTTGGCTTAAAATAATATTGTTTTATTATTGATTTATTTTACAATGCCCCTTTTAAATAGTTTGTATTTAAAAAATAAGTTAAATAATTTTTAGGCACATATAAATGAAATTCGGGCAAAAATACATAACCAACTCAGAAAATGATATAAGAAGCTAGCCTTAAATAAACAACTTTCTTTGCAATGGAATGATTTAACCGAAAAGATTACAGCTCAATTTTCATATTAAGGGTCTCTTGGAAAATACATACACGATTTATTGTTGAGCAGAATTGATAAACTTTTAATATTTCATCAGTTTTATTTTAAAGGTACCTAATTATTAGGGGGCAGATTTTGCCCTAAATGCTTTTTTTATTCCTATGCTTTAAAAGTAGACTTTTTAGGTATAAGTTTATTTTCAATGATGCTTATGTAATTAAACATGTTTAAATGATCACTTTTTATTTAATCCTTGGTTGAATATATGCTATGGGTTTGGTATAGCTTGAGAAAAATTAGCCGATTATGATGTGGCCCTGCCATTAGACTGTTGGATTCAATTGTGGCCCTCGGGCAATTTTAGGTTGGAAACCCCTGAGCTGTATCGTAATTTCTAAATGTGGTGAGATTTTCTCAATCTCCTCTCATATTTGTAGACAGCTAATGCCAAAATATAATATAATCCTACGTAATATACTCTTTAAGTTTTAATGCGATTTTTAAAACGAGATGGGTTTTAAATCCGCTCATAATGAATCGTCACTACTATTTTCAACTTTCAGAGATATGGATATGACATGACATACCGCATTACCCCTTTTTATTCCTTTCATGACGCAAACCTCTCTCACAATTTTTTCCTCCCTCTCCTCATCAAATGAAGTCTTTTTAAAATGTTCTACCAGCGTATTTTTTTTTCATCCCCTTATTTTTACTCTTATCTGTGCTTAACCGACGTGTACTTTTCTGAAATGAGTTGAAACTTTCTCAACTTTAATGTTTTATCTTTTAACCTACATCATTGTACTTTTTGTTACATTTTTCAGTTAATTATTGAATACTTTTTTATTTTTTTTTAAATTATTGGTTTAAATTTTGTCTAAGTATAGTGTGTGGGATGATCCAAGGTCAAAAAATAAAACTTTTTTAATTATTTTGTATAAAACATGATTTGGGGATATTTTTTCAAATAGATTTTTACAAATGTGTCACTGATAAAGTGTCGAATATACTTAAGGAATCTTAGTACACTTATGTCACACAAGGTAGCCAGCCTTAAAATTTGAATTCCATTCTCAAGATTTTGATAAATTATATCTACATTTTATGACCTCCTGAAACTGAAAAAATTATTTTTGCACTGTCTGTCTGTCTGTCTGTATCTCAGCTTAAAGTTCAAACCCTTTTACCGATCGGGCTAAAGCTTCTTGGTATCTAGGATTTTCACAAGGCCTTTCCAGAAGAATTTTTGGAATTAGATATTCAGCCCTAGAATTAAGGATAGATTACTGAAGTAAAAAAAAAGACAAAATGGAGTTTCTTGAAATCTGAACTCACAATTTGATTAAAATTTGTATCTAGACACTGTTAAAATTATAAAAAAAACATTTAAATTTTCATTTTCCATGAAAATGACTTTGAGGGTACCTTACATAAACATACATTTTCATATTGAATCATATTTCCGCAACTATTTGAGATAGGAAATAACTCATCATTATATAGATGTAGTACTATTAAAAATAAACAATTTTTATTATAATATATATTTTTATAAAACAATTAGTTCCTTAGCTATATTTATTTATTTATAATAAAATACTATATTTATATATTATTTATTTATATATATATATATTTATTTATGTCATAGTGATTTATATTACAAATTTAAATTTTTATATAAACATGTATTTGAGAATAAATTGTTATATAAATTAATAATGTTCTCTATTTTATACATATTTATATTTACACACACAACACATACACATTTTAATACATTACATGACATAAAATTTAAATATTTATTGTTTGTTATAATCACATTATTTATATTGTCTCTGCGTTACTTTTATTAACTATCTGACTTTGAATTTTGTCAGTATATATATAGGTTCTTTCCTAATGGTTCTCCTATTTCATGTCATAGTGATTTGACATTTCACAAATTAAAACTCCTCTTTAACAAAAGCTGAAATCTATATTAAATTGTTGCATATTGGCATAATTAAATAAAATTTTCCTCTTTTTCTTTTTCAGTGTATTTATATTTTAAACACAACATACACATATACTTTATTCAATGTAATAAAAATTTATTATTCCAATTTATTGCTTATTGTTCCATAGGATACACCGACCTTCGATCAAATTGTCCTCGTGTCACTTTGACATTAAAGGCTTGGTAGTGTTCTCAATTGGGTTATATGTAAGGTTCTTTCCTAATTTTCGACTTCGAATTCAAATGATTTACATTTCACTAAAAACCTTAACTCATCCTAAAAATAGGCGGTAGTTCTCTATTAAAATTGTTTTCCCCATATATTGGCGGCTGGATTATCATTTTAAATAATTTTTTTTTCCATTTTCCTTTATTTTTTTTTTTCTGAAGTTTAAATTTGTTTTGATGTCTTTTCATAAAGAAGCTATTATTTTTTATGTAATAAAACTCAATCTAGTTCACTTTGCAATGTTTATATCCAATATTGGAGAATTGATTGTTAAAGGATAGAATACGCGACCTTTCCAAAATTTCTTCGAAATGTACTAAAGCTTTGAGTTTTTTTTTAAATTAGTTACTTGATAAACTTTTTATTTTTGTACTGAATTCAGACCCTATTATTATCTAAAAACCTTATCTATTCACTCTGTTGAAAAATAGCGTTATGTTTCTATTAAGGAAACCCATTCGTTTTCCCGCGAATTGGCGGCTGGCTCTATGCATGTTCGTTTTATGAAGGTAACTTTTTTTTTTCTCTCGTGACACTGTTCACTTTCTTTTTGTTTGTTTTTCTTGTAGAGTTATCAGAAGGACAAGTTTTGTGTTATGACAAATTTGTGTTCTTTTCATGAGAGTCTAGGGTTCCATTTCGACAAAGTTATGGTAGGATGGAAAAGGACGCGAATTTATATGATGCATTTTGCAGTTTTTTATGCCAAAAAAAACTTTTTGTCTAAAAAAAAATAAAATCGCGTCAATTTATACCAATTATTTTTTTATCGACAGTAATCTAACAGTTTTTGAGTTTTTTTATGAATATAGTGACATTTGATCAAAACCTTGTTATTTTATTTTTTTATTTAGCACCGTTCCTTACTAACCGCTCGGGTTATACACTTAACTACTAATTACACCAATGGGTTAGGAATTAGAAAGGTTGAATAGAGAGGAAGTGAACCCGTATTTGCGTGGGAAGAAAATAGAAAACCATTAAGGAAAACTCACCCCAAGTTCAACTGTGGGAGATTTTAACCATGATACCCATCATCGGCAGTCTAGCTCAACACAAAACTAGTGCGTTAGCTAACTACGCTACTAAGGCGAGTCAGACAGACTTGTTAAGTGAATAGATAAAGTTCTAGGATAGTTAAGTTACGTTATGCTCATAGCTTATTCAAAAACTGTTGATTAATACATGTAGAAAATTAATCTAAATTTATCTACTGAGGAAATATTATATGGCGGCCCTATGGTCTAAGGCGTCACAATCGCATTAGACAGCTGATGGTGAGAAATCCGGGATCTATTTCGGTCGAGTGTACTGATAATGGTGTTGATAAATGATTTGCACTCGTTAGAGTAATAAGTAAGGAGGCCTATAACCCGGGCTGGTAGTAATACGCGGCGCTAATGTTTTGTGTGGCCAAAACCCGCTTCGGTGTCCTTGCTAGCTAACGCGCTAGTTTCGTGTTAGCGAGACTGTTGAGGACGGGTAGATCGAGGTTCGAATCTTGCTCTGGTGAACTGGGTGTGGTTTTTTCCTAAATGGTTTCCCACTAGACATCCACGCAAATGTGGGCTCACTTCCTCTAGTTTCAACCTTCCTAATTCCTAACACATTAGTCTAATATTAGTAATTAAGCGTATAACCTGAACGGGTAGTAAGACGTGGTGCTAAGTATTATTATTTTGGCCAAAAGACATTTTTTGTGACATAAATTGAAAAAAAAAAAAACCTTCCGTGATTCCTTCCAACTCACCTTAAGGGGGTTCTTATTTAAAGAGTACTACCTCGTTTTTAACAAATTTCAAAGCTTTCTATAACCACAATCCAATTTCCTATAATCTAATATTAGTCATTTCTATTATTTTTTTTCCTATTTTCTGTTGTATATTTTGAAAACCTATATTTTACATATTCTTTGATATTCATTGCCGCATATACAAAAGTACGCCACCTAACCCTATATTGAGATAACTATCTCCACTCTACCTCATTACACCCTATCTCTATCTTGAGCTAGTTCTATCCAGTCCACCTCATTACACCCTATATTTATCTTGGGCCAGTTCTCTCCTGTCCACCTCATTACACCCTATCTCTATCTTGAGCTAGTTCTATCCAGTCCACCTCATTACACCCTATCTTATCTTGGCCAGTTATATCCAGTCCACCTCATTACACCCTATCTCTATCTTGGGCCAGTTATATCCAGTCCACCTCATTACACCCTATATCTATCTTGAACTAGTTATATTCAGTCCACCTCATTACACCCTATCTTTATCTTGGGCCAGTTATATCCAGTCCACCTCATTACACCCTATCTCTATCTTGAGCTAGTTCTATCCAGTCCACCTCATTACACCCTATCTTTATCTTGGGCCAGTTATATCTAGTCCACCTCATTACATTCTATCTTTATATTGAGCTAGTTATATCCATTCCATCTCATTACACCATACTCCTATCTTGAGCTAGTTCTATTCAGTTCACCTCATTAGATCATATCCCTATTTTGAGATAATTCTATCCAGTCTACCTCATTAAATCCTATCTTGAGATAGTTCTATCCCAGGTTCACTTAGTGGCACTGAATAGCCGCATTGAACTGTTTAATGTAAAACCTTCCTTACTCAATACCGTTACCATAATAGCATACGTTGAGACTTATACCAAACAAATTGGTTAGTTAGGTTTAGCTATTTATGAAATTTTTTATAAAATTCTTAAACTTCTCACTAACACCAATGTTTGAATCTTGTCTGGTGACATAAGCTTTTAGCTGCTCTGGTAAATATGACGAGAAATAATGGTTGGTGTTCTGGAGAAAGAAAAAGAGACACGGAGACGTTAAAATGGGGGTAGTAGGTTGAACACGTGGAATTGTTACTGCATCACGTCCCAATCGTTAAACTTTAAGAGAGCTCAATCTTCCACTTTCCTCATGTACTCTTTTTATTTCCTTTCTTAGTACTATTTTCGTACTTCTTTTTTTTTTTTTCTATCCACTATGTTAACCTAGGTCGTTGAGAAAAGCACCCGTTTCTATTGGATTTCTAATGGAATAATTTACTAGCGGAAAAGCAGGCATAAAGGATTCGCGTTAGAAGAACGGTTAATAAAGTACTTGACATAGATAACATTTTACTGTCTTTTTAATATCGTTTGATATTTTTATTTGGTATTATTATCATACTTTGTATCAAACGGAACGTGTGAAGCTTTGAAATATCGAATTCAAAGTCTTAAGACCAATAATAATTATCCTTCGCTTCAACTTAAAGACATCTACAAAAATTCTCACATCTTCAAAACATTTTAAAAGAAGAATTAAACTTCGATATATAACGAGAAGATTTGAAATATCTCATTAAATATGAGCACATTTCAACACATGATTTTATAACAGCCATTAAACCGTTTTTTTCTATCGCCGCGTCTTCCTATCCGTTTGGCCTAGACGCGTATTCTAATGAGTTAAGGATGCGGAAGGTTGAAATTTTAAGAAGTGCACCCGCTTTTGAGTCACCCTTTTTACGTACCCTTTTTAACTTTTTTTTATTTGACTTTTTACCAATTTTGTAATTTTTACTACTTTACCCTAAACTATTTCTTTCAGGAAAAGCCGGGTACTTCATGCTAGTATTATTTAAAAAAAAACAAATTTTGACTTTGGCCTTACTTTTATCGCATGTTTCAAGCCTCGCTTCGCGTTATAAACGTGATCGTCGCTATTTCAAATAAGAACAGGGTGTCATAAGTAAGGGTCAATATAAGGGTAGGCTGTAATGAGGTGGATTGGATATAACTATTTCAAAACAAGGATAGGGTATAATGAGGGGGACGGGATAGTCTTAATTATGTATACATAATTGCCTTTAGGTAAGTGGGTGAATATTCTAAGAGTTAATCACCCTAGGAAGAGGCCAGAGGGCCATTTAACAGGAAAAAATAAATGTGTAGCATATTCTTGGCAGTCAAAAGGTTATTGTGTATTTTTAAGAGGTGATACAACTGCTTTTGCTCGGCGTTGTGAGTCTAGGAGCAGTGACCAAACCAGGTGCAGGTGAATACCTAAATAGGATTCTCACCCCAAATGGACAGTCCACCTACATCACAATCCTGAGAGTCTGTGATTGATCGATAGCTGAATCATGGTAGGAAAACGCCTCTCGAAGATTCTATGTCATTTTCTTTACTAAAACGGTGAAAATTAAGGGTATTGGGAAACGAGGTGCCTAAGAAGATATTTTGTCCAAAAATTTATGAGGCTAATGAAGGTTGGAATAGGTTAAATAATGATGAGTTACATATCCTGTACTCATTGCAAGACATTGTTAGGCTAATCATATATCTTGGGCAGGATATGCAGCGCGAATGGGAGAATCTAGAAAGGTGAATAAACTTGGCTCCGCCCATGAAAGCACTAACGACCGGACCTACTGCAATCGTTAGTGCTACGTTAGTGCTATATTTTTGTGGGCGCCATGAACCTAAATCTTTTAGCGGGGCCAAGTTAGTGCTGGTCATTGAACACAAAAATTTCGTTAGTGCTACATTTTTGTGGGAGCTATAAGCCAAAATCATTGGGCGGGGCCAAGGGGACTTGAACCTGGCCCCGTCCACCAGATGATGGTGTGGCACTAACGACAAAACCCAAGGCAATCGTTAGTGCTACGTTTTTGTGTAAGCTATAAGGTTATACACTTATGTACAGATTACGCTAGTAAGTTAGGGCTGAGGAAGGTAGAATTTAGAGGAAATGTAGCCGCATTTGCGTGGATGGACAGGGGAAAACCACTTTAAAAACCACTTAATACACCCAACTGAGATTCGAACCTTGATCTTCCTGTCATCGTTAGAGTAGCACCTTAGACCATACGGCCACCGAAGCGAGTATGTTTTGGTTTTTGATGTAACATTGTGTTATCCTGATTTTTTTAAGGTGTAAAAATTTTAGTCGTTAATTTTTACCTCTCCCTACCCTCCACCCTCACCCCTCTCCCTGTTGACTCATCATGCATCTCTTTGTTTCTTTGATTCTGTTTTTATCTTTGACATTTTCTCTTCACCTCCTTGTTTAAGGCCCCCCCCCCTTCCTCCTCCCATATTTTTTGGGGTTGTCCCCTTGTCTTGTTGCGATTAACTCTGAAAGGCTGACAGGTTTTGTCAGAAGCAAAAGAAAGAAAAAAAAAGGGAGGGGGTGGACATGGTCTCTGCTTATTAAGGGTGTGAAACGAAGCAAGTGACACAGTGTTAAATTCAATTAGTAACCAGTCCCTTTCGCACCGTCGCCACTATCTACCCCTTACCCCCCCCCCCTCTTTTGCCTTTTACTCCAACGTTCTACCTTCTCTCCCCACCTTCTCCCACCACCTTCTCACTCTCTTGCTCGAGCGTTTCGTTTTGAAGGTGTTGGCGGGCGAGGACCGATGAAAGGGTTGTGAAACGTGCGTTCGTTGTTCGTTCGTTCTTAGTCAGTGGTTTCTCTTGAAATTTCGATTATGAGTTTCACGAAGATAAAAATATTTTTAAGTCGCTTTTAGCTCTCTCATATTAATAAAACCTCCGATTTATCTTTACTTTCGAAAACCGATTCGGTTTTATCCATCCCTGATTTTCATATTACATTTTTGTTGTTGATGATTCATATAGGTTAAAAATAGTAGTAATTATTATATAAAAATGACTTCGCGAAGAGATTTTAAAACTGTGAAGTTTTTTTATCGATTTTTCTTATTTATATGTACTTCCGCCTTTTCTTGCATCTACACGAATATATGTTTAATTTTGAGATTTAGTAAAAAAAACACACATTTGAGGGCCGGTCTTATGACTACCGGATAAATATTGCTATCAGTAGGTTAGCGATTTAGCGACCAGATAAAGGTTAACAGCCACTTTAATAATTTACGCGTATTATGAAATGAATTTATTTTACTGGATATCTGTATGATAAATATATTTTTATGCAGAAAACTCAAGGTTGGTACTGTTTTTCTAATGTGTGCAGTGCAAAGCACACTGCATGCGTAAGGCTTGGTACTGTTTATGTGCTGAAAGCCTGCACGCTACAACCTAGCTAGTGGCGACAACGCTCAACATTTGTTAAATGATGGTGGCTAAACAAGTGTGAGGAAACAGATGGCGTCACGTGGGCTCAGAAGCTAGGTTTTCCTTCCAAGTACTAATTTCGGTGTCTGCCAAAATATGGGCAATAGTTTGGTGTAACGTTTATAAAATTTCATTTATCGTACTCGCATTTAAATAATTTGTTCTTATATAGCTATAACTCTACAAATAGCTTGTCAGTTTTTATAAAGGTGTGAATTAAATGTTCTAATATTATATATAGTTAAAGACTGGGCCTGTGCTTACTAAACACGCGAACAAAGACTTAACCTAAAAACAGTTTCTGATAGTGAAACCGTTAAAAAAAAACTCGTCACTATGTCAACGCCAATTTTAACTTTCGATAACAGTTATTTGGTAATTAAACGCATTTTTAACTTATCGACCAGATACAAATATTTATCGACCAGATTAATATTTATCCTGGAGTCATAAGACCGGCTTTGAATATATTATTTTAAACTAATTAATAGCTATTATATTCGCTTCAGTGGCTATTTGGTATAAGGCGTCACTCTTGAAATATACGGGATTGCCTTTGCCGGACATTGGGGTTTCAATCCCAGTGGTGTGTACTGAAGGTTTTTCTCTAACCAAATGGCGTTCCACTCTTCCTCCACGTAAATGTGGTTACACTTACTCTAAACCTGACCTTTCTTATTTTTAATAATTAGTATAATAAGTACATAGATATACAACCTGGGTGGTTAGTAAGATGGGGTACTAAATAAATATCTTGACTTTGGCAAACGTTTTTCTGGTGGCTTTTTAAATTCACTATAGTTAACCAAAAATACTTGCTTAGAACTTGTTTATAATTATTTGTGAATTTGGTGTCGTTCACAAACATAATATTTAATAAAAAACTAAACATGTACATGAGAGTAGATCCTGAAATATTTGTCCTATCATTTCATTACTCTACCACTTTGGTATCCTGGATGGTTCTATACTACGGGTCATACATCACTCATTATATTTAAGGCAATCGGGCTTTTGGTAGCACAAAAGACAACCACAAGTCTCTAAGGCTATGTTATTAATGGCTTCAAGTAGCCGACCATTTAACACGTCCTTCATTCGTTTTTAAAACTATTAAATTGATGACTACTTAGAAGGCAATTGATATTTTCAAGTAGCTGACAATTTAAACATGCCCTTCATACCTTTCTAAAATATTTAAACGATGACTACCTATAAACCGATCAATAGCTTCAAATATCTGTACCTGTTAATATAACCTTCTTACATTACAAAGACTTTTAAAAAAATGACTATTTATAGAAATGGTATTGCCATGCAAAGGCGTGCGCAGACAAAAAAATAACATTGAGCCTTCCCGCTTCGGTGGCCGCGTGGTTTTAAGGTGCTACTTTCGTTGTAGACTAGATAGTGGTTCGAATCTCAATAGGGTGTACTGAGGGTTATTTTCCAAAATGGTTTTCCACTTTTTTTTCCACGCAAATGCGGGTAAACTTCTTATAAATATAACCTTTATAATCCCTAAAACCATTGGCGTGGTTGGTAGAAAAAAAAGGGCTGATTTTATCTAGGAGACAACTTGAAACTCTGCATAGTTTTGTATTAATAAAATCATGCTAAGCACTCAAAACACAAACGAATCAGGTCAGATAAAACTCTGCATAGTAGAGTTAAAAAATACAAAAATATTTTCATTTGAAATTATTTATTTATTCATTATGGGTACGGTAATAAATAATCTGATAGGCTGAAATTTCCCAAAATTCAATATGTAACGTTAAGGAGCACTTTTAAGGCTCAAAGAGAAGTATTTCCCCAGGTGCAGCTATGCGGGTGCCTATGTTAGTATGAATAAAATCACAATGCTACTAACATAATTGAATTTTGGTTCAGCTATCAGGATCGATTCTGTGGATAACCATCACGTGTCAGTTAGTGATACCCATTAATTATTTACTTTTTAAGTTTATAGGCGTATTTCATCCGTTAAAGTGTCAAGCATCCGGGATGTATCACATATTGGATGATCGGTCTTTGATAACCAAACACACCACGAAGGAAGTTAAAAGGTTGAATTAGGTGAACAAAACTCTTGTTAAAGACAGTATTTTTGTGGATTTTTATCCGGCCAAATAAAATACTTCATAGATACGTTTAGTTTAGTTTATGCTCTTGTTAATATTAAAATCTATTGAATATAACTGATCAGAAACTTTTACTTAAATGATAAAAGTTTTGTTGAAATTCCGTAATATCCATAGTAAATATTTAAGGAATGTTGAGTTTACAGTGTGTAGAAAACTAAATTAAAAGTATCTCTTGGAGTAACATTTTATTACTTTGTCTCGAGTCCTCGCAGAGAGAAGTATTGTGACTGCAAAAAACAAACAAAAAACACGCGAGTTTTTGATAAATATCGACGTTTCATGACCCCTTTAAACTGAAAAAGTGGTTTTCGTGATGCCGTCTGTCCGTCTGTTTGTGTATCTGTATCTTGGACTAGAACCTAAGTCATTTTACTGATTAGGCTGAAATCTGGTATCTAGGGCTTTCATAGGGTCCCCATTAAGGATTTATTTGAAGTATATATCTAATCCTAAAGTTAAGAGTAGTTTACTGAAGGGCAAAAAGAGATAAATATATTTTCTCCAAATCTGCTCTAACGATATTGTTTAAATTTTGTATCCAGGCAGTATTCAACTTGACAAACAATATTAGATCTGTTTTCTTTTTAAAATGACTTCAAATGCATTTTAAATAAATACAAATTCCCTATTTTGATAATATCTCCGCAACCACTTGAGATTCGAAATAATCTTTGTAAAGTTCTAGAACTATTAAAATTAACATTCTTTTATTTCGAATATATTTTTATAAAACCAATTTGTTTCTGAGCTATATGCAAACATTTTTATGAGGTTATTTGACACTTGAAATTGATTGCTATGCACTTTGGTGGATAGAGATGTTCCTTTATAATTTTTTCTGTTAAAGTGTATATTATTTCATTTATGCTCTTTGGTGGAGTGTTTCTGCAACAATGTTTATTATTTAGTTTTACAAATCTTAAAAGAGTTTTTCTAAAATATATTTATTTTGTGATAAAAGAGAGAAAAAAATTATGTGTGGTGCACAATTTTTTTAGCTATAAAACTAAAACTTTAATCCCTTAGCACCTCGCATTATGCTTATCGTTTATAGAATTATGATTTGAATGTGGGCTTAAACCCCTTTAAAAATTGGTACTAATTTATTTTGTTGCCTTTTGTATCACCTTTGGTAGAAAAATAAGTATAAATAAAAGAATGTTATAAAGAATGGTACACTATAGGAAACTAACAAAGAACTAGCAAGTGAAGCATATGTTTGGTAAGTTTTGCGTTGTCCATTTGTCAATGTCGCATGTTGGTTGGGACCGACTAAGACCAGGAGTGCGGATGAGTGGGGGGAGGGGGGGGGGTTAAATCAATACGCGAGAGAGTCTGTAGGGAACGACGGGGTCTCGGGAAGTGAATAATATTGTGTCACAAGATGTTTCTGTTGTTTGACTGTGTCCTCTTGAATTATGTTGTTTGGAAACCCGTACAAATTATCTTATATTCTTCTTTTTAGCTTTCTTGTGGAATACTTTTGTGAATAGTTATTTGGAAATTTAAGGAAGGGTAGGGGTGTAGTTAAACCTGAATTAATGCCAGTCTTTTTGAAGTTTTTACTGACAAAAAAATATTTCCTTACCATGGTGGCTATAGGCAGGAACTCTAGAAATGTCAGGGAATTTAAATACTTGACTAATTTTGCACCCAAACATTTGATCAAAAGTTAAATATTTTGTTTTCCAGTTATTTTTTTCAACGAGTATTTCTTACTACCTGTTCGGGTTGTACGCTTATGTACTTGACTAGGCTAATGCTTTTTAGGAATTAGGGAGGTTTTATTTAGATGAATTTTACCCGAATTTGCGTGGAGAGCTAGTTGAAAAACTTTAGGAGAAATCGCCCTCACTGCACCCGACCGAGATTTGAAACTCGATCTCTCAGTCATTGGAGGTTTAGTCTACTGCGAGAGTAATGCCTTAGACCGTGCGGTCATTGAAGCAGGAGATATGAAATGTATCACAAGGTCTAGATCGGGCCAAAAATATTACCTTAAAACATTAACTACAGTATTTTATAAATAACTTAAAAGTATGTTGATGTTTATTAGCCGTTAGGATTGTATTTAAAAATATGTGATCATTGTTATTATAAACAAATTTCTATCCACAAAGAAAAACTTCATAAAAATTGATTAAGGAATTTTATTTTTAATATTGTTTGAAAAACCTTGAAAAATCAGGAAATTGTATGGTAAACGTTTTGAAGCCATCTTGGTTTTCTTAACTTTCCGGCCATCTAAACTGCTGTCTGGTCATACCCTCTCTCTCTAGTCTATTTCAGGGGTTCCCAAATATTTTGAGACCGTGCTGCCCTTGACATGTCAGATTTTCCGTGCGATGCCCCTGTATCCAATATATTCAAGAAGCATTAAAATCCGGAACTCATATGAAGGGAGCGCTTTCACAAGGAAAAATTATGTGTTTTCTTGTATGATTAATTCCATTCTTTAAAATATGCATCTTACATTTAACTATACATGATGGCTTAGCGTTTCCTTGTAGCCGTGACGTCCCGGATCAAGACCGTCGACACCCCAGGGCGTCGCGATGCACAGTTTGGGAACCCCTGGTTTGTCGTCAGCAGTAGTCTCATCTGCATCCAGTACTCTTTAGATCACTCTTATTACACCATATGCGTCCCGGTTTGCCCAATGGCCTTCTTCGCTCTGGGTTCCCTGGGGACAGTCGACCACGCTTGTCTGGGGGTAAGGCGCTCACCTCAGGAGCAGATGTTCGCGAGCTCAAAACCAACCGAGGTCGACGGATTTATTTAGAACGATAAAAAAAAAATCCCTAATACAACTTCGTTCGGAGGGGAAGTAAATTCGTCGGTCCCATTTCGATTCTGACATGGAAAAGAACCCTGGAAGGTATGATGAAAAATACCTTCCCCGGCAAAATTGGTAAGCCCTATTTCTCACGCTCATAGAAATTATCCTGTGTTGATATAAGTCGATTCAGAAAGTACACGTTATATAAATCAGATTATAAATGAAAAATTAACACATTTTAATATTTGTCATAGTCATCATGTAATTTGATAACTTTTTATTTTCATATATAAAGTTAATCATCTGGTATGCTCATTGTATTCAAGTACTACATGTTTAAAATCAAACTAAACTTACTTACTTATTTATTTCGTCCAAAACATTTGATATAGAAATTTATCTGACCTGAATTCGTATTTCATTAGACCTCACCTTAATTATCTACACTAAACAACATCTAGGTGTTATGTTGTGGGGGATTTATAGCACAATATTAACTTGGTTTGATCAAATAACACTTATAAAATAAACTAAAAATTAAGTTAATTATTTTTTTATAATTTGGATCTGACTTTTAAAAAAAATGTTATAAGTGAGATTTTGTAAGTGTATATTTCTCTGTAAAGTCTTTGCATAAAAATTGAATAATTGACAATCTTATGCCACTTTTATCAAAATATGTATTACAGTTTAAAAATAACAGGCAACTGTAATTTTTTGAAAAATAACTAAACCATATTTATATAATACAATTTTTACAGTGGTAAAATAGCTCTAACAATTATTTTTAAATTTTCTACGTCTATATAAACAACAATATGGCATCTGTGACCAATGTAGTATTCTCTTTTAAAAAAACTATAGCTAGCCACAACTCTGCACTATTTTACTTGATTAATATATTAAAGTAATAATTTATATTTTACTGAGTTTATCAGCAATACCTCTTACTTTCTTGATCGAATTTGCAGGATTAGGCTTAATTTTTTTAACAAGTATGTAGTTAAATGTTGTACAAAAAAACAACTAAAGACACGTAAGAAAATTTAGTATGTTGAAATACTTTTATTTAAATATGCAGACACAAATAATATAGGAATTTTGTGTTTTTAATACCTAATATTAAAATAATTGAATATAGATAATTCAAATAAATTACTCGTATATTATTAATGATTCTGGTAAGAAAAGGTGACCTGGTGGTCTAGGGTAAGGTGTCAGACTTCTATGCTGGCGGCCCGGGTTCAATCCTCGGTCCCGGCACAGATTTATCTGATTACCGAACCCTTCCTTCACCTCTGACAAGACATCTTGTGAATGTGGGGAATGCCAGGCCACCACCGTGGTTCGGATTCCACGTTAAACTGTAGGTCCTCCATTTCATCTCACAATCACCCTACCATTACACATTAGCGTAAGTGCGTATAAACCGAACGGTTAGTAAGACGCGGTGCTAATAATAAATAATAATAATAATAATAATAATAAATAATAATAATAATAATAATTGGTAAGTAAAGTAGGATAAAACTTCGTACTGATATTTTTTTTTAAATATTCATTACTGTGAAAAGAATGTAATGATAACAAAAAAAATAATCATATTTCTAAAGTTCCTTTCAACCAAGTTATAAAAGTGTAATTTTCATTATTTTCGTTCGGTTTTTTTTGTGCTCACAAGCACACGCGTTATCATAGCCAACCCCGCCCTCTACTCTCAACTTTACTTTTTTTTTTTCCTCTCTCTCCTATTTATGAATGGATCCCGTGTTCGCAAACTGCTGTAAGATTGACGGTTCAGATTACTCTAACCCTCATCCCTATTATTCCTTTTTTATTATTTATTTTACTCAGGTAAAAAAAATTACTCTTATATTACTTAGCCCTGTGTTACATTGTTATTTTCCTATACATAGTTAACAGGGTAGGATTTTTCTATGCTAAAAAAAAGTATTTTGTTATGGAAATGAAGTCTCCCTCTCCCCCACCTCCCCCGTTCCTTTTACCCCCCCGTTTGAATAGGTTTTAGTATTGTAATTTTTTTTAATGAGTTCAGCGAACAATGTGTTATGCTTGTAAACTTTAGGCTTGTATTAAATTAACATCAGCGAAAGAACAGTTTTTTTTTATCTTTCCGAAAATAATGGTTTTCAAAACATAGACTGAAGTGTTTTGCTAAGTGGTTATTACTGAGGTTTGGGACTGAGGTGTGTGTGTATATATTATATATATATATATATATATATATATATATATATATATATATATATATATATATATATATATATATATATTGTGTGTGTGTGTGTGTGTGTGTGTGTGATGGAACTTTTTGCCTGATTCTTCAAGAATACAATTTTACTACTTTTTTAAAAAAAAATTAGAGGATGATTTTGGAACAAAATAATGTGTTATCATTTTCTATTTACATGAAAATATCAATGTTTACTCTAAAATTAATAATTTATTAAAACAGTTCAATTATACTTGGAAGACATTTTTTCGGCAGTCACACAAGGTTACTAAAACAATAAGTTTCATATATTAATACGTCAACTCATATGATCTGCAACTGTCACTTTTGACAGATACAATCAATACTTATGAAATCATACTAATAACTTAAAAATGCTACCATTGCTGAGCAAAAAATATATGTTTGTAATTTATAAAAGATAATTTATACATACACTTAAAGTTACTTGGATCTACTTGGATGGCTAAAAATTTCAAATTATTTATCAAACGGAAACTGGATTTTATAATAAGTACGGTGTTTGTTTAAGATATTATAAAAATCTAACAATAAAGTTGTGATATAATTGAATCAGTAATTTATAAAAGCATTCAAATCCATCTTTAAAATTATAGACAAATGCGCACTAAACTCTTAGGTGTTATTCCTTGAAACACTTAAAGGGAAAGGTGAACTGGTGGTCTAGGGGTAAGGTGTCGGTCTTCTATGATGGGGTCTGGGGTTCCACCCTCGGTCCCGGCACAGATTTATCTGATTACCAAACCCTTCCTTCACCTCTGACAAGACGTGTATTAATCACAACTTGTGAATGTGTGGAATGCCAGGCCTCCACCGTGGTTCGGATTCCACGTTAAACTGTAGGTCCTCCATTTCATCTCACAATCACCCTACTATTACACATTAGCGTAAGTGCGTATAACCCGAACGGGTAGTAAGACGTGGTGCTAATAATAATAATAATAATAATGATAATTGATAATTGATAATTAATAATTAATAACTAAAAGGAAAAAAAGGTTCTTGTCAATACCAGTCCGACACCTTAGCTCAGTCCGTAGAGTGTCTCTTTATTGAGCTAAGGTTCCCGGCTTTGATTCCCGGCATGGCTGGTATGGGTTTACCCTTTCACAGTGATTAATCAACGGCCGCAGGCTGAATGTTGTCTGTTCTATAGAAAAGTTAATTAATAAGTTGTGTGCTGATATAATCAGTCAATTCAGAAAGTTCACGTTTAATACCTCAAATAAATGAAAATAAAAAGTTTATAGTACACAAAGTGAATGGACATGATTATTTTCAACCCCATTTGAAGGAATGTCTTTCATAAGCTGTACCTTAAATCAATTTAAAATCTAAAAAAACGGAAAAATATGTAATTATTTCCGTTTTACTATAATAATCGATTCTATTGTCACACAAATAGACAAAACTGTTTATTTTGGTTGAGTTGTTTTATATATGTTATATTTCCTGTAATTTTTGTTAATAATTAAACAAAGCATTATTAAAAACTACCAAATTATTCCGAAATATATATTTATGAAAGGATTTTTAAAATATAGCGAATATATATATATATATATATATTTAAATTACTAATAAAATATTAAAACTAAAAAGTCAATAAAACCCAGTCATAGTATACACATGAGAGCTTATATATATATATATATATATTTATATAATGCTCTTGTTATTTACATCCTGAATATAAATAATAATTAATGGTGTCCGTCGTTTATAATTTAGTTTTATTTACCCTTCCATTTCTGTCCATCCAACTTCTTGCTTCAGGCTCGAGAGAAAGCGAGGCGAATAAAAAAAAAGATTAATAACTATCCGACCCGCGATGCAAATTTAAACAGGGAAAACAATATACTTGATGGAGTTAGCGTTATATATTCAGGTCCTACTCATATTTTATGCAGCAGAAGGTTGTTACATATAGCATGTTTTCTATCTCTTGCGTCGTTGCCCGACCTATGTGCGCTGTCTGTTTGGGGTGAAGGGGAAGGTTTTAGGTATTACCCGTCATATATTTCTAGTTCCGCACTCACACACGCAAACTTATACACGCTAAACACACCTATGATATAAATGAAAATGTGTTCTTTTGTTTGAGTGAGAATTGGGAGGTTTTGGGAGGTGGTGAAATACGAAAAGAGAATAATAGCCTATATTATATCCTTTCTGTGTTGAGAGTTTATCTGTAAGTCGAACATAAAAGTTTCCTGTAACTTTGTGTCTGTGTTTTTTTTTTTCAAATACACTCAATCACGACTTAAGCCTTTGCAAAAATGTAACCGAAAAGACTTAGTGCAAAATGGCAAAATTATTAATTTTTTAAAAAAAAAGATACAGTTGAACATAAACCTGCGTTGGTGGGAACGTGACTTAAAGGTCTGACCCGTTTGGTCTGTTTTGTTTTATGATGGGGATGTCGGGGTTAAAATCATGGCTGAGCGTACTGAAGTGGTTCTTCATGACTGGTTTCTCGCTTTTTTTCCAAAAAGGTTTAGGTAGATTCTCTTTATAATTCTGTCAGACACATTCCTGTTTGTGATATTAAATGCTGATAGCCCAGATGGGTAGTAAGACTTGATGAAACTTTTTTTTTAAAGAAAATTAGTGGTTTACCCTACAAGGCCTCTTGTTTATCTTCTAGTATTCCTTCCCCTCTTCCTTTGACGAGTTTACACATTCACTATATAAACTATTTGCGTCTTGAAAACATTAATTTGCTTTTTTAAAATACCTATTTCTAGTTTCCTATTATAGGTAGACATTGCTTCCAACTACTTCTTTAATATACATCCTTTCAGTAAAACTCCTACAGGCCATTTTCGTGACCAAACCAAACAAATAACCCAAGTTGTAGATGATTTATAAAAAACACGTTTACAAAAAACTACTTCAAAATAATAATAATAATAATAATAATTTGGTGACACTGTAAAACTATTTTAGAATTAATTTTTTGAACGTTATTTATTTAAAAAAATATTTGAATAAAACGTAAATTCATGGATATGGTAGGTCCTCTCTTGACCTCTCGTGAAGTCACAGGTAGGCAACATTCTTAATTTGAAATCATTGTATTTTAGTATTCATTAGACCAGTACGAAATGTAACTGTATTTAGCTGTCCGACACCGTCTCAGTGTTACTAACCTCTTGGGCCATTCACAGGTCCTCCTGAATTCATAGTATACACTGATTTGTGTAGTAATGAACATCTTAAATGGAGTCTGGTTGGAAAAATTACCTTTCATCCATAAAAAAAAAAGTGTATACATCACCAGCATTCGTGTTGTATATGGGGTTTAACAAACTTTTGACTCCAACGGGATGCGACCCAAAAGGTATTTCATTGTAAAATTGATATTTTTTAAAATTCAAAACAGCTTAGCAGTCTTTTTCAAAAACTTGAACAGAATACAGTATGTTATATCGTCTAATTGTTAATAAGAATAAATATTATTATTAAATTTAAAAATATTAGAACAGTTTCAGTAATATACTTACACTATTCTAATAACATAACTAGTAAAGAATTCAGTCGAGAAATTCACGCTATTACTCGGTTGGTAAGTTGTTTTCATCTCGCCTCTTGTCAAGTAATGTAAAACTCGGAATATACGAAACAATATTTTTTCTGATTGTTCTCTATGTGTGTGAAACGTGGTAACTTACCTTACATGACGAAATAAAATTCAGATGTTCAAAAACAAGGTGCCTAGGAAGTTATTTGGTCCATGAGGGATGAAGCTACAGGGGAGTGGAGGAGGTTAAATAATGATGAGTCAGCCTGTACTCACCACAATACTTTGTTAGTATAATCAAGTCTCGTATATTATGGTGGTAAGGACATGTGGTGCGAATAGAATAATCTAGATCCGTGTGCGAGATACTGACTGGCAAACCATTTGGGAAGAGAGAACCTTTTGTTTTAGATCAGCCGTCAGCAAACTACGGCCCGTGACGTCAATTTGTGCGCCCCTCACACAAATTTAAAACTTTTGTGATTTTGTCAACGAAAATTAAATAATCAATGCGTGTTTTTAAACATGCGAACAAATGAGCAAGCTCGTTTATAATGTTACATATGTGTACAAGCATAAACTTGTGTTTACTGTAGCAATTACGTTAGTTATATGACTAATAAATGCATTTTTGTTTGAAAATAAAGTTATTTATCTAGTAAATTTAGATATGTGTCACATGCGGGCCTCTAGAGACCTTACAGATGCCCAAGTGGCTCTCGGGGAGAAAAGTTTGCCCACCTCTGTTTTAGATGGTGCTCTCCAAATCGATGCTATCTTTGCAAAACGGTTATAATGGCTAGACGTTTCTACCACGCTAACTGGTAGTTCCCGTACTGACGCAATCTTGTCTCTTGTTTCCAGGGTGGGGATGTCATCCAGGAAACCATCACGGCGAATGTGAGTGAGGACTGTATGACCCTCGAGTTCCAGAGGTCGGATGGCACCTTGGTGACCCAGCTGCTTGATTTCAGGAACGTGAGTGTTTGATCATTCCTGTGTTTGCCGGGTATGGAATTCTCCAAATCTAGACGAACCCGAACGTTTTAGACTATGCAGTATAGATTCGCTGACTTGAGGAACATATTTAATAACTCTCTTTGTTTACTGGGATAAGGGGGGAGGAGGGGTTGTAGACGGTTCCTTTTTCCAAATCTGAATGAACGTGTAGAATATTCAGCACATTCAGCATATTCGCTGACTTTAGGAACAACAGTTATCATTTATGGGCTTACTGTGATAGGGTGAGGCGAGGGTTGCCTGCACTTCTCCAAATTGTGACGAACGTTGTAGACTATACATTATAGCTTTCTCGACTTGAGAAAAACACTTAAGAACGTTCATCATAGAAGACGCAACTTAGTTCCCAGCTCGCATCTGCGTTTGTGTGTGCGCGTGTGAGGTATGGGAGTAAAAGGGAAAATAAAAGACCTACGATGTACGATAAATGTGTTCAGTTCATTCGTATTTGAATAATTACTCGAAATTTTCCGCAGTGACGATGGGGGTTACAGAGCGACAAAATTTCTTGTTATTAACTACAGTATGTCCCTATTATTTTCAATGAAGTTTTTTTAATCCCAATATCAATTAATATTCCAACAATTTTCTGTATTAGAAACTTATATTAATTCTTTATCTCCATTAATATATAATCAGAAATGACCACGTGTAATAGTATTTGTGTAAAATTTTTGCCTGCACGTTTCCAAATCGGGATGAGCGTTGTTGTGAGAGTAATCCATTTTCTTAAATAACTTTTTCGACGGGTATAGATACATCTACGCGGCAGTGAAAACTATTGATCTTGTCGGTTTTTATTCCAAGATCCATTTTTAAAGTATAAGGTTTGGTTATATATTATCCTGAATAAATAAAACGAACATATGATATAATGGAGAAGGTACTTTCTGGAAATGGCTATAGCTAAAAATTCGACAAAGGATTTATTAATAGTTAAGATAGAGAATGTATTAAGGACCGTAATTATGATTTGGTCTCTGGAGTCTACCAATATGCCAATATACCAATATATCAATAAGAAGCAATTAAGGTTGAATGGGTTAGGAGTGGGTGGTATTGGTGTTGGTTGACGTCTAAATATTGACAATATACGTTTTTTTAAGTTAGCACAACAATATCTTTTAAAAAAAACGCTTTTAAGAAAAATCCCCTTTCTTATAAAGTTTCTTGGTTTTGTGACGCTGACAAAATTACATAATTATTTTTTATATAATGGACGTCTTCAAGTTCATCTCGTGGTCAACTATTGTTTTTCAAATGGGACCCTGTATTTGATTGCGGAATCGTATTCTAAAAAAAACAAACAACTTTTGTCTTAAACACTTTTTTATCCGAAATATATTCTAGATGATATTTAATGAATTAAAGAAATACGTATAATGTTTTTGGAAATGATTTTATTTCAATTTATTGTAATCTGTAAACCTCGGGTAGAAAGTGTTAAAGAAAAAAGTATCTCTTTTTCGTAGGATACGAATCTGCAATCAAAAATAAAAACAATAGTGGACTTTGAGATGCCCTTGAATAAATAAAAAAATAAAGGATGTCATTTTGTCAGTATCTCGTAACCAACTAACTTTGTATTAAACATTTTTTTCTTAAATGCATTTTTTAAAGATATATTATTGTGCCAACTTAAAGAACCATCCCTTATACGGTACTGAAATCTGTACAAAATGGATCTATCACTCGATAGACCTTTCTTATCTGCTTTGAAGCAGTGTATGGGAAATTAATATACTAGCTACGATCTTTAAAACCCTATTATGATAACAACCCAAATTAATAACTTATATTATGGTGACTGGTGGTCTAGGGGCTAAGGTGTTAGACATCTGTGCTGGGTGTCCGGGGTTCAATCCTTGGTCCCGGCACAGATTTATCTGATCGCCAAACCCTTCCTTCACCTCTGACAAGAAGTGTATTACTCACAACTTGTGAATGTGTGGGTGCCAGGCCCCCACCGTGGTTCGGATCACACGTTAAACTGTAGGCTTTAATTATATAATAATAATAATAAACGTACCTTGGTTTTTATAAACTCCCCCAGCGTATTGCTACCCGTTCGAGCGGTTCTATTACTTACACTATTTATTATTATTTTCACCGCGTTTTACTAACTGTTAGGGTTGTTCGTATATATAATAACTCTAAATGGTGTAGAGATAATGAAAGAAGCATTTCAGAGGTAATATGCTCGCATTTGCCTGGAAGGAGAGTGGCAAACCATTTATGAAAAAACACCCTTAGTAGACCCGGTCGGCATTTGAACCCAGACTTCTTCCGTCATTAGTATACTTACACTAAAGAAAGGACGAGGAAGGTAAATTTAGGAGGAAGTATACATTTATTTTCTTTGAAGGGAAGTTATAAACTATATAGGAAAATAACTTATAACACCCTGTTGGGATTCGAACCCTAACGTTTTTGTCACTGATTAACTCGATAATATAAACTAAATAAAGTTAAGAAATTAACACCGGATTCGGTGGATGCGTGGTACAACGCAATACTCTCGCAGTAGACTCCCGATGACGGGAAGATCGAGGTTCGAATCTCTTTGTAGTGTACTGAGGGTAATTTTTCCAAAATGATTTTCCCTCTCTCCATCCACGCAAATTCGGGTACACTTGAACCTATAAGTATAACCTCTCTAATCCCTAAAAATCATAAATGTAACTAAGCATAAAAATCGAACGGGTAATAAGACGCAACGCTAAAAAAAAAAAAGTTCGACGAACCCCCCAAAAGTTTTTTTTTTAATTTACCAGTGTGTTTATGGCTGAAGTTTGTATTTCCTTTAATTCTGGTACATACATGTTCGCAAATGTTTGAATGAATAAGCCATCAATTTAAACAATACTTACTCTATATAAGAAAAAAAACCCAACAAATCATTGTTTAACGAAGAACTAATTTCAAACGTTTTTAATTTATCAGTGTTTGTGGCGTACGTTACTTTTACTTTGAGGACGAACATATTAAAAAGCATACTCGCAAACTTTTTTTTTCAGAAACACACAAAAAAAATCAATTAATGCTTGTCAAAAGCACTTGGAACTACAAAAAATTCTTTCGCTTGTTTTTTTTTTTACCAATATTACTGGATTTAGGATGGAAAAAATCTTAAACGAGTATAAAACGCACAACATGTGTATCACAAAATTGGTTTCAGGAAATAGCATTGTCATTGGCACGATTGCAGTGTAAAATCTCGAAGAAAAAATTTTCCTCTTTTCCTGCATGTTTTACCAATCGAACCATGACGTGATGAAAATCACAAAACCAATATCAAGCAATAACTTTACAAGGAAAAACTTATATTCTTTGGCAGACCTCCCAACTATTTCGGTGGAGTTACTAGTAAGGTTAACACGGATATTTATAATAATTAGCTGCATTACAATTATTATTCTTTGTAAACAACCCAACATCAAGATTTAAATTGTGTTTATATATTTAAAATTCCTACATAAACTTAAATATTAATTTAAAAGAATTAATCTTATCTTGACAGAAACGTGGTTTTAGCACCATGTTTTACTACCCATTCAGGTTGTAAGCATATATACTAGTTACACTAATATGTTATGGGTGAGGATGGTTGAATTTATAGGAAGTGTACCTCTAATTACACTGAATATACATTTTTAGGTTATATTACCCATAGCATTAGACTTGAATTCTCACTGAATCTTCCTTTGAGGCTATAGTTTACGTAGCGTTAGTCTAGAATTCACACTAAATCTTCCTTTTTAGGCTATATTACCCATAGCGTTAGACTTGAATTCACACTGAATCTTTCTTTGAGGCTATAGTTTACGTAGTGTTAGACTTGAATTCAAACTAAATCTTCCTTTTTAGGTTATATTACCCATAGCGTTAGACTTGAATTCACACTGAATCTTCCTTTGAGGCTATTGTTTACGTAGCGTTAGACTTGAATTCAAACTAAATCTTCCTTTTTAGGTTATATACCCATAGCGTTAGACTTGAATTCACACTGAATCTTCCTTTGAGGCTATAGTTTACGTAGCGTTAGTCTAGAATTCACACTGAATCTTCCTTTGAGGCTATTGTTTACGTAGTGTTAGACTTGAATTCAAACTAAATCTTCCTTTTTAGGTTATATACCCATAGCGTTAGACTTGAATTCACACTGAATCTTCCTTTGAGGCTATAGTTTACGTAGCGTTAGTCTAGAATTCACACTGAATCTTCCTTTGAGGCTATAGTTTACGTAGCGTTAGACTTGAATTCAAACTAAATCTTCCTTTTTAGGTTATATACCCATAGCGTTAGACTTGAATTCACACTGAATCTTCCTTTGAGGCTATAGTTTACGTAGCGTTAGTCTAGAATTCACACTGAATCTTCCTTTGAGGCTATAGTTTACGTAGCGTTAGACTTGAATTCAAACTAAATCTTCCTTTTTAGGTTATATACCCATAGCGTTAGTCTAGAATTCACACTGAATCTTCCTTTGAGGCTATTGTTTACGTAGTGTTAGACTTTAATTCAAACTAAATCTTCCTTTTTAGGTTATATTAACCATAGCGTTAGACTTGAATTCACACTGAATCTTCCTTTGAGGCTATAGTTTACGTATCGTTAGTCTAGAATTCACACTGAATCTTCCTTTGAGGCTATAGTTTACGTATCGTTAGTCTAGAATTCACACTGAATCTTCCTTTGAGGCTATAGTTTACGTAGCGTTAGTCTAGAATTCACACTGAATCTTCCTTTGAGGCTATTGTTTACGTAGCGTTAGACTTGAATTCAAACTAAATCTTCCTTTTTAGGTTATATTAACCATAGCGTTAGACTTGAATTCACACTGAATCTTCCTTTGAGGCTATAGTTTACGTAGCGTTAGTCTAGAATTCACACTGAATCTTCCTTTGAGGCTGAAGTTTACGTAGCGTTAGACTTGAATTCACACTAAATCTTCCTTTGAGGTTATAGTTTACGTATCGTTGGTCTAGAATTCACACTGAATCTTCCTTTGAGGCTATAGTTTACGTAGCGTTAGTCTAGAATTCACACTGAATCTTCCTTTGAGGCTATTGTTTACGTAGTGTTAGACTTGAATTCAAACTAAATCTTCCTTTTTAGGTTATATTAACCATAGCGTTAGACTTGAATTCACACTGAATCTTCCTTTGAGGCTATAGTTTACGTAGCGTTAGACTTGAATTCACACTGAATCTTCCTTTGAGGCTATAGTTTACGTAGCGTTAGACTTGAATTCACACTGAATCTTCCTTTGAGGCTGAAGTTTACGTAGCGTTAGACTTGAATTCACACTAAATCTTCCTTTGAGGTTATAGTTTACGTATCGTTAGTCTAGAATTCACACTGAATCTTTCTTTGAAGGTAACGTCTCGGTCGTGTACATTAGTAGTTTTTCCACATGCATATTTTCAATGCAGTTTTTTTTTAATCCAAATATCATATAATATTTCAACTATGTTCTGTATTAGGAACATCTATTAGCTCTTTATCTCGATTAATGTTTAATCAAAAGTGATCCACGTGCAATATAGTTTTCGTATAAATTTACGATTTCAAGCAGATTGTTTCGCCAAGGTGATGATGGGCATGTGATGCACGCTCGGTTTATAATTAAGTTATAATGCACCACCACTATCACTCATCCGTTAATTAACCAAGGTGTTTCCTTCTGTGGATAAATGTGTAAGGTGATGATTTCGGCCGTGGCTAGGATTAAGGATATGTGGTCATTATTCTGAGCTTTAAGAGACTTTTTTTTTACAAATATACATTAAAATAATCATTATTTTTGACTCCAAATAAATATGTAAATATTATATAATTTATATATTGCTTATATTGATACATAATTCAATTTTTACCTGCTCCGTGTCTTATTCCCCAGTTGGACTGACTGCATATAGCCACTAATGAGTAAGAGATTAAGAAGAAAGCATTTAGAAGAAATGTATCTACAGTTGCCTGGAGGGAGAGTAGAAAATCGCTAATTATAAAACTCCGTGGTATACAGAGTCCTGATTCCAGCTTCTATATCTCCATCAGTGTCAAATCAGACACGAGGAGACTGACGTCTTGATCCGTATACCCACTGGTGCTGTCGAACCTCCCACTTATTGACAAGTAAATATGCCCTCGACTCCCATATTTTCCTCCCTTCTAATAAATCCCCCCTCTTTTTTGGTCAAAAAGTACATATGTTTTAGATATATTTTACCTTTCTAAGGTAATACTAATAAGATAGAATCATTATTTTATCTACAGAAGAAAGATTCAAATGTAAAACAAGTCTAATTGGTTAAGAGAGCTGCTTAAATTTCACTCCATAACTTAGGAATATTATGTAACACTGGACCAAATATTCACCACCCATATAAACCCATAAAAGCTTGCCAACATTTGACACTCACTTTTTCCCCTTTCTATTGGTTCGTAATTAAAGAAAACCTCCTAATATTTATCCTTTTACCAGATCACAATGTCGATGACGCTGTTATGAATTTCTCTGTTTATTTTTACAATTTTATTACTCACGAATTTTTAAAATTAATTTGATTTATTTGCCGCGTTACGAGAGTAAAAAGTCCCCCGTCCCCCCACCTTTATCAACCTAAAATTTGTTCAAAGATGCGTTTCTGATATTAAAGGAAATATGAGTAACATCTTGGACAACATTTTAAGTGAATAATCTTCTATTTTTATATTTTAATCCGATTATTTCTTCCTAGAATTGAACTGCATTATTTGTTGCGCGTTTTTATCTTCGCATGTTATATGTAATATGGAATGTAGGTCACGAAGAAATAAAGTTCTTCAATTTGACACTCACTACCTGACGTGCTTTTGTGAAAAATGCATCTTCAAGGAAAAAACATTAGCACATATATTGCTTCACAAAGTTTACGAAATCATAAATATAATTGTGTTTCTTTCAGGTGATTCACTTAATTTAAGGGATATTATTGCTAGTTAAAACCACGCTTGTAATAAAACATGTGGACTAGACCTTCTGCAAGGGCAATTTAATTCATTTTATTTTAAAATAACAACAGACACGGGAATCGAACCCGATACTTTTTGCTCAAGTGTTTTACCACAGAGCCTTCCAACCTTGTCTCGTATACATGGTCATCCTTCACTACTTGTGTATTGACTTTAATTTAACTGTGGTAACTGGTGAAAGTGTCCCACGTTCAATTCCCTGTTCCAAGTTGTGATTTTTCACTTTATTAAATTTTATTAATGTTTCATGACTGATCCTGTGGACAACCATCGCTTATCAGTTGTAATACATATATATTAAATCCAAAATAATTAACTTAATTCCGATGCTTTGTTAGTTTTTACTAACATAATAATAAAATAATGTTAAATGAAAAAAATATAACGTTTCCTTAAATCACTAAGTTACAGCATTCTTATCTCTACAATGTGAACACCCTTACAATCTGGGTTTACAAAATCGGTAAGAAACCAAGCAAAATTAATAACTGCCTTTTATATTTGTGTGTTGTGAAGAAAGACTTGTTGCTGTAGTATATAAATATTTGAAAAGGTTGGGGGGTCCCTGAAGAGCGCAGGGGGCCTAGGACAAGCCGCCTGATTTCTTTTCCAGGGCGTTGAGCGTATTCGTACATCAAAGTGTTTGAATAACTTTGTAAATTGTGACATTAGAGATGTTTCCACACATCGGGAGAGCGGGAAAAACACAGGAGTATTATTTTTTGTGTCTGATTAAAAACAATAAATCTTTACAAATTTCACAACACACACAAAAAAAGTGCTGTATTTGTGAATTTATTACATTATAATGCAAACTAAAATGGTAGACTTATGTATGGATTTTTTAAAACCATTTACACATTTTTTATTACATATATTATCTCCCACACTCGTCCTTTTGTCTCCCTCAAATATTAGTTTGATATAACCGAATACATTTTTCCATTAAGGTCCACTCGTGTTCTAAACACACGTAGCATGACACAATACTCAATTTAATTTAATTGTGTTATTTATTTACTACTTTGCCCCGCGTCTTACTACCCGTCCGGGTTATACGCTTAAGTACTAATTACGCTAATTTATTAGTAATTGGGCAGGTTGAATATAGAGGAAGTAAACCCACATTTGCGTGGAGGGAAGGCGGAAAACCATTGAGGAAAAACCACCCCTAGTTCACCCGAGCGGGTTTCGAACCTTGATCTCCCCGTCTTCGGCAGTCTTGCTCAACACGAGGCAAGCGCGTTAGCTAACTACGCCACCGAGGCGTGTTTAAATTCAATTAAAAATAAATTTTATTCCTCTGGAAAGCTGTCTGGGAAAATGGGAATTTCTTCGGTCATACCCGAAGAAAAAAAAACCCTGTAATTTTGCAATAAACAATATTGGTAACCCTGGTAAGAAGCGAGTACAGTTCCAGAGGAGTTGTTGAGGCCCAGACGTTTCAGCGTTAGTCTGAAGGACCGCAATGCCCTCTCGTCACCTGTTGAATGGGAGAGCTATAGCGGCGGGCGATTCTGTGGGCTAAGCGAGGGGAGTCACGGGCATGGCTGGAACCTTTGAACCTTCTTTTCTTTACGAATGAAGGCCTGACACAGCTTTCATCACACCGGAAGTTTGGTAGTTCCAGACACGTATAGTTTGTATACTCATACAAAGGCGTCGAAGGGAAAGAATTACAGCGGTCGTGTTCCTTTTGGAGATACAGCCAGGTAAAATATGGAAAATGTGAGGGGTTTAAAATTGTCAGGAAAATTTATGTTTTTTTGTTTTTTTTAATTGATGAAGGGTAGGTAACTATATATTTGGCTCTTGGCTATCCAAAGAATAGAAACATCCTAATTGCTTCTTAGTTACATATTGTTTTTAATTAAGTGAAAAACTTGCTTTGTTGGCTGAATGGTGTAAACTCTAAATAGGCCTAGACTGGAATACAAATGACAGGGAGATTGGTGCGCTCTTCTCTATATATATATATTATATATATATATATAAAACACAAGTCTATATTTACAACATATATAACACCAATGTGTATATATATATATATATATATATATATAATACACCAATGTATATCCTCATAAAAACGCAAATTAAAAGATTATTTCTTAGCCAATATTTGGATAGATTTAATTTTGAAAATGAAAGTGCAAATAATAACTTTAAATTAGAATTAAGGGAACGCGAGTTAAGGTAATTATTTCTAAAGATTTTGTCGCAACCTTTTTGGCCAACCATCAATATAATGTTGCTTCATTAAAAACGTACTACACATATTAATTAATATTAACACTTCCTTAATATCTGACATGTGCATCGCAAAATTTGGACAGTACTTTTCCTCTTCATATGCTTTTGACCATGGCAAGGATTTTGATCACGTGTCATTTTTTGTTTTGTTTATCACAGACAAAACGCATGTGTATATAAATTATTTTCATGAACCCTTGATGTTGAAACATATTTTTAAGACTTTTTTTTTACAATTTTTTGTCATTTCGGAATTTTAGGTCATATTTTTTTTGTTCGCGTATTTTTTGGGTTGTTGTTTAGGTAATTTTTTTTGTCGTTTTAGGTCATTTTTGAATACATACTCAAACATAATGGTTTTTAATCACACAGTTTTTGGAATGATACGATAATGTAAGACATTAACTTTTATTTTATGTTTCTTAAATACACATGCATGGCGATACACTGCAATTGACTTAAAAAGGTTTGCGTTGGGAAGGGGTAGCTATTACTTCTATAGCATATAAATTGTAAAAAAAATGTTATTTTTGAAAGAATGCAAGTTAGGTGTTTAAAGATTTCATTACATGTATATGTTTTAGTTTCAATTTTTAAAATGCGTGTTTTATTCAGTTGTGTGCATGCTTTTCCAGCTTTTTTTTTAAAGTTTTTTGCTTTAGTTTTTTTTTCATTGGAAGTAATTTTGGAGAATTTTTCAAGTCATTTATAGTTCATCAAAATACTGGCTTTGCCTAGAACATAAATTCAATAACTGTTGAGATTAATATATGTGGACAATTTAACTAAACATATTTACTATGAGGTTATTTGATATATTTATGTCCAATTTTTTTTTTTTTCTAAATTCGTTTAAAAACATCAACTGAGATTTATTCTACTAGGCTAATTGGTTGATTCATCGCCTGGGCTTCGATGATCTAAAATTGATCAACATATTACTTAAAACATCATAAAAAAGACCTTAAATATACAACAACAACAACAAAAATTTAAAAATATGAACAAGAATTCTTAATGAATGTACACAACTTCCAATCACACCGTTTATAAATGGAAACTAGAACATAATAATCTGAAATTCTCTTACAACTAAGCTCTTGTATCCTTTTGACTATGATATTGATTTACAAATATGTTTCAAGGAATAGCATCTTCCTCCTCCCAACGCAATCCTTATCAGCTTAATTGCAGTGTCTCACAAGTAATGTGTATTATCCAACCATAAGAGCAAAGAGGCCCTGAAGTTTCTTCTCCTTTTGCCAACTATGTAAAATTATGTTCAGTATTTATGCATTTATAAAAAACTAAGCAATTAAAAAATATACTTATTCAAGAATGCCTAAGAAAGATTAAATTTGTATAAAAGTGACTAAATAATGTCAAAAAAAAGTACGCAAGTGCAAACCAAGAAATAATTATATAAAAATCCAAAATTACAAATTTCCAAAAATAAACTCTAAATTTCCACAACCATGGGTATTATGAACATAATTTACGTGCACATGAGCATCGTGTGTTACGTATTTAAAAAAAAAAGTAACATGTTATCAAAATCAGGGTCTGTTCTCACCAACCAAACTAAGCCATAGTTAACCGCCTGTGGATTCTGCCGCTAGACTGACCCGCTCAACAGGAATGTATAATATCTAGTCTAGCTGAACTATCTCACGGCGATCTCGTATTCAAGGCAGGACACACAACGACCAACTAAACCTTGATTATAACTTCCTTTCCGTGTGTCGAGGATTAAACGAACAAATAATCATAACGTCTGCTGTGAACGCTAGGCCTACAGAGCGTGGAAAGATGGACACCCAAAAGCTCACATAATAATGAAGGGCCAGGATTATAAAGCTGGTTTTAATGACAACAGTTATCTCCTTGATTTAAATCATTATGCCGGTGAGAACTGTTGTACAGTCTATTCGCCATAGAAATGGCGATAACTGGCAGCTAACAGAATATTTTTTATTTTAAACTTTGTCAATAATGTGGAAATACTTAATATGTTCTTAGTAATGCTACATTATCAATCATAAGTATTAATAAATACGTCTAATAATACTTAGGAATTACAGCACGATTTGCTTTTTCGTACCTTATTTAAATAAGAAAATTTTAAATAAAACTAGATTTAAAAAAAATAATATAAGGAACGTACTTATATTGGTATACATTTTTTGGTCAAGTAAATCAAGATAAAAATAAGAAACACAACGTCCAAAATAGTTAAGGAAAAACTTAACTATCATGAATTATGAAATCAATTAAAACAAATACAATAACATTTCTAAAAAAAATCTTCAGTGAGATTGTTACAATATTAATGTTCTGAAATTATTAAATTATCAGAAAACAAGGAAAGATTAATAATTTGTGATAAGTAATAGCAGGATTGACTGATAAACAAATTGACTAGTGGAGTAATGGGCAATTTGACTAGATTGGAATTATTAATACCTTAAAAACGTAACAGAGACAATTTATGAATTTGAATAACTTTGAAATAAAAGATATTAGAGGCTGTAAGAAAGGTATGACTTATCAAAAGTAATAGGCTGCTCAACACATGGTCTTATAGGTCATAAGGTTTGGTAAATGGATACATGAGATTTGATATGGTAGCTTAAGTTTTTATTATTTTATATAAATTATTTATTTGTTTGAGAAAGGCTAAATATATGTTTCCAGCCATTTAATTGGTACTCAAAACCGTGACATTTCGCGTGACACATCGTTGAAGATAAACTAATAAATAGTAGTATGTTTTTAATCCTATAGAAAAATATTAATAGGCCTACCTTTCATCTCCACTTTGGCGTAAACCATCTTATGTAAGTAAAACTAAACACTTATTAAATAACATGTTATTTCGGGACATGTACTTCCGGTAGGCAGACCCCTTAAGTCTTAAATAATATTTGATATGCATGATATGTTTTGAATTTAACAAAAAATTGATTGGCAACAAAAATCTGACGATTTGATCGAGTAATTTATCTTTTTTAAAAAAAAATGTATTCCTATTTATTATATTTAAACAGATACATATTCATTTGAACCAAATCGTTTAGTTTTTTTTGTTAGTATCAAAATTTTTGAAAAATTAGTCATCATTAAACCATCCTTAGAACAAAACTTTCCCCGTAAAATAAGTAGGCTATACAGTTTTATTTGTCATATCAAACACTTTCTAACAAAATCGTTAGACATTTTCGAAAATTCTAGAATAAAAAAAAAATTAAGCCTCTGTAAACTATCCTTAATTTGAGGGCTAGGATTAAAATCAACATACTGCCCCAGTTTTTTTTTAACGCGTCTTACTACCCGTTTGGATGATACACATTTCTATTAATTACTCTAGTGCGTTAAGAATATTTAATTGTCTTATAGGGTGACCTGGCGGTCTAGGGGTAAGGTGTCGAACTTCTATGCTGGAGTCCGGGGTTCAATCCTCGGTCCCGGCACATATTTATCTGATTACCAAACCCTTCCTTCACCTCTGACAAGACATCTTGTGAATGTGGGGAATGCCAGGCCTCCACCGTGGTTCGGATTCAACGTTAAACTGTAGGTCCTCCATTTCATCTCACAATCACCCTACCATTACACATTACTGTAAGTGCGTATAACCCGAATGGGTAGTAAGACGCGGTGCTAATAATAATAATAATAATTGTCTTATAAAATTCACCAGCAGTGAACCCCGATCTCTTCATCTGGGATTTAGTTAATTACGAAAGTGACGCCTTTTAGACTATGCGTCCACCGAATCAGGTTTCCTAGGTGTGACCTTATATTCAATAACATCCAAATATCAAGTTTGAACAAAATACATCAAACCATTTCAGATCCGTGATTGGGGGACAGACAAATAGACGGACAGACGGACATGGGGAAAGATATAATTGTAAAATCCACTTTTTTGAATTCGGACATACATTAAAAATAAATATTCAACATAATCACTAGGTCGAAAATCTTCACAATTACAATACTTTCTCTTTAAGAGGGAGTTAAGATGGAATGGAAGGGCTGAATAAAGCGCAAAAATATTGCCTATTTCTGGCACAGTTTCCGGGATTATGAAACATCGCAGAAGTGTGTGGTATTTTTTATCTTGTAAATCAAATAAAGTTCTATGTTTGTATTGGAAGATATTTGAATATATCTTAATAATTAATTTAGTAAATTGATTCAAAGTTGGCACTTTTTCCCTTGTGAGTAGGATCAAATTTCTTCCTATACAAACACAGAGCTTAAGCTAAAATAATGGTACGTATTTTTTTCCAATTGATAAACCAGATGGAATTATTGTAATTAATGATAGAAAATTGTATAAAATAGTTCAGCGATGTCCTGCTAGGATCTCTACGATCGAATACCTACCCCCACCATACACACCTTTCAACTCACCCCTCAGATTTTGTCACCAGCTCTCTTTCTTTGACCTTGACAGGTGCTATTCACGATGCAGGTAGAAACAGATTAACACCCCCTTCTACCTTCTCCCTCCCCCCCTCATGCCATCCTAATATATCTCGGCCTGGGCGCACTTGAGACAAAATAATATTGGTCTTTTCTTACACACCTCATCTTGTTTGTTTTGAATCGATGCTTTCAACTATGAATAAGAGTGCATGGCATCAAGTTTAAAATATAACTGTAGAGTAAATAATCATTTACACGCACTTTCAAATAATGTTAGTCGTAGTGGTTTTATTTAAACTTTCAAATATTTAATTAGTATGTAACTGTTGTAATAAAACTGTTTATATTTAAAAATATATAACACTAGTGTTGAATATGAAAAACTACTAATTATTTTCAACGCAATAAAAAACATTATAGGTCTACTAAAATAAAAAAGTTATTTTTCATTTATGTATGTGCTTTTTTATAAATCATACCAAGTGGTGAAATATTGATTTGACAAAAAATTGTTATAATCCATTACAACCATGTCTGAAGAAAATTTGACTTCAATCCAGAAAGATACTTTATCACCTAAACAAAGCAAACATTCGTCTCGCTTCACTGTTAAAAAATCAAAACGTTTAAAACTATCAGGAAAACCGAAGAAAAGACGATTACCGGACCAACTTGGAGAGTACTGGAGAAATAAACAGTAAGTAATGATTTTATGTTATTGTTGGAAAATGTGTCATATGATCTAGAATGAATTTGATAACTTTTTACTTCATCGAACCCGCCTCTGTGGCTGAGTGGTCTAACGCGTCACTCTCGTGTTGGACTTGGCTGCCGAGGATCTAGGTTCGAATCTTGCTCGGGTGAACGGAGGATGGTTTTTTCTAAATAGTTTTCCACTCTCCCTCTACGAAAATGCGGGCTCACTTCCTATAATATCATCCTACCACATCCTTAACCCATTAGAGTAATTAGTACTTAAGTGTATAGCCCGAACGGGTAGTAAGACGCGGTGCAAAAAAAAACTTCATCGAGATCACTCGGAGAGAAAGTACCTATTGTTATAGTAAAAAAATCTAACTTGAAATTTTGATGAATGTCGATGTTTCATGACCCCCTGAATCCGAAAAAGTTCTTTTGCAATGCCGTCTGTCTGTGTGTGTGTGTGTCTGTCTGTTACTGGGGCTAGAGCCGAAATCTATTTACCGATAGGACTGAAACTTCGTACATAAGATTTTCATAAGGTTTTACAGAGGGGTTTTTTGTAATGAGTTATCTACCTCTAAAATTAAGGGTAGTTTACTGAAGGAATAAACAACAAAAAGTAGATTTTCTCTAAATTGGCTCTAACGATTTTCATCAAAAATTGTCTTCCTCGATGGTCTAGTAGTTAGCATGCTCGCTTCTGGACCCAAGGTTTGCGGGTTCAATTCCGCCCGAGGGCGATGGATTTTTAGGGTGGGAAAATTCGTAGCATGCTTTCCTTCGGAAGGGAAGTAAAGCCGTGGGTCCCGTGTCGTTAATTCCGACACGTTAAGGGTGTTTAGCCCAAAATTAATAATATAATAATTATATATATATATATATTAGTAGGTCTTCTAAAACCAAACTTGGATCAGTGTATTAAATATAGATTAAATGTATATTTTAAGCACAGTGTTTACCCAGAGTTTGAGATTTTGGCATCTAAAGCAACCATTTTTAGAAAAATCAAATGATGCAAAGATTTCATATTTGGAATGTTTTAAGTACTTGAAGAGGTTTATTAAGAGAAATAAATATTATTTCAATGAACCTTCAATAAATAGCGTAAAAAATTGCCAAATAAATGCTATATTCAATTAATTATTTTATATACTTAAGCCTGTCTAATAAATGGGGGAAGTAAATCCACGCAAATTCTAGTTCACTTCCTCTATATTCAACTTCCTAATTACTTACCCATTAGCGTAATTAGTACTTAAGCGTACAACACTAACGGGCAGTAAAACGCGGTGCTAAGTATGTTATAACTAGGTCTAACTATACATTTTCTGGAGTCAAATGTACTATGTATCATAGCACAGCAACTTGCAGTAGGGCCAAGAACTGATAGAGATTATTTTGGTCAATATACATCAATAATACCATGAGCCAGTGATAAAATGTATTTCAGTTTTTTTTACTTTATTTCTTTCCTATCTTCCATGTCTCGTTAATGGAAATGGCCGATAAATGATTTTTTAAACTCTAATTGTGGCGTTAGTTTTATATCGATGAATAATGAAATATAACAATATTTGAATACAATTTTCTGTTTTACGACGTTGGGTTCTATATTTATTTTCGTAGGAGAATGGCTTCTAAGTAGTGGGGAATGAGGAAGGGTCTGTTTGAAAAAGCCCACCTATCCATAATATTTTGGTGACAAAAATAAAATGAATTGCGCTGATTTCAGTTATTCGTACCGGTAAGCAGGCAGACAAGTGCAGCAGTCTCATTTAGTCTAGCTTATACCACTAATAAGGAGTCGATTTGATCCCGGCCGGGCGTAATGGAGGTAGAGATGAAAATTTTCCTCAATGGCAGATTGTGGTAGAGAGGTTGAATTTTAGAGGTGGCACCTAGACCCTATTATATATACATAAAGTCATCAAATAGTATGTTGAGAGAAGAGTGGGTTGATAAGGAAGGGGTGATGGGGCACTAGGGTCTGTAGGGGTCACGGAGGGGGGGGGGGATAGAGGACACGAAGCAGGGTTTTTAGGAGTATATAGTGTGTAGTTTGAAAAGGGGGAGGGGGACAAATGCTGTTAGCAAATAATCGTACCAACCATAAATTTATTTTAACTATCTTACTTTTGATAAAATGAAAATAGAATTCAAACCACCAATTCAGTAACACGCCTCTTCCATCCTATCCTTTTCCCTCAAAGTCATATCCCGAATACTTCCTAACCTCTCTTTTCACCCTGTCAAGCTCCACCCAATTAGAGATTAATATTTTCTGACAAAATTTTCCTATCGTTGATTCCCAGGGATAATGGATTGCATTCGTGAAGGATTGATCATAATATCGATGTATTTTTATATCTGATCTAGAGCAGACCCAACGTAAGTGACACTTTCAACCACCAAGCGCTGTAGTCGATACGCGAGTGCGAGGAGAGAGCTGAAATAGCTGTAATTACTTTATTTTGAACTCTTTAAAATAGTTGGATTTTTTTCCAGAAACAAATAATTGAAAATTTTCCGAAACGTTAAATTATATTAATATTATATTTAATTGAACATTTTTCAGGTCGGAAGAAACCACAGGACAATCCATTCCAAATGAAACGATTAAACAATTTGAAACAGATGAGGGGGTTCAAGTTTCTGGTCAAATTGATCAAATAAAAAATAGTGTTGACCATAACAAAAGTTATTTGGTCGAGTGTGTCGCTCCTCCCGAAGAAAGAGATGATGAGTGGCACAGTGAAGAGAAAACTGATAGTGAAGACAATGAAGATCTTTTTGTACATACATCCTGTTCTCAGCAAATAAAGAACGTGCATAAAATCACTGGCCGGCGAGTAGTAGACATAACACATTTCATAGTGAAAATGCAAGAATTAAATGATCATGGTCCGATTGGCTGTAATCTTAGCAACATGTTTGTAGTTCGTGAAAAGAGGCGCGGCTATAAAAGCGTACTTATTTTTAAATGTCTAATGTGTAATATTGAGTGCCAAGTTGAGACCGAGCCTCGAAATGAACAGGTCATGGACATAAATACTGCAGCCGTTGCAGGCTCTATTTCTGCAGGTGCTGGTTATGCACAACTTGCTGAAATTACTTCAGCCATGAATATACCTACGTTAGCTGCAAATACATATTCAAACTATCAAGACAGTGTTTTTGATGGGTTTGAAAAATCTGCGCTTGCGGAAATGGCCAAATCCGCGGAAGAGGAAGCAAAAATAGCTATTCAACATGGGGAGGTTGACAGGAATGGAATACCAATCCTCACCGTTGTAGCAGATGGAAGTTGGCCCAAACGTTCCTTTGGAAAAAACTACAGTTCGCTCTCTGGTGTGGTAAGTTCGAGCTGCAAAAATATACATAATAATGTAGGATAATGTGTTAGTTATTTTGTAAATGGGAATTGTTTGTGTATACACTTAAACTTACAATATCACCAAATTTATCAAGATTAATAGTATGCAAATCTTTTTGCTGCTTCTCTCTAAATTATAAAGCTATAAACCATAAACAAATACTTCAAAGAAACAAAAAATATTTTTACAAAATTTCCATAGCATGTGATGTTTGTAGGCAGATTATTTTTTTACTAAGAAATGTTGTAGGGTAACGAACAGTGTCCTTTAATTGACCTTAGCTAATTTGAGTAATCAATGTTAATCTAAACCAGTTGGGAGAATTATTTTTCCCCATCTTGATAAAATACTTCAAACTTGTGGTGAAGAGTTAATATAGTATTTCACACAACACAAAGTGGTTTATGCTCCAATGCTATTTACATAATACAATAATGAATAGGATATCTGTTTAAATGTGCTGTAATGCTTTTGGTTAGTGCATTTTACATTCGCAAAATAGAAAATATTACTTATGATTGGTAAAGATCTTGGGGAAGCCCATCTATTCTCTTTAGATGACTAGACTTCTCTGATTCGCCTCTTTTTAGTGTAGATATGTACATTGCAAAAGAATATTGTAATAAAACTCCCGTGATTAATGCATAATTTTATTTTTTAGGCTGCCATTGTTGGATTATACACTGGAAAGGTTATTTTTCTGGGATGGAGAAACAAATATTGTACTTTGTGTAACAGAGCAAAGAATGCAGGAATACCAGTAAAAACACACACATGTTATAGAAACTTTTCTGCGAGTTCCACAAGCATGGAAGCAGATGTCATAGTGGATGGTTTTTTGAATAGTGAAGCAATGTATGGAGTAAAATATGGCGTTCTTGTTGCGGATGGGATTCCAGTGTGTATTCGAAGATCCTACAAGCAAGACCTTATGATGACCTAACTGTAGAAAAAGTTGAGTGCACTAACCATCTTCTTCGCAACTATGGAAACAAATTGAGAGATGTAGTTAGAAACAGCAAACTAGGCAACATAATGCTGAGACAAAAAATAGCAGCAAACATTGTTAGACTTAGGAATGCTGTTACAAAAGCTGCAGAATACAGATCAAAACAAGGGGATCTAAACAACCAAGAAAAATTAAATGAACTCAAAAAGGATTTGCTGAATTCTCCAAGTCACATATTTGGAGAGCACCTTAATTGTAAAGATCGTGGCTACTTTTGTAATGGCCCCAAACAAGAGGACGTTAATCTAGTACCTAGGTTAACTGAAGAAGGATTGTACATTGTCCTTCAAAAACTTGTTAGTGGTCTTGCTGTGCATTGCCGAAGTTTATTGAGGCACTTGAACAGTAATATTGTGGAACAATTTTTTTCCATCGTAGCGAAGTTTATAGGTGGGAAACGAATAAATTATACACAAAGACGTTCCTACCAGGGGAGATGCACAGCCGCTGTTGTGTCACATAACACGCACACACCAATGTATGTGCTGCACAAAACATTATTTGATAAACAAAGTCCAGGAAAATTTACAAAATTATATTAAGTCCGTCGTCTAAAAGTACTGCAGAACCGTAAAAGTAGCACAACGAGACGGAGAAGAAAGTTATTTCCAACAACAGAAATACCTGACAAAGATTATGGGTCTCACGCAGAAAAACCTGATCTTCCACATGATATATTTGAAGAAAAGAAAAAACAATTTCTGGATTCTTTAAAAAGATCAGTGAAAGAAATTCAAGAATTTGAGAGGGCAACAGTTCTTCAAAGAAAATGTGGAATGTGGATGGAAGAAAGGCGGAAACTCCTAACAGCATCAGTTTTTGGAACAGTGTGTTGTAGGCGGCCTTACACAAGCTGTCAGACATTAGTAAAAGCTTTACTTTACACCGATTTTGATTCAATGTCTTTAAAATATGGGCGAGATCATGAAAGCGATGCTCTCCAAGCTATGGAAAAAGTTATAGGGAGTAAAATTAAAGAATGTGGTCTATTCATTGATCACACTCATCAATATTTGGGAGCAACACCTGATGGGCTTGTGGGAGATAGTGCCATCGTTGAGGTCAAGTGTCCAGCTTCTGCAAAAGAGCTTACTCCTGAACAAGCAATTTTGTCAAGGAAAGTTACATTTTGGAATTTAAGTAAAGACAAAAAAGTGATAGTTGATGTCAACAAAAAACACAAGCATTACTTTCAAATCCAAGGTCAATTGCATATAACAAAAAAAGACATTTGTTACTATGGAGTTTGGACCCCACTTGGAATAAAAGTTGAAGCTATCTGCCGCGATGATCAGTTTTGGAATAATGAAATGGAAGAAAAACTTAAGAAATTTTACATGGATTGTGTAGTTCCAGAACTTGTAGATTCACGTCAACGTCGCTCAATGCCTATTCGTGACCCTATATATGTGCTACAATCACAAGAACAAAATCAGAGAAAACGAAAACTTTCTTTGGAAAACACGTTTACAAATAAAAAACCTAAAGAAAGATTGCTTTAATTACGTAAAGATTGCATGTAAAATACTGTATATATGTTATATTACTGTATATATTGCTACTTTTTATTAATACTTTTCCTTCACAACTGATTTTTTATATTACTTTGTGATATTTATTTATTTTACAGCGTAATCAATCATTTAAAACAAATGTTTATGGGCTTGGACTGAGTTGAAGAAATAACTTATAAAAAACCATTCCCAAACAAAATCAACTTTGATTGAATATGCTGGAATTAGGAATTAATGGTCAGGTCTATAAATATGCCTCAAATTCTCGTCCAGATCAATATTTCTTCATTTTTCCCATATGACGGCTATTTCAACTAAAACCGAAATATCGGAAGCTATTTCTTCAACGCTGCTAACACCCGCTTCGTTTAAATCAACCCCAGGCCACGGAAGCCACTAAAATAATATATTATTGATAAATTTTATTTAAAATTATTTTTGTTCATACAACCATAGTTATTAATAGCGCAAGAAGAATACAAAATCCATAAAATTATTTTGTATTAACTTTATGATTAAAGAATCATGATAGTGAATCCTCATAATTATAACTGGTTTCCTTTCAGTAGAATTATTCATTTGCCATTCTCCGTTAACCAGAATACCAAGAAAAATATTTTGTATAAAAAGTATATTTGTAGCAGAGATGATGATTGCATTGAACTATTAACTTTATCAGGGTTTATGGTAATATTTTTTGAAATAAAAATTAAATAGTTTTGATTTGTTTTACTATTTATATATTGACTCTACTTTTTGCTGTTGGTATTGAAATTGATTTAAATTCTATGGCTAGTTGGGTTGAAATTATTTTATAATAAACTTAGTGTTGGGTCAGTTTTGGTTTGACTGTTCACTCTTTGTTCCTTTTCAGTAGATATATAGACTCATATTTGTTTAAAAAGAGTGTGGTATTAAAATGTTCTAAAATTGTTTTATTATTACTATAGGGTGATTCACTCGTGAGTGAACACTTATTCTATATCACACAATTAGGAGCGTCGGGCTATTATGTGTCTGGACGCTGTCGGTGGGCACGTCCAGAATCTTCTATGATACAATCCTACATGCCATGAGGAAAGCGAAGTTTATGACTTTCCAATCATGAGTTAAAAAAATTAATGTACAGTCCCGAATGAATCACCCTACATTATGTGTGGCTGTATATAGAAGAAACACCGTACTAGAATAGCATCTGACAGCTATAAACGTTACTTAAATTATTATCATGTGTCCATGCGTCATGTGATCTAAAGCTGTAACTTTTGATAGGTATTATCAATAACTATCAACTTATACTAATAATATAGTTGAACATTTCAATGTTTACCACAAAAATATGTTTGTATTTTTTAAAAGTTCCTTCTTAGTGTTCTTACTGTACTCAAAACGTTGTGTACAGGTTACATAAACACTTTACCACGGTACGTGCACCACATGTAAGTTAAAAATAATATAATAGGAAACAGATTATTTCTTTATTTTAGAATAATGTTTCTGCCAATGCCTACAAAATACAAAAAATTAAAATTTACCTATATAATATGTTACGGTTTGTCCATAAGTCATTTAAAGAAACACCGTGAATCCGAACAATGTACTACGCCAAATTTAAGGCATGTTTATAGAACCAAAGTTTAGTTTTCATTCAAATATAACTAAAAACTATCAACTATACGCGGAAATCGAGCCGGGGAGTTTGGTTTCGTCACCTACTTTAGAGCTGTCAGAAAATGCCACTGATGACTTGGAGTCAAGCGTTTGTTTGGCCCCTTTTACAGTTTCCTTTGTATATTATTGGATATATTCGCAATACACATATTGCTAAGAATACGGTCGTTCACTTAGTATTAATATAAATATAAAATAAAAACGACATCTCACTTTAATAGAGCCCTTGACATTTGGCTAAACTTATGGTTTTTAAATACATTAAATAGGTACCAATTGAACGACCGCAACCCAAACTAAACTATAATATCAATATGTTGTGTAATAAATAATTTTAGTGTGTTGTCAACTTTTTATGATAGGCCTACAAATATTGGGATGAATCATGTAAGTCATTTTTCCTCCACGTCTTACTGCTCATTTGGGTTATACGCGTTAATTTACACTAATAGGATAGTGTTGAAAAAGATAGAATTGAGACAAAATGTTACTGGATTTGCATGGAGGAAGAGAAACCACTCATAAAAACCCACTCTTAGTACACCCAGCTGTAGTTTGAACCTCTCTTTCTCCACGTCACTTGCAAACCAGACTAGATGAGTTAGATATTCTATCCGCGTGCCAACCGGCATGGAACTGTGACGCTTCGTTTCCACATAAAAAATGAAAACTAAATGCAAAATAAATTTATAAAATTTAAATCCAAAAGTGATATTACATCAACTTAAGTTTATCATGTGTATATGCTAATTATTCAGAACGGATACTAAAATATACCTCTTTTTATTGCCACTAAACTATGGTATTGCAAGTATCGGCTAAAAACAACTTTAACTACAGTCCAGTTTCAATATAAAGGGCCTACCTTACCTAACAACTAGAAACTATACTAGATATATCTGCTTCCCCTGTATTGATAAGTCAAGCCGTATGATCTACAGCTGTCACTATGGATATATCATAGATGGATCGCCGCTATAAGAAGAGTCTTTTAAAAGATATCAAATATAGGAGGACACCATTATCAAAAATACCTTTCCTTTTTCTTTCAGCAGCTGTTGAGATTAAGACTATCAAAGTGACAACTGCAGAACACTTTAGCAGTTGACACAATATGATTCTTCCTATTACAATCTGACTATATCAATCAGTCAACAGAGATATGTGAGGCCTACTCATCCTCTTCTGGAAGCAAAGTAAATTGTCTAGTTCCCGAGTCCAAGGGCGGTACAGGTTATTAAAGTATGATTTAAGTAGTAAGAGCAGTATAAGCTAGTTACTAAAGCTACTAAATAAATTTTAATATATTCAATCACCAAGTCATGTTATCTACAGCTGTCACCTTTAATAGATATTATCAAAACGTATAGAATGACTCAAATAATATAGTAAAATGTTATCAATGTTGATCGTAAGAAAACATGTTTGAATTTTATAAACTATTTTCCTAAGCAAAATCAGGGTATACTTACTCTCCATTATATCCAAAAAGATTGAACTTGGAAGATGGGAATAAGAATAAGAAAACCTGAAACAAAGGTTCGCGAACGTTTGTTTTCTGCATCCTAAATGTTTGGAAGAATGTTTAGGAATGTTTCCATTTATTTAATTCAACTCTAATAGGTGGGCAATCCAGAAAAGGCGTCAATCTAGTCTTGTCCGGTTTGCCAGTGACGAAGAGTTCGGGATTTGAATCCCGGCAGTTTATATGTAGATGCTTTATTCTTAAATAGCCTTTCACTATTTATTCACGTAAATGCGAGTAAACTGCATATTAATAAAGTCTACCTTCCCTACCCCGACCTCCTTTGAAAATATATATTCAGATAGTTTTGACGGTTAAAAACGTTGCAGGTCACGTAAAATAGCACGGAAAAGTGGCCAAGCGATCTAAGAACTAAGCCGTAAATGAAAATCTTCCATGGAAGCTAATATTTTTTTAAAAAAATCCAAATATGAACAGGAAAATTTCTGCAAAACAAAATAGTGTTGTCGATTATTTTAGGACATGAATATTGTGATTTATATGGTGAATCATAGTGTTTACATTAAAAATATAAATAAAATTTTAATTAATATAATGCAGTTTAAAATTCAAAATAAATAAATCTTTACCTTGTAGCTACAATTTTAATATACTAGCTACTAAAACTTTTTAATCAAACAAAATTGTATAAAAATTATTTCAAAAACTCGATGGGATTGTCAAAAGCTAGAATTCTAAAATTGATACTACTTTATTGATATGAAGCAACCGCTGTCACATGCTAGTAATTTAAAATGGGTAGCGAAAAGTTTACTCTCGGAGAGTTGCGTGAGCTAGGCTAGGCTCAGGCCGCCCCCATCAGTTCTTGACACTTTCAAGGAATCCAGAGATTAGCCGGCTGACAGCATTCTAACAGCACTGTCCACTTAACCCCTTCCCCTTTGTACTTTTTTCAAAGCAATGTTTCGAAATAACAATACCTACTGACTGGCGAAACTAGCGACACCTGTTGGTGAGCATAGCAACTATGACTCACCCCAACCCTCACTCTCCACCCCCAAAACTGAAAAGGAGCTCCACTATATCGCACACTTAAATGAGAAAAAAATGCGTGGAGTATTACTATATAGAGGCTTTACTCTATTTATTGACATGAAATGAGTGTTGTGAAGCTTCATAGGAACTCCTCTTTTTGGTCGCTAAATTGTTTCAATAGATTTGTCGGGAAGGGGTTTATTTCTGTTTTATGTGTGTTGAAGTGTATCGAGGTCACATTTACTTCCCCTCCTCCCCCCTCCCCCCTATTCTTCCTTGTCCCTCCTCTCGTCCAACCTGTGACAGGTAGTTTTTCCTCGCTGCCGCTCCGCCGAGAGTAACGAAATCAGGAGCGCTACGGTAGATTGCGCAAGAGACAAGTGCGACTCTGATGACGTCATCACGGAAATGGAGCCGCGAGAGTTTTCGTAATGTAATTTGCTCGGGTAAAAGGGGGGGGGGGGGTTGGTGGTTCGTCCGGGCTTGGAAGTGAGGAATTGTTGAGTTGTAGAGGGTTGATGGGGGTCGAAAGGGTTGAGGGGGGAGGGAAGGTAGATAGGAGGATAAAGTTAGGGGCTGTGTTAAAGCCGCGTGAGATAGCTGTCACTGTTTGTGATTGCGTGTGGGTGTGAATGAGCCAGGGAAAAACGTGTTAATTCCACCAGTATTTTTTTTTAATGCGTGCCCCTTTTCCTCCTACAACATGAACGGAAATGAAAAAAAAAATCAAAGTAAGTTAACCTAAAACTAAGCACAGGCAAGCCTAGTTGTAACGAGCACTAAAGTAATGAGATCACGGCTTCAATAAACAAAAACATGCTTTGGTGGCCGCTTGGTCTATTAAGGTGTCACTCTCGCAATAGAATATACTGCCGATGACAAGGAGATGGAGGTTGGAATTCTGGTCGGGTGTACTGAGGGTACTTTTTCCAAAATAATTTTCCACTCCCCTTCCATGCAAATATGCGTACACTTCCTCTAAATGTATCCTTCCTCGTCTTAAATACATCTGCGTACAACGTAATAGGTAGTAAGATGTGTTAATAAAAAATAATACAAAAGCAATAATAAATTGTATGCATGCGTAGTTTCTTCAAACATTTGCTCGCTTTTATAATTAGGGTGTATTAATCACAACTTGTGAGTGTGTGGAATGCCAGGCTTCCACCGTGGTTCGGATCCCACGTTAAGCTGTAGGTCCTCCATTTCATCTCGCAATCATCTTGCCATTACATATTAGCGAATCCCTCATACAGTTCTAATGTGTGACGAAAACATAAGGCACAATCCACTTTTCGGAGGTAAAAAAGTATTTTAGAAAATAAAAACTCAATTTTTTTTTGTGGTAAACATTAATAACATTTTACTGTTCTCTTTGTGTTATTCTTTAGGTATTGATTTTTCTATCAAAAGTAACTACACATGATTTGACGTCTGGATATATGTTAAAGTGTGTGATGGTGGTTTGGTAACTTTTTTATTTGAAAGATTTTTGAATTGGACACCATCAATTCGACTAGAACCTTTTTTTAAATAAATGGACTGGAAACGTCAATTCGACCAGAATAAATTCTACACATGTGGATTGGACACTTATTTCAATAATATACTATTGATAGGAATTCAATACATTAGATTACCACTAGACTACTGTTCAGTACAAGCCATCCAGCTGGACGTTAGCTATTCCTTAAAGTATGTCATGTCAAACAACCCAGGGAGGAATGTTTTACTGCAAGGTAGCAATGTCCATTTCACCTTGTGAGAGAGATGGTACAGCGAGGTAGCAATGTCCATTTCACCTTGGGAGAGAGTTGGTACTGCAAGATAGCAATGTCCATTTCACCTTGGGAGAGAGATTGGTACCATGCAAGGTAGCAATGTCCATTTCACCTTGTGAGAGAGATGGTACAGCAAGGTAGCAATGTCCATTTCACCTTGTGAGAGAGATGGTACTGCAAGGTAGCAATGTCCATTTCACCTTGGAGAGAGATGGTACTGCAAGGTAGCAATGTCCATTTCACCTTGTGAGAGAGATGGTACAGCAAGGTAGCAATGTCCATTTCACCTTGTGAGAGAGATGGTACAGCAAGGTAGCAATGTCCATTTCACCTTGGGAGAGAGATGGTACTGCAAGGTAGCAATGTCCTTTCAACTTGGGAGAGAGATAGTACTGCAAGGTAGCAATGTCCATTTCAACTTGGGAGAGAGATGATACAGCAAGGTAGCAATGTCCATTTCAACTTGGGAGAGAGTGGTATTGCAAGGTAGCAATGTCCATTTCACCCTTGGGAGAGAGATGGTATTGCAAGGTAGAAGTCCTTTCACTTGGGAGAGATGGTACTGCAAGGTAGCAATGTCCTTCACCTTGGGAGAGAGATGGTACTGCAAGGTAGCAATGTCCATTTCACCTTGGGAGAGAGATGGTACAGCAAGGTAGCAATGTCCATTTCACCTTGGAGAGAGATGGTACTGCAAGGTAGCAATGTCCATTTCACCTTGGGAGAGAGATGGTACTAGCAAGGTAGCAATGTCCATTTCACCTTGGGAGAGAGATGGTACAGCAAGGTAGCAATGTCCATTTCACCTTGGGAGAGAGATGGTACTGCAAGGTAGCAATGTCCATTTCACCTTGGGAGAGAGATGGTACAGCAAGGTAGCAATGTCCATTTCACCTTGGGAGAGATATGGTACTGCAAGGTAGCAATGTCCATTTCACCTTGGGAGAGCGATGGTACTGCAAGGTAGCAATGTCCATTTCACCTTGGGAGAGAGATGGTACAGCAAGGTAGCAATGTCCATTTCAACTTGGGAGAGAGTTGGTACTGCAAGGTAGCAATTTCCATTTCAACTTGGGAGAGAGATGGTATTGCAAGGTAGCAATGTCCATTTCAACTTGGGAGAGAGTTGGTACTGCAAGGTAGCAATGTCCATTTCACCTTGGGAGAGAGATGGTACTGCAAGGTAGCAATTTCCATTTCACCTTGGGAGAGAGTTGGTACTGCAAGGTAGCAATGTCTCTTTCACCTTGGGAGAGAGATGGTACTGCAAGGTAGCAATGTCCATTTCACCTTGGGAGAGAGATGGTACTGCAAGGTAGCAATGTCCATTTCACCTTGGGAGAGAGATGGTACAGCAAGGTAGCAATGTCCATTTCACCTTGGGAGAGAGATGGTACAGCAAGGTAGCAATGTCCATTTCACCTTGGGAGAGAGATGGTACTGCAAGGTAGCAATGTCCATTTCACCTTGGGAGAGAGATGGTACAGCAAGGTAGCAATGTCCATTTCACCTTGGGAGAGAGATGGTACAGCAAGGTAGCAATGTCCATTTCACCTTGGGAGAGAGATGGTACTGCAAGGTAGCAATGTCCATTTCACCTTGGGAGAGAGATGGTACAGCAAGGTAGCAATGTCCATTTCACCTTGGGAGAGAGATGGTACTGCAAGGTAGCAATGTCCATTTCACCTTGGGAGAGCGATGGTACTGCAAGGTAGCAATGTCCATTTCACCTTGGGAGAGAGATGGTACAGCAAGGTAGCAATGTCCATTTCAACTTGGGAGAGAGATGGTAATGCAAGGTAGTGGTGCCCAATCTACTTTGGGAGGGAACTGTTGTTAGTAGCCTGGGGTATAAAGCGTTGCCCAGTCTACCTACGCCCGTGAAAGTAAATCTAGTGTTTTTTTTTCTAGCTGTCATATAAGTCTCTCCCTATGAAAATAATACTGTACCTCTACGGTCGGTGAAGTCAAGCTTATTCTTGTGTTCCCTCCGACTGAAACCTCGTAAACATCTCCTTTGCTTTTGTTTTCTTTCATCTCTGAAGTACTTGTTTAATTTAAAGTGGTGAAATAGTACACTGCTGCCGGCCAGCAGGGCTTCCAGAAACCCACATCAAATCCTGTCCGCTGACCGCAAAGTGCTTTGTAGAGAGAGGTCTTGATATAGGATCACGCAAGTCTTACCCGGTGTGTTGTAGTTACCTTTTGTTTGCGCGTGACGTTCCAAAAAAATAAATTACTGCGTGATGTGAAAAAAAAAAAAATTCCATTTCACTGACCGTAGGTCTTCACGACTTAACATCGTTGTGTGCGTATAACCCGGACCAGTAATAAGAGGCGGTGCTACAAAAAAACATAGTGTGTATATATGTCTTATATACATATATAATACATGAATTTTAGAGGAAGTATAGCTGTATTTGCGTGGAGGAAGAGTGAAAACCCCTTTTGGAAAAACTACCCTCATTAGGTCCGACCGGAGCTCTAACCCCGATCTCCTTAGTCTTCAGCAGTCTAGTCTAACATGAGAGTGACTCCTTATAGACATATACTATGTGGCTATATATATATATATATATATATATATATATATATATATATATATATATATATATATATATCCCACTTGGTCGTTATAGCTTGCGTTTGGGCTCATCTCATAATTTTTTTTTATCAATACCTATAAATTAACGGAGATAATATAGTAAAATGTTATCGATGTGTGCCGCTAAGACATATTTTTTTAATTCTCTAATATGTTCTTTCAACCAAAATCAAGGTATAACCCTGCTTACCCTGGCAAAATTTCGTGCCACGCCATTGATACTAAACTATTCATCTATCTACCTGTATTGATCCAACAATATCCCCATGAGAATTGTATTCAATCGGAGGATTACGCATCATAAACAACCTCCTCTCAGAGATATCACACTAAGCGCGTCTGGAGGCACTTATCATGATATCGCACGTACGAACGCGTACGCTCGCCAAAACGCGGCAAACGCACAAATCCCCACCCAACCTTCCCCCCTCTCCATTTACTGACGCTATAAGCCTGTGTAATAAATGAGTGTAGTAACTGCCGCATTTGTCGCTTACAATCACCGGGAAGGGTACAATCCAATTTTCATGTAAAGGGTCTTTTTGAAAAACACTTTTTCCCCCTGCGAAAACTAATATTTTACTTTATTATATGTGACCTGGCGGTCTAGGGGTAAGGTGTCAGACTTCTATGCTGGCGGCCGGGGTTCAATCTCGGTCCCGGCAAAGATTTATCTGATTAACAAACCCTTCCTTCACCTCTGACAAGACATCTTGTGAATGTGGGAATGCCAGGCCTCCACCGTGGTTCGGATTCCACGTTAAACTGTAGGTCCTTCCATTTCATCTCACAATCACCCTACCATTACACATTAGCGTAAGTGCGTATAACCCGAATGGGTAGTAAGACGCGGTGCTAATATAATAAAAAATAATGATACTTTATTATTTGTAACATTTTATAAGCACAGTAAAACCCCATTAGACTGAACCTCGGTAGTACTAAATTCAGAATAATCCGAAAACATTTTTTAGAAAAAAGGGGAATACATTAGTCGGATTAAATATTTTATGGGTAAACAAGCTCAAAGTTAAAGGAGAATTGTAAGAAACAGTAAGATCTGACAATTATTATTATTATCACCGCGTCTTACTACCCGTTCGGGTTATACTCACATACGCTAATGTGTAATGGTAGGGTGATTGTGAGATGAAAATGAGGACCTACAGTTTAACGTGGTATCCGAACCACGGTGGAGGCCTGCGATTCCCACATTCACAAGGGATCCGTCTTGTCAGAGGTGAAGGAAGGGTTGTGAATCAGATAAATCTGTGCGGAACCGAGGATTGAACCCCGGAACCCCGCACAGAAGTCCGACACCTTACCCTTAGACCACCAAGTCACCAAGAGATCTGATAAAAAATGCTCAATATTTATATGATAAAGTCAACACAAAGTGTTTTCGCATAACTAAAAAATAATAATACATATTACATGTTATACACCAGTTAAATAAATGAAAATTTGATTCAACTCATTCAACTGTAGTTTAAAATTCGTGAAAATATTGGATATCCTTATTCTTCCTCTTAGCAAGCTTCCGTCTCACTTATTTCGGGTTAACAAGGTTTTACTGCGCAGCACAATCTCGACATTCCTACACTTTGAAAACCATGAATACCAACCTAATGTCGGATTAATCTACTGGAAATCTATTTTTATTAGAAGTTTCAGATTAGTGAAAGATTTGGACTTGTAAAATTAGGCATACAAAAATAGAAAGTTTTTGTTTAGATCCGATTTTCACCCAAAAAAAAGAACTTTTTTGTATACAGTTTTGATCAGGAATTTGTAAATATATATATGTATAATATATATATATTTTTTTTAATTCCATCCTCCCAAGTTGTGCAATATAAGCGATGTATTATTCAGAGGTAAACTACCCGGATTTCTTGGAAGAGAGTGGGAAACTTATTAGGGAAAAAACACCTTCATTAAATCCGACTGGGATTCGATCTCGGTTCTCCATGTCCTCATAAATCCATTCTTAATACGAGAGTGACGTCTTAGAATCATTCGATCACTGAAGCTTATCGTCGGATTATTGAGTGTTTAAATTTATGGATAACATTTACCTAAAGCGACAACTGCTATCACATGACATGACGCACGAGTAACTATTATATTATTATTATTATTATTATTTATATTTATATTACTTACTATTATTGTCGGTGACCTGTGGTCTAGGGTAAGGTGGTCAGACTTCATGCTGGCGGCCGGTTCAATCTCTCGGTCCGGCAAAGATTTATCTGATTACCAAACCCTTCGTTCACCATCTGAAACCACATATTGTGAATTAGGGGAATGCAGGCTCCACGTGGTTCGGATTCACGTTAAACTGTAGGTCCTCCATTTCATCTCAACAATCACCTACCATACACATTAGCGTAAGTGCGTATAACCCGAACGGTAGTAAGACGCGGTGCTAATAATAATATTATTATTATTATTATTATTATTATTAGCACCGCGTCTTACTACCCGTTCGGGTTATACGCTCTTACGCTAATGTGTAATGGTAGGGTGATTATGAGATGAAATGAAGGACCTACAGTTTAACGTGAAATCCGAACCACGGTGGAGGCCTGGCATTCCCCACATTCACAAGATAACTTGTCAGAGGTGAAGCACGAGTAACTAAAAGTAGACCTAGTAAATTTTGTTTGCTGTCAGATAAGACCTTTAACCGCTTCGGTGATCGCATGGCTTAATGCATAACTCTCAGAGTATATTAAACTGTCGATTACGGGGAGCTTGAGGTTCGAGTCTCAGTCGGGTGTACTGAGAGTTTTTTTTTCTAAATGATTTTCCACCCTCCTTCCGCGCTAATGCGGGTAATCTTTCTATAATTATAACCTTCCTAATCCCTAAAACCATTCGCGTAATTAGTACATAATCACATAATCTAACGTCTGCTTAAAAAAATAAAAAAATAAGGTTCTTACTATGAAAAATTGTCCTATACAAACGGCTTAGAGCATTCTAAAAATTCTAGTTTTATGCTTGTCCAGTAAATAGTATGAGTGGGTGCCGCTGGTGGTATACACGTCAGTTCTCCTAATGCCACTTGGTTGATTGTTGATAATATCGAAAGTTGGGTGGGGTGGAATGATTGGAAAGTGCGTATTAGCCTGAAGCGCCAGTTAATTAATAAACGCGGCTTTCCCACGCTCATATCATAAGCTAAGTGTGTATTAACGACTATATTTCCACCTCAAATGGAAGGCGATTTAAAACATTATTTCAGTTTGAAGGCACCCGTTCCGGTGGCCGCATGGTCTAAGGGGTCACTCTTGCAGTAGAAATAGACTGCCTCTGACGGGGGTGATCGCGTTTCGAATCTCGGTTGGGTGTGGTGAGAGTTTTTTTTTTTCCTAAATGGTTTGGTCCTCATTTCACCAATCAAAAACCAGTTCTGTTCTCTCTCTCTCTCTCTCTCTCTCTCTCTCTCTATATATATATATATATATATATATATATATATAAAACAATTGGACATTGATACCTGATCAATGGGTGTTCTACTGAGTGCTGAGAACTATTCACAGGTACAGTTTCAATAACTCGGCCTGCCCTGGCAACACTCCAAGTCACTCCACAAGGAGAGGAAATCACATCTTGAAAAATTCCCCCCCTCCTGAATACGGCTGGGATTAAAACCCTGACCTCACTGCCACTGGAAATCTAATATATTTTAAACATGGTCTAACGCGCTACTCTCGCAGTAGACGATTGTCAATGACGGAGAGATTGAGGTTCGAATCTCGGTCGGGTGTACTGAAGGTGGCATTTTTCTAAATGGTTTTTTACTCCCCCCTCCACGAAAATGAGTTCACAGTTCCTCTAATATAAACTTCCTAATCTATAAATCCATTAGGGTGACCTGGTGGTCTAGGGGTAAGGTGTCAGACTTCTGTGCTGGCGGCTGGGGTTCAATCCTCGGTCCCGGCACAGTTTTATCTGATTACCAAACCCTTCCTTCACCTCTGACAAGACGTGTATTAATCACAACTTGTGAATGTGGGGAATGCCAGGTCGCCACCGTGGTTCGGATTCCACGTTAAACTGTAGGTCCTCCATTTCATCTCACAATCACCCGACCATTACACATTAGCGTAAGTGCGTATAACCCGAACGGGTAGTAAGACGCGGTGCTAATAACAATAACAATATAAATCCATTAGAATAGTTGGTACACAAATGTGTAACTCGAACGGGTGGTAAGACGCGGTGCTAAAAAAAAAAGTTTGAAGGTACAACAATCTTTCCCACAGTTCGAGGTCTACCTACCTCCACCCACCCATACTCCTACCTCCACCCAACACTCCTAACTCCACCACACTCTCCTACCTCCACCCATACTCCTACCTCCACCCACACTCCTACCTCCACCCATACTCCTACCTCCACCCACACTCCTACCTCCACCCATACTCCTACCTCCACCCATACTCCTACCTCCACCCCATACTCGTACCTCCACCCATACTCCTACCTCCACCCATACTCCTATCTCCACCCATACTCCTATCTCCACCCATACTCTTACCTCCACCCATACTCTTACCTCCACCCACACTCCTACCTCCACCCATACTCCTACCTCCACCCATTCTCTTACCTCCACCCATACTCTTACCTCCACCCATACTCTTACCTCCACCCACACTCCTACCTCCACCCATACTCCTACTTCCACCCACACTCCTACCTCCACCCACACTCCTACCTCCACCCATACTCCTACCTCCACCCATACTCTTACCTCCACCCATACTCTTACCTCCACCCACACTCCTACCTCCACCCATACTCCTACCTCCACCCATACTCTTACCTCCACCCATACTCTTACCTCCACCCACACTCCTACCTCCACCCATACTCCTACCTCCACCCATACTCCTACCTCCACCCATACTCGTACCTCCACCCATACTCCTACCTCCACCCATACTCCTATCTCCACCCATACTCCTATCTCCACCCATACTCTTACCTCCACCCATACTCTTACCTCCACCCACACTCCTACCTCCACCCATACTCCTATCTCCACCCATACTCTTACCTCCACCCATACTCTTACCTCCACCTATACTCTTACCTCCACCCATACTCCTACCTCCACCCATACTCTTACCTCCACCCATACTTTTACCTCCACCCATACTCCTATCTCCACCCATACTCCTATCTCCACCCATACTCCTATCTCCACCCATACTCTTACCTCCACCCATACTCTTACCTCCACCCATACTCCTATCTCCACCCATACTCCTACCTCCACCCATACTCTTACCTCCACCCATACTCCTATCTCCACCCATACTCCTATCTCCACCCATACTCTTACCTCCACCACACTCCTATCTCCACCCATACTCCTATCTCCACCCATACTCTTACCTACACCCACCCATACTCCTACCTCCACCCACACTCCTAACTCCACCCACACTCCTACCTCCACCCATACTCCTACCTCCACCCATACTCCTACCTCCACCCATTACTCTTACCTCCACCCATACTCTTACCTCCACCCATACTTTTACCTCCACCCATACTCCTATCTCCACCCATACTCCTATCTCCACCCATACTCCTATCTCCACCCATACTCCTATCTCCACCCATACTCTTACCTCCACCCACACTCCTACCTCCACCCATACTCTTACCTCAACCCATACTCTTACCTCCACCCATACTCTTACCTCCACCCATACTCTTACCTCCACCCATACTCCTACCTCCACCCATACTCCTATCTCCACCCATACTCTTACCTCCACCCATACTCCTACCTCCACCCATACTCCTATCTCCACCCATACTCCTACCTCCACCCATACTCCTACCTCCACCCAACCGTACTATTGACTACAGTACGAGGTCTAAATATACACACGCATATATTATTGTTTGTTACCCTTGATTTAAAATGTTTCGGCTTATTCCTGTTACCCTTCATCTGAAAATTGGACTGTACATGTAAATATACGAGCATTTCTTTTATATTACAAGCCTCAATGCCAGTGTCTAAAGTATTACTTTAGAATCTAAGTTTGGTTCCCTTTCCTAAGATGCTAAATTTATATTTTAGGCTCTGATTTCTGAGATTTTTCACTAAGTCATACTGCTAATAAAGCGCACTCATTAAAATTGTCTTACTGAGCTGATATGATTAGAAAGTACACTTCGTTTACCCTGAAAGGTATCAGTTCACTTTGACGCATTAGACTAGATAGGACTTATCATATAGGTCTAAGCTGCATCAAAATAGAACCATGCAAGGTAAGCATGCTAGCTACATATTAAGAAACTTCACCTGCTCTCGCCTTGAGAGAAGTTGTAAAACTACTTCGTGGGAAAAAATAACATTCTCAGTTCTCTTGGTTGGGATTTAAGGTTTTACCAGTGACCTGGAAAACCTAGAAAACAGGGAAAAGTCAGGGAATTTGATCACATTTCTTCAATTTTTCACATATTCATTAAAATAAAACGAAACTTTCATTTAAAATAATCAAATCATTTTTCTTTCCAGTTAATAGTCATAACAAATCTATTTTAGCAGAGTTGTACCAGTTGAGCATACAAATCTTAACTTCTCAATCAATATGTTATTTTCATGCCATCTCCACACCCCTCTACCGTGCACCTTTATCCATAATTGAGTAATGGCTACGTGCATGTGCGAGAATTCGATCATTTAATAGAAAGAATAAACCAAAGTTAGATATTAAAACCCAATATATTATTGCCATATGTTTAAATTCTTTTACCCTTCCATAGAGTGGCACAACTTCAGAATATGTACTTATCTAAAATATTATTACATTAAATTGGATCTTAGTAAAATAATGTTGATAATAAATATTGATTGGAAAAGTTAGAAACTGGCTCTGTAAAACCTTGAAAAGTCAGGTAATTTTAAAATGTTGTTTTTATTGACACCCTGTTTATACCTATAAATCAGATACAACTGTTATATCCTTGCGGCTATTTATACTTGTAATTAATTGGTCAATAGGCCTCACAGGCCTCGTTATACCTCGTGGCTTTGATCATGGTATCTTCCTAACTCTGAACAACTTGACTTAAAATTACTTTCTTCGGCTGTCGAATGGTCTAAGACACGGATGGCAAATCTTTGCCACGATTTGAGTGGCACAAAAATAAAGACTAAACAAAACGTCTGAGGTGGTATATATATATATATATATATATATATTTAATGTCGCGAATATTTCGTCAGCCATCTCAATCACATGTCACAATAACATTTTTGAAGTAAACGGCTATAAATCGTCTTGTTTGCTATTGAAAATAACAATCTGTATGAATCGAATATAAATATATTGTGTACCTTAAGTGAAATAAATACTGTTTAAAGACACTCACCTTGACAATTTAATAAATTTCCTTCTTTAGGATTTTTTTTAAACATCTACAATTTTATTAAAATTATTCATATTATTTCACTAGCAATCCCGCGTGGCGTTGCCCGTGAGCCACTGTGGTATAAGAATTATATAAGCCCCCCCCCCTGCCCCCCGTGGTGCCCGTATATCTGAAGCGTAATTCTAAACCAGATAAAAAATATTTTCTTCAAACATTTGTTTAAAATAGTCTAATTAAAAATCTAATTAAAGATTTAAAAATCCAGCTTTGAGGTGCATTCGGACCCCCTTTCGTCCACCTATGTTAAAAATTTCAGATCTCTTCGTGCCGTAGATTTGGTTGGCATCGCACATAAACAAACACACAAACACAGACAAACACTTCCTTTTATTACTATAGGTAATACTCATTAACTTTTTATTTTTAAATACTTATTTACAAAATGTAAATAAACGTTCTAGTACACTAGAAAGCTCAAGATTCAGTGATCCTTGAATGACAGACACACATTGGTTTTCAAAAGCTACGCTTACCATGGCGTAACACTGGCTTTCCTCATTCTTTCTCCACGCTAATGTGGATGCACTTCTTCCAAAAACCTTTTTTCATTTTTAATCAAAGAGTAAGCTGTGAATAATCCTTGTGTTACACGCTTAAGTGGCCAAATGGTCTAAGAGGTCACTCCTGCAATAGAATAGACCGATATGACTGGGAGATCGGGGATCGAATCCCGGTTGGGAGATAGAAGGGTGTTTTCCCCTATATATTGCTTTCTAATTTTTCTTTGACGCAAAATAAAAAATAAAAGTATATTTTATAGTTAATGATATTGTGTGTAAGAAGTTACAACTCAGGTCACGTTACTATACTGTGAATATATGAAAATTATTTGAGAACTTTTGTAACTTAAAAAAAAAAAGTTTATTTCTATCTGAATCCGACTGTACTTGATAACTCTGATACCTTTGTACATGTGCCCACCGATGCGGGTGTATGTTTAAGTAAAGCCTGTACTCATTTTATGGTTCGCTGAGGTGCCGGCTTGCATTACTTCCAAACAGGCCGTGATGGCAGACTGGTACTTCCCCCTCTCGCGCCATGATTGGTGGCGACATTTGGGTCCCGGGGTTTATGCGCCCTGCCAAGATATAAGTGTAACATATTGCCCAGATTAAGAGGCTTACATTTCATGGCCTACACGTGGGTGGTCCCGCATTTCTGATTTAACAGCTACCCAACACCCCCCCCCCCCCCCTCCTCCTACCTACTACTTTGAGGCACGTAATTAAACCCGCACAGGTGTCGCCCCTACCCCACCCCAATTAAATATCACATTAAATATTCATGGCATTTTATTTGGAAATTCATTTTTTAACGCTCGTCTTACTACCATTGGGTTAACACGCATAGTATTAAGTACGCTGATTGTTTTAATCAATCCTCGGTCCCGGCACAGATTTATTGATTACCAAACCCTTCCTTCATCTCTGACAAGACATCTTGTGGATGTAGGGAATTCAGGCCTCCACCGTGGTTCGGATTCCACGTTAAACTGTAGGTCCTCCATTTCATCTCACAATAACCCTACCATTACACATAAGTGTAAGTGCGTATAACCCGAACGGGTAGTAAGACGCGGTGCTAATAATAATAATAATAATAATAATAATAAAATATTGAATTTAGAGGAAGCGTATCATTATGTTTGTGGAAAAAGTGGGAAACAATTTAGGATAACCCTCAATAGACTGGACTGAGATTCGAACCCCGATCTCTCAGTCTTCAGTAAGCCTGTTTAACACGAGAGTAACGCCTTGGACAATTCAGTCATTGGTTCGTGTAAGAATACTATTAATAAGTAAAATGTAAATGATAACCACAAAAATTAAAATATGGTCTTTTATAAAAAAAAATTCTTCCTACAAGAACCCTACTTTTTTATAGTAGGGGAGAGTAATTAAAAATACACTAAATTACTTTTGGGACACCAAACTTTACATAACTTAACATAACTTTTCATAACATTAGCCACCCCCTAACACCAAATTGTTGAATCGAAGAAAATACTAAATGTAATCAACAGTTTTCGATTTAAAATTAATTCAAAGCTTATATTTACGAGTGTAATGAGATGTGAGAACTTACTGCATGATTCACGCCAGGCAGAACGCCGGTCCTGTTAAAATACTTTATTTAAAAGGCTAGATCTATATTTTAAACATTTAGATTGATTTTAAAACATATACTTATCTGAAAAAAAATATTGAAAATTAGCTAATTTTGGCAATTTATAAGATTAAAAACTTTTCCATTTAAAGTAATATTTTTTTTTTATCATATAAGGACATGTCGATACTCTCATCATGATATAATCCATCTCTGGAAATAAAAAAAAAACACTTTAGTAATAACTGAGATTTCTGAACGTACGCGTCTCAAAGCTCCGATTGTTGAAGTTCTAATCAAATAATATAAATACTAGTCCTACTTTCTGTTATTTCATCTTTATTACCCGCCTCGGTGGCGTAGTTGGCTAACGCGCTTGTCGTGTTGAGCTAGACTGCTAAGGACGGGGAGATCGAGGTTCGAATCTCGGTCGGGTGAACTGGGAGTGGTTTTTATTAAATGGTTTTCCACTCGCTCTCCACGCAAATGCGGGTTCACTTTCCTCTAATTAAACCTTCCCAAATCCTAATCCATTAGTGTAATTAGTACTTAAAGCGTATAACCCGAACGGGTAGTAAGACACGGTGCTAAATTTTTTATTATTATTATTCATCTTTATTTAAAAAAAAGAGGACGTATTCACTATCTATCACTCAGTATATGGAGGGCCGGAATTCTACCAGGAAGGCTCTAAATGTAACAAACAACTGAATTTAACGGAGGATCATGCAGGTAATAAATAGCTACCGATACCGCATTGGTCGATGGTAATTAGGGAGCTTTTAGCACTTGCCCTGAAGGGAGTGGCAAATAATTCTCGACCTAATGGACGATCCACTGAGCCTATACGGGGCCTCTGTATTCTCGCCGGAATACGGACAAAGCCCATTACTGTGCGTGCATTCCTACACTGCACATACAACCAACCACCTCACCCCCCCCCACCACCCCCCTTTTCGCGTTTTCTCTCACGAACCTGATTAATTTAGGTATATTACCTCCCTGAACCCTTTCTCTCTTTTCATAAAATCGATATCGACAAATTGGAAGACTACTTCTATTCAAACTTTGGCCGAACAAAACAACATTATGTAAATGGGAGTGTACATACATCAAAACCATGTAATTTCTCAGGGGCGTAGCTGGGGAGACTGTTGGACCAAATATAAGCACAGCCTCAATTTCCAAAATTTGTTTGTTATTTTTTTTTCATCATTCCTGTTTCTTCATGTGTGATTTTATCCCTAATTGTCTTGTTAGTATGTATTTGCATTGTGTGTGTTACTTGGACCAAAAAATATCTGCAAGCGTATTTTCGTCTCGCTACATAGATGCATGATATATTTTCAGGTTCTTTCACGACTCGTAGAATATTTTATATACCTATTACATTCTGATATACAAGCGGAGAGTACTAAAACTACCATGATAAAGTCCGTTACAACAATAGCACTAGAAAAAATAATGATTTAATGTAAATCCCGATAATTTAGTTAAATGTACGAGAGCATTTATCTTTCAAATGATGAAGCATTAATTTTATATAAATTATGTTTGGAGAATAATGTTTATTATCAAACATTTCTTGACATTTCATGTTTAATTTTTTTGCTCCCAATAATTTGACGACTCGAGTAGCAACAATACTTACTTTAGCTCTCGTCGTTTGGATTAAATCCCTTAATAGGGGTGAAGGAATGGTAAATATTCTTTCACTTCAATGTTTATATTAGCGTATAACCCGAACGGTAGTAAGACGCGGTGCTAAAAAAAAAAGTTTATGTTAGGTTTAGCTGTTTCCTTTGAATTTCAATAATATATAAATATTAATTAGTTTGTATATATTTTATTTATTTTAAATTATTTGATAAATGTGTATAGATTGGCAATATTTATTTCATAATAAATTGGAGAGATTCTTAAATACCTTATTTAGTTTTTTAAACCTTTAGCGCATTAATTAACAAGCTTAAAAAAATTGATATTAAAATATCCTTTTCTGTTTGACCGCCTCACTCATCTATCAAAAAACTAAGCAAGTTATGGAAATGACTAAAATGTTGCATTCAAGTAGTCGTGGTTTAAAAAAATATTGAAAAGATTTATTTAATCATGTATACATGAGGTTTTCTTCATTATTTATTTTGTGTATAGTACACAACACATTTTCAGCTGTACATATGTTAAAGACAATTTGTTTTTGCCTCAAAAGTGTTAGCAAAAGTCGGTTTACTTGCGTTTACTCTGGAAGCTAGCAAGTTTACCTTGATGGGTTCCACTATGATGCAACTTTTAAGATAGGGATATACTTTAATCGGTCAAGGTAAGAATTTTTCCCTTTTGAAGTAAAGGGAGTCTAAAATAATCACTGGAGTTCACTCCAAATTATTGTGACCTAAAACATAACAAAGGGCTAGATACACATTTTCAAGGGGGGAAAAACATATCTTTGTTCACTTTTCTTCATAAAGCAAAAAATTAAAAATCATTAAACAATATAATTTCTTAAAAACTATTTTAGAATCGTTAACGAAAAAGAACAAATAAAATCATAGTAATTAAGTAGCTCTGCATTCAAGTTATATACTAAATGTGTCTTTTTTCTATCTTATCAAAATATTCTTAAAGTTAGATAAATACGATGAATCCAAACTTTTGGTGTTTAACTCTCACAATTTTACAATAGTTTTTGTTTTAAACAAAAATATTAAGCGATTTAAATTAAATTAAAACTACTAAACATATCTCTATATACAAAAACTAAGGTATGTTAAGTAAGCTAATTTGTTTTTTACACTCGTCATTAAATATTAATATTAATATATATTAAAAAAAGACTGCCGAAGACTGGGATATCGGAGTTCGATCCCGGTTGGATGCACTGAGGGTGTATTTTCGTCAATTGTTTTCCATTCTCTCTACACACGAATGCGGGTACATTTAATCTAAATTAGGCCTTCCTAATGCCTAAACCAATAGTGTAATTAGTACGTAGACGTATAACCTGAACGGGTAGTAAGATGCTGTACTAGAAAAACACACACTTATATATATAAAGACTGGATTAGACGTTGGTTTTCTTTGGTCAAGAAAGCTATTAACAATGCCTTATGACTTATAGATAGTGGAAAATATTCGGTTGATTATTCTCTTCAAATATTTGCTCAAACATCCACCACACAACGCTGTGAACCTCTTTCATGTGAAGAGCTCCTCTCTCTCTCTCTCTCTCTCTCATCAGCATAGTGGTCGACGTGCTAGCCCGCGCGATCAATGCGGCCGCCCAGATCTCCTCGTCTCTACAGCTGTAGATACACAACAAACAGTCTCCTTGCAGTGGTAATGATGACGCCTGATCGGATTATCGTCGTGACGCCGTGCGTGGAGTATTTGACCAGCCTGCCAGGGAGCAAGCGTGTGGGGCTGTTCAGTGTACAGGTGTCTGCGTGGTTTGCGGTCCGTGAGTTGCTCGGTGAAGCTTGATTACCTGTCTATGTGTGTGTGTTTGAGAGAGAGAGAGAGATAGTACACTCAGGCTCTTAATAAGGTGCTAACTACGCAAGTTAGGTAAAGTAGGCTCAAGTAAGACGCTGGCTATATCTTCTGATAATAACGAATTAAGGTGAAATGGAAGGATAGGCAAGGAAAAGCCAGTGTGTTTTTTTTTTTTTGCAGTTTTTATCGCAAAAGTTTTTTGCCAAAATAAATAAAATATTTCTTCAGTCGAAATCTTGAGTTTAATTTTCTTCATATGGTGATTTAAACATTACTTGAATATCCGTCATGGGTGTCCTGGAATTTAATGACAACTTTTTATCTTCATTTAAAATGTTTTTCATCTTTTGCCGCTATGCTCATGATGGATATTCACCAACTGTTGATATCATCGTGTGAAGAAAATTAAACTCTATGATTGTACTGAGCAATATTTTAATTATTTTAACCAAAAAAGTGTTGTCATAAAAACCCACAAAAACACTGACCTTTTCTCGCGTCCCCTTCCATCCTTGGTTAAGTGAAACTAGGACAATTTGAAGGAAGGATGGACATCCTTTTCTTGGAATTGTTATTTTACCTTTAGCCGTTGGTTTCAAAGTGAAATAATTTATTCCTTACCTACTTTGTAATCGTAATACAAAAGTGAAGTATTTTAACCATAGATTAAACATATTTAAAAGAAATTCTGAAATATCCATTTTAAGCAACATTATTTTTTAACTTCATAATATCTTGGGGTAGTTCTTTAATAAGTTGGTGAGAGATTTTATTACATAAATTTTTCCCACTTTCTTTCTTAATTTGTTAATTAATATTACTTCTTTAATATTGATAACCATAATAATTATTAAAATTATTTACTTAGGTAATATTGATCTATACATATTTCATTCAAATTCTATTAATATCAAGTACTTATTTATTAAAACATATATTTAAATAACGTTTAAATGGTTTCCTTGTTGATGTAACTTAAAATAAAACATTTTTTCAAAATATTTCTATTCAAATATTATTTTTGTTTTAATTAGTTTAATTTAGTTTTTTTTTCAATTATTCATTAATGGTTGAAGTAATTTATGAAAGTCTAAAACAGAAATAAATATTACTCTGTTATGTGTTATAGAGAAACTCATAGTGGAGTTAACTTATCAAAACTAAAATATTCTTCTAAATGATTGATTTTTTTTCCCGCCTGTTGCACTGGTTTGCTCTTAACACCTTACCTTTCTATATATAATTCATTTGATAAAGTAAATCAGATTTTATATGGATAACTTACAAATAAATACTCACAAATTTATACAATATAGATACCTATCCAAATATTCGGGTCCATTGTGAAACTGAGCTTGAATTGGTGTGATGTAAATGGTGTCAGAAGTGGGATCGTTTTCTTCTCTCATTAGTTATTTTCATACCGCGTCTTCTTAAATTCTTTTTATCACCTGTAATCCTGACAGTGCATGCTGATCAGAGTGTACTGTTACCACTAATTGCCCTGCTTTGCTACCAGGCACGCTCTGACCCAATCCCCACATAATGCCCCAGGGGATTACTCGGGGGAGGGGGGGATCACGTGATTCATGGGGTCTCTTATCGGCGTATCGGTTAGGAGACTGAAGATGAGAATCGATCTCGAGGAGATCCAACATTTGTAATGGAGGTTCTGAGGTATGTTTTATTACATACCTGCAGAGGTTTTTGGTACCTAATTTAAGATATAGTTAATAATACAATAATTACGACACAGTTTTCTTACACTTCTAAGGTGACCTGGTGGTCTAGGGGTAAGGTGTCAGACTTCTGTGCTGGCGGCCGGGGTTCAATCCTCGGTCCCGGCACAGATTTATCTGATTACCAAACCCTTCCTTCACCTCTGACAAGACATCTTGTGAATGTGGGGAATGCCAGGCCTCCACCGTGGTTCGGATTCCACGTTAAACTGTAGGTCCTCCATTTCATCTCACAATCACCCTACCATTACACATTAGCGTAAGTGTGTATAACCCGAATGGGTAGTAAGACGTGGTGCTAATAATAATTTAAAAATAATAATCTTACACTTCTAAACAACTAGACCTAAAGTAAAATAAGTTAATTTTTTTTTCTCTAGGTATCCATTGCGTATTACCAACCAACTATCGTAAACATATATTTACAAAAGTTACTGTATTAACTCTTATTTTCTGTTTATACCCATGAGAAACGTTGACTGTAATTTTTAAGGTGGTATGGAATGGAACGCGAGGAAAAACCAGTATTTTTTTTTTTTGCAGTTTTTATGGCAAAACATTTTTTTGGCCAAAATAAATTAAATATTACTCCAGTACAAACATAGAATTTAATTTTCTTTACATGACCATAAAATTTCTTTAATATAATATGTCAACGGTGTTTTAGAATTTAACGACTTTTTTTCTCTTAATTTATAAAAATTTTGTTAGATAATGCCACCATGATAATGACAGACATTCAACAACTTTTGATATCAACATGAGAAGTAAATTAAACTCTTATGTTTATACTGGAGCAATATTTTATTTATTTTGGCCCAAAATGTTTTGCCATAAAAACTGCAAACATACTGACCTTTTCATGAATCCCCCTCCATCCCACTTTAATATTTCTATACAGTTTAGTGTTAGTTCACAATTAGACGAATGATTAGATATATGCCATAATATGGTTAATTTTTAACACAGAACATTTCTGACGATTTTAATCTACTTTGCATACCTGGATTTTATATTATATTATTTTTTCATTACTTTTTCTCTCTTGTAAATGTATTTAATAAATTTGGGACAATTATTATTAATTCATTTAAGAGATCATTTCAGTTTAGTAGTGTCGTTAAGTGTATAACTCGAACGGGTAGTAAGACACGGTGCTAAAAAAAATAGTATCGATTTCATTTATAAAATTATATATAGGTATATATAAATACATAGATGTATTTATATATATATAATAAAATGAGGATAGACTACTATAAAAATGTTTTGAAATAAGTTTACCGGTACTTATTAATAAAGGATATTCATAAAAACTAACAATATGGTTTACTTAAAATAAAAAACAGTTGAATTTTGGTCGTCTTGATAACTTTACTGTCTAAAAAAAAATTTAAATATCAATTTAAAAAACATTAGGGTACTATCCCGATGTGTGATCATTTTTAAAATGGTTTTTAAAATTAACGATTAATTAATTAATTACATGTAAAACAAAGTTTATCTGCTGAAATGTGCTTCCAGTAAAATGACAAACTTTAAAAAAATGTGTTAACTTACCACCCAAAGTTTGGATATTGGCTCTAACTTTGGCTTAGCGAGTGTCAGGGCGCCGCGATGGAAACAAATCACGGTCCTCTCTTTTGGGGGGAAGGGCGGGCCAGTTTTGTAATAAATACGCCCTGACCGCAAACTAATTACAGCCTCTGTGAATATCCCTCGGGCTATACAATAACCTCTAATAGCCGTGCGTGGTCATTGGACGCCGTAGTTTGTTATAGGTATCGTGAAGCTGAAATTGTGATAATAATGGAGGAGGGGGTTTTAGGAACCTGGTCAAGCACATCTTTGTTGCAAAAGGATCGAATATTTGATTAGTTACCATTTGACAAAACAGTTTCATTATTGTTAATTTTGTATGGAAAACAAAATTTGTTAAAACTCTTCATTATCCATACACCTCAAAGTTATCTGTAGATCAATTTAAGTGACATATATTTATTGTTTAAATTACCAATAATAAATATTCAGTTAAAGGGCAACGAATCCATGTTTAAATATGTCCTGAAGTTGATATATTTATTTCTAGAAACTACATTTTTTATTAGAAAAGGTGACCTGGTGGTCTAGGGGTAAGGTGTCAGACTTCTGTGCTGGCGGCCGGGGTTCAATCTCGGTCCCGGCACAGATTTGTCTGATTACCAAACCCTTCCTTCACCTCTGACAAGATATCTTGTGAATGTGGGGAATGCCAGGCCTCCACCGTGGTTCGGATTCCACGTTAAACTGTAGGTCCTTCATTTCATCTCACAATCATCCTACCAGTACACAATAGCGTAAGTGCGTATAACCCGAACGGGTAGTAAGACGCGTGCTAATAATAATAATAATTATTAGAAAATATTCAAAAGTATGTTCTTTAGTAAGCTATAAATTATTTTATCATAAATTCAATATTAGATTTTACCTGCCTTAAAATAAATTATATTTGACTGATATGTGTAGCATATTGTGTGTTTATTAACCTATGTACTAATCATATGATCGAAACTAACCTTGAAAAACACATAAGCACTCACCAGTACCCAGCCAGTTTTGTTGTCTCTGTCTTAAGGTGGTGAGAAAAGGTAAGTTGTTTTTTTTGCAGTTATTTTAACAAAATAACTTCCTACACGTGATTATATCAACATTTATTGGTGATTATTTATCATGAGTATAACGGCATTAGATAAACTTGTAACTGAATAAAACAAGATATCATTAAATTCTAGTACACCCTTGATAGATACAAAACAATTGTTGAGGTCACATGTTAAGAAAATTAAAATGTATTTCTACTGGATAAAACTATTTAATTTATTCGACCAAAAAATGTTTTGCTATAAAAGTTGCAAAAACACTGACCTTTTCTCGCGTGTCTTTCAGACCCCCCCCCCCCCCCACACACACATAAGTCCTAAGTTTTAAATCTAAAACTTTAAATTGTATGTATATATTTTATAATATTAATAATATATATATTTATATATATATATATATGAGAGCGTATTTGGCGCACGCTAGAGTTTCATGAAAAGAGTTTAGAAAAAATGATCAAATATCGATTGTTTCTACCGGTTGTCAGGATATAAAAATGTCTGGTTTAAGTTAATTTCGTTTTCCGAAGACAGAGAAGTTGAGGCACAAATCCTGGCTAGTGGTGTATAAAGGTGATTTTTTCCTAAATGATTTCCTAAAAGCAAACTTCTTCTTAATCTTACCATCCTTATCTCTAAGTTAAATGTGTGAATATCTCGGATAAGTAGGAAGACCCAACACAAGCTGCACAACTTTATTTCGATGGGAAGTAAAGGCGCCGGCGCCTTCGATTGTGGCATGTAAAATAAACGTGAAAAAATATTTCCGATAAAATTGTAGGCCCTATCCTGATCGCTCATAGAAATTCATTGTGGAAGGCAACGGGGAACTTCCCTAGTACATGGGTTTTCTACCAGATGGTGCAGGCAGCACTAACCAGCCAAAGGACTGAGTGCATGTCCGGCGCCGGATGGATAGAAATAACATCAAACCAACCTTCGGGTTGTTGAATTAAGAAGCATAACCTGAACAGGTAGTAGACGCGTTGATAAAAATAATTATAATTTACTATATGAGAATTTTCTGTCCGATTGTGTCGTAGCCGTTATTTATAATGCCATCTTCTTTCCTTGTTCATCATTGGTTATTTTCATCATGGCCCCTCTTCTCTTTACCACGTTACCTTTAACATCACTCAATAAACCAGTTTGATCGATTATTTTTTCAACCTCTCTCACATCCTTATTTTATTACGAGTCAGGTTTAACGATATATTCCGTGTTGATACGCATTAGTCTTGAGTCTCAATATCCCATTATTATTTTTTTTCTTGTAAATAGGGTTATTTCTCTCCACATTAGGGTGATGAGTTGTTTGATGAAACCAGGGGTGACGTGGTCGTTTATCATTTATATTTTATTTGTCTCTCGCGCCCAACTTTCTTCTCTTTACTCTTTGCTTGTTTGCTTAATGTTTCATTCTATCTTGAGTTTTAATATTCATGCAAATGTATAGAGTGACGCTGGGTTATATATCAAAGTCTTTTGTTTAGTTTTTATTATTATTATTATTATTATTCGTGGGAAAGTAGAGGTTTCTTCTCTCTTTGCGCTAATTTGTTTCGTTTTCTTTTTGTTTGGATTGTTTTGGACTCCTTTTATATCACCGCAGCTGGAATTTCCTGTATCTGTTTTTCGGTTTTTGAGGTTTCTTTCTATTTTTTTTACCTATTTTCTTTCATTTCATGTATTTTTTTCTAGCAATTTTTTTTAACACCTTCCCTTATTAACCTCATAACAATCACCGCAAAGTATTTTCTATGGTTTGTCCCTTTCAAAATCATTTTAATACATCAAGGAACGTGATTGAACTGTTATTTTTAGCATCCGCAGGAGTTATACGTCTATACACTGGCTTAGGTATGAGTAAGGTTGTATTTAGAGGAAGTTTACCCTTATTTCCTTAGAAGGAGAGTGGAAAACCAGTTTGGAGAAACACCCTTCATTGCACCCGGCAGGGATTCGAATCACGTCTTCAGGTCATCGGCAGCCAGTTGTGATTGTGACGCTTGAGAGACCATTCGGTTGCTCAAACTGGTAAACTATTGCTATAGAAAGATCTATCTTCTATAACCTATATTTAAAACGTGAATCTATTCTTTTCAACGATTTGGAAGAGCTTTATCTAATACCTATAAAAGTTATTAGATCTACTTTCACGTATTCATACGTCAAGTTATGTTATCTACAGCTTTCGCTTTTGTTGAATATTATCAATACCTTTAAAATAACATTGATTTAGTAAAATTTTACACATTTTGTCTGAAAAAAATATCTTCGTGTTTTTATTCTAAAAAGTCTTTTTATGAAAATCTATAGCATGGACAAGTGCCATTATTTTAATATCAATTTATCACTCTAATCTGTGTGTTTATTGGTGGTACATTGTATTTACAATTTATTTGATAATACTCTATCTTAGCCCATTCGTTAATTATCTTATCTACTGAGCTAAGGATCCTGGGTTCGATTCGTGGTATAGCCGAAACATTTACCGTTTTTTGAAATGTGTATTTCACCTTTCACAGTGCTGCATTAACATTTGAGGGATGGATTTTTGTCTGTCCTAGATTTAAGTTAGTTTTTAAGTCGTATCATGATGTACTAAGTCGGTGTTTAGAATTTGCAACCTAAAGACCTAAAAAAAATGTAATGTATAGAGAAAATCTACCCTTTAACTGTTGTTTTGCAAAATAATAAATTCGAACATATTTTCCGTATAAAACTTTGCCGGTTCTGATGTCCACGTCCGAACAGAGGGACGAGTATATAAATGCAATATGTTTCCTGTCTGGGGGGGAGAACTGACGCCCTCGTTGTCATGGTAACAGATGTAGGTCCATCACGTATGATAATACAATTTAAAGTTGGTCCTTGGGTAGTATAGTATAGTAGTAGTAGTAATAGTAGTTGCGGGATGACAAGATAAGATGTCCTCACCATTGGAACGAAGAGAGACGACGTTATCTCCTTCAGGTCAGGGCATGCATTTCGTCGATTTATCATCGTGTCTGCTGGGATTATAATTTTACAAAATTATCTTAAGGTGGGAGTGTAAGGAACGCGAGTTTAGGGCAGTAATTTTTGCATTTTCTTATATCAAAACAATTTTTAAATACTTATTTAGTAGAAACATAGTTTAATTTTTTTCACATGGTGATCTCAAACTGTTCTTGAATATCTGTCAAAGGTGTCCTGAAATCTAATGACAATTTGTCCTCTTCATTTAAAAAGTGTCATCTAATGTTACTATGCTCATGAGAGATATTAATTAACTATTGATGTCACCATCTGAAAAAAAAATCAATATTTAGGTTTCTACTAGAGCGATATTTGATTTATTTTGACCAAAAATATGTTTTGCTATAAAAACTGGAAAAATACTGCCCTTAACTTATCTTCCCCTTTGTTCCACCTTAAAATGAGGGTTACTGTTTTAAAAATCGAGGACTCATTTTTACTTATTAGTAACCTCCTTGGGTGGTTGCATGGTCTAAGGTGTCGAACAAGTAGTGAGACACGCTGAAAAAAAAACTTTTTAAAATCACCCTGATAAAATAACATTTATTTTTAGTGTATACCTACCAAATAATCTAAAACAATGACCTTCATGTGAGTCAAATTTTACTTTTTTGGTGTTGTGGACCATATATATATATAATATATAAACACTAATTATATATACTAATCTGAAATCATAGTATGCATTGAGGGCTGAATCTATTAAAATATATTTAAAAAAACTACAAACCTTATTTTTTAATTAACATATTGATAGTTATTTAGGTGAACTGGTGGTCTAGGGGTAAGGTGTCAGACTTCTGTGCTGGCGGCCGGGGTTCAATCCTCGGTCCTGGCACAGATGTATCTGATTACCAAACCCTTCCTCCACCTCTGACAAGACATCTTGTGAATGTGGGGAATGCCAGGCCTCCTCCGTTGTTCGGATTCCACGTTAAACTGTAGGTCCTCCATTTCATTTCACAATCACACTACCATTACACATTAGCGTAAGTGCGTATAACCCGAATGGGTAGTAAGACGCGATGCTAAAATAATAAGTTATTTATAGGTGATTAACTGTTTATGTCGAATCTCACACTCTTTTAGCACACACAATACTGATTCATAAATACCTATGAATCAGTATTATGTGCGCACCAAGAAATTTTTCTTAAGATGCGCATATGTTCAAAATGTTTATAGTCAAAATAACATTTCTAGGGGAGGGGAGGAGTATATTAAGGAAAACAGCCCCTTGAAGGACAGAAGTTATGAAAATGTATAAACATTCAATAGACCTACCTCTAGAAATTATTTCCAGGGTATTTTTCATGGCAACTAAGACAGGAATCTTAGTAATATACAGTAGCTCCATAGCTTCTTTGGTGCTGACTGACAGTTCACAGCTGACTTCTGACAGTAAACATTTAGGTATATACCTAAATTTTGACCATCAGAAGTGACAGCTGCTAAACACATGTTTTAGCAGATCATATGGTTCGGCGTAGGGATACATAATTTGGTCTGGTAACTTTTCAAACTTTTTAGCTGTCAGCTGTGAGCTGTCAGTCAGCACCAAAGAAGCCATGGGGCTACTGTAACTAACCTTACATACATTGCACCGATCCTAATATTTCTGTACTCTTATAATTGGGAATTTTGGAGGAACTTGAGATGTGTAATATTTTTAAAATTATTATTAAGGTCTTTAAACGAAATCTTTACGTTTGACACACACTTATATTTTATTTCTACTTCTTATAATTTAAGTTTTTATTGACATTGTTTGCATTTTTGGGAGGGAAAACTTCCATCCTTGCCCCCTCTTGGTGCGCCACTGGACAATGAAAACACTAGAATAGAATTCCTCATAAAGTGTATTTTATACATAGATAACTTTTGTGTAAATGATACATATCAGGCCAAATATATGACAGGACAAAACAGCCCATTGGGCTGCATTTTGTAGCCCCCTGTTTAAATTACTAAGCGTACCTCTAGCTATTTGAGGCTTGAATTTAATTTTACAATTGGATTTTAAAATAGCTATTAATTTAGTTAAATAATTTTGGCTAGCTAAAATTATATAATGTTACTATTTAGTCTACAATAAGTAGATAACTTTTAAACGATATTTCAATTTGATATAACCAACGAAAAGTGTATATTGTCTTCTTGTTTCATTATCAACACTTTAATTACAGATTATACCTATTTTTGATCTAATAAAACATTATTGATTCATTAGTGTTATTATTCTGGTTGAAAAACTAATATGTTATTGATACACTATTGATAAATTATACTAGTAGTATATTTAAATGTTTTCATCGTTCATCGCGTAAATACATATGTTTATATTTTATGAAAGATCCTTTGTAATGTGTTCTCATTGTATATGTTTTAAGATAATTGGTTGTTTTTTAAACGTATTTTCAAATACTACGACTATATTTGGGTTAACAATCAACTTTAATAAGGAGCTAAGGAAAAAAAAATAGTTAAAATCAATGAAAATATAATCTTTTCTATAGTCGTCAATCATCTACTCAACATGTATTTACTCTCTAGAATGCTAAGTGCTAAGTTTAGTCATAGGTTTTATACGACGGATACTAAATGTCACGCAGACGAATCGATAACCAAATCACATAAATGAGACCCCACATTCTGTAATTGATTGAGTGGGAAATTATGTTACTAATAATGTATGGTTAGTAAATGAGACTACTTGTGTTTGCTTTTGCATTGTGTGGTCGAGTGTTCGATCGGAAAATTATGATTTCAGGTTTCCTGCTCTCGACGCTTAGCGACGCATAAGGCTTTGCATTGATGTCGGTCTCATTAACCCCCACCCCCCACTCCCCCAATCCTAAAAAAGTTGTTTTTGCAATGCTGTGTGTCTGTTTAACCCTAAAATTAATAGTAGTTTGATAAAAAAACGAAAAGAGATAAATCGATTTTCTCAAAATCGGCTCTATCTATTTTGATTAAAATTCGTATCTGGGAGTTGATTAAGATTATAAATAAAATGGCTAATTTTATTTTTACAATGAAAATAACTTTTGGGTACTTTACAGAAGTGTAAATTTCCGTATCTCCGTATCTAATTTTAGATACTAAATAACTTATTATTGCAAAATTGTACCATTAAAAATAAAAATAAACTTTTTTTTAAATATATTTTTATAAAACTAATAGTTTCTGAGATATTGGCAATATATTAATACAATTTTGTGAGCTTTATTAGTAAAGAGATACCTCTTAAGTTTTAACGCAATAATTCACCCAATGCTATAGTGTAGTTGAATATAAGTAAGTCTCTCAGAAAGTTTGTTGTTTTTCCTTAAACCTCTCATATCAGTGTTGCACAAACATTTCTCCTATCTCCTTCATTTTAGACTCAAGTCAATAAATACATGTTTTATTGGTCAAAATTTATAAATAAAGAATTTAATAGTAATGCGATGACCTGAAGATGTGCACCACTTTTATTCTTAATACATTTATTGAATTGATTTGTATTCTAAAAAAAATCAGGTTACATGAGCTTTTATAATATATATTCTAAAAAATACATTTAGATAGAATGTTTGTGTTTAGAAACTTGGTGTGAACTACTTAAGCTTTAAAGACGGTACTAAAAAGCTTACTCAGCCTTTGTGCAAGCACCTTTTTTTTTCTTTATAAACATTGGGTGACCTGGCGGTCTAGGGGTGAGGTGTCAGATTTTTGTGCTAGGGGTCCGGGTTTCAATCTTCGGTCCCGGCACAGATTTATCTTAGTGCCAAACCCTTCCTTCATCTCTGACAAGACTTGTATTAATCACAACTTGTGACTGTGTGGAATACCAGGCTCCGCCGTGGTTCGGATCCCACGTTAAACTGTTTTCATCTCACAATTACCCTACCATTACACATCAGTGTAAGTGCGTATAACCCGGACGGGCAGTAAGACGTTGTGCTAGTAATAATTTAGAACCGTTGTGAAGGTGTCCTTTTGTGATTCGCGGTTTTGGAAGGCATAATCATTATATATTCTTATTATTTATTTATCATCCACCATTTAGTAGCCTATTATTTAAATAAGAATATAAGGTTACTTGGTGTCTATTTTTCATAAAGTATTTCATTCTTTATACTTATTTTTAAAAACTTTACAATCATTTAACACCATTGTCATAGATAAGAAGAAGGGTTGCCACTCCTTGTTAAACTGGATAGAAACAAGGATTAATTCTCATGTAATAAAAAATCCGGAAAACACAAATAAGTCTGCAAAATATTAAAAAATAAATTCCGGAATATTTGTTAATTTGGGATATTTAATTGAAAGCTTAAAATAGTAGGGCTTTGGATGGATGAAAAAGTGAACTGAAGTATTAATCACGCTCGTTCAAATATGTCTAACTACCCCTTAAACAAGAGTTGTGACGTGACAGAAGATGTATTATTTCACCAATCTTAAGGTGGGAGAGTAGGGAAGTCGATAAAAGATCATGTTTTTTTTTGCAGTTTTTATAGAAAAACATTTCTTTTGTCAAAAGAAATTAAAAATTTCTTCAGTAGAAACATTGCTTAATTTTATTCACATGGTGACCTCGACAATTAGCTCTCAAGGGCGTCCTGGAATATAATTACATTATTTTCCTATTATTTAAAAAAAATCGCATTTAATGTCGCTGTGATTATGACAATATATTCAACAACTGTGTATGTAAATAAAATTAAACTATTTTTTTATTGAAGTAATATTTTATTTATTTTTACCAAAAGAAAAAACCTTGCTACGGAAATTGCAAAAGCACTGGCCTTTTCTCGCATTCCTTACATCCCCACCTTAAATAATCACTTATTAAACATAGGTTTACTTGACTTCACACTAAGTCATTTTGTTGAAAAATGAAATTTTCTTACTATTTTATTCAAACCAAGCTGCCTGGAAAAATGGGTATTCCTTCCGTAAAATGTGTAAAAAACAGGGAATTTGGTAGTAAGAAAATATTGGTAACGCTGAAAAAATATTAGATACATTTTACTAGAGTAGAGTGATGCACTAAAATTATTATTATTATTATTATTATTATTATTAGCACCGCGTCTTACTACCCGTTCGGGTTATACGCACTTACGCTAATGTGTAATGGTAGGGTGATTGTGAGATGAAATGAAGGACCTACAGTTTAACGTGGAATCCGAACCATGGTGGAGGCCTGGCATTCCCCACATTCACAAGTTGTGATTAATACACGTCTTGTCAGAGGTGAAGGAAGGGTTTGGTAATCAGATAAATCTGTGTCAGGACCCAGGATTGAACCCCAGACCCCCAGCATAGAAGTCCGACACCTTAACCCTAGACCACCAGGTCACCGTTCACTAAAATTATTGTTTTAGCACCGCATCTAACTACCCATTCAGGCTATATGCTTATGTAATAATTACTGTGATGGTTCTAGGGATTAGGATGGTTATATTTATAGAAAGTATACCCGAATTTGCGTGGAGAGGGCGTGTAAAACAATTTAGGCATAAACCACTCATTACAACTGATCTAGAATCGGACTTTGATCTCCCCGTCATCGGCAATCTAGTCATTATGAAAGTAGGGCCTAAGACCATGCGGTCACCGAAGCGGCTCGTTAAGATGATTTCACTATTTACTACTTTTCGGTAAAAGGAGACTCTTCTGATAAGATAAAGAAAAAAAGTTCAAAAATTCTACTTTCTTTAAATAATTTCGTTATTTTGAAGAAGGTATACTATACTAGTTACTGTCCTAACAGAGTCGCCAGTTAGTTTCTTAAACTATTTCCGCTAGCTACTTCATTGGCTTGTGAATCGAACACTTGGAGGTGGTTACTAATCTCTTCACTCTCATTTGCCCATTCGTCTCCAATTTCGAGTCTCTCAAATTATTTCAAACCAAATTGTTAATTAAATTCGCTCCAGTTTTGTACTGATGGTTTCAGATCTGCTCTAGTTGAGGTTATCTATGCAGCCATGTTATCGTACTTTTCAAGTGATGGCTCTTTGCCCCTCTCAGTCAACACTCAAAAGTGACAGGCGGCCCCTCGGGTTCTCAAACAAAGTCTCGTGGGACATCAACCTACTTCTCTTCGTCATCTTCTGGCTCTTGTGCTACACCTTCTGTTCTCTCTTTTCCTAGTTTCTTTCTCTCCCTCTCGTTACATTATTTGCAACTGTCCTAAAATCTTATCATGCATTCTTTACCCACTTCCTTATGTTATTTATGTGCCTTATATATTTAAGATATTTTTGTTTTCCTTTTACATCTTTCTCGTTTCTTGCTTAGCACCTTAATTATATCTTGCTTTTCCCTCCTTAATACTTGGACTTGCCCTTCCCATTTACTATGGTATCATATTGATTTTTTTTAGTCCTCCTTTTTTATATTAGTTTTCTTCCTTTTATGATTCCCACTTATTTTCTATATTAATTATTCATATACTTGAATGCTTTCATTCATCATCTCTATATCATTTTTTGTTTTCTTAACTTGTTCTTGTTTTGTAGGTCTTCAATTTTCCACTTTTCTCTATAACTTATTTCGTTGCTTTCACTTATATAGTTGGTTCATCATGATATCTTACAGTCCCTCTCTCTCTGATATTCTTTTCTTGTGTCTTTTCTTTCTTTTTAATCGGTTATGTTAGCTTCTTTTTTTTCTTTTTTTTTCCTTATCCCTCTTCCTTTCGCTTTGTATATATAATTTTAGGGGATTATTTGTAAACTATAATCAATAAGCTATTGTAGAATTGAGTTGAGTAAAATATTATCTTCATTTATTGTACACTCTACTCTTTTGACTAATCATATTTCTTTCTTGTCTTTCATTAAGAGCTGCTGTGTTCAAGATAGTGAATAAAATTATAAATGAAAGCATTTCGCAAAGTATACGAAAAACACAATAGCTCTTAATTACATTTGCTTTAGTCATTTGAGTGGCGTTGCTTTTACTCTTAATGTCGATTGAAAATTTGAGCATGATATTTATTTCCAAATACTTAATTTTGTATAGATTTATATTGACGTTATGTTCTCATTATCTTTGATATGATATTCTGTTCTAAAATTTATTTCATTAATGATTTTTTCTATATATATCTCTACGAAAATTGTACTATACCTTCTGTCTTACAGCTTTTTCATAAATTTAAATAAAGTCTGTACATCATAAAAGACTGACTAAGGTTTACACTGTAAAAGGAGCTTTTCGTCAAGAAACTACTCCTCTTAACAAAAGTTATTTTGACGAGATTAAATCGAAAGCGCATTCACAAGTCTTCCATAAGACTGCTCCTGCCCTCTTTTCTTAGCTCTTCGACGTCATCCCCTAACTTCAAAGCTTTTACCCACAAAATCAACCCCTTTTAATGATTGTAAACTTACCAAAGAGTAAATGTGGATGTTGCTAAGATTGTTGCTATAAGTACAGTCGAGTACTTTAAAATTAGAGCATGATGAGATTGGAATGAATAGTCATTGGCGCCCATACCTCTTTCATTTGCGGAATAATAGCATAGTTTAACTATCTGGCATAACCATTCTATGTGCTAACATATTGGCTACGATTCATAGAAAAGTTTGATACAAAAAATACAAGTATTTTTACATACCTTTTTTTTACCTGTGAACTTCAATTTTCTCATGAATTTACTTATTCAACATCTGTAAAAAGCTACTAGTTTTACTGTCCATATAAAATTACCACATATTGGTCACTTACTCTATATTTAGACTGTAAAAATATTTCCTTGTCTAGTGATCTTAATATTTATATGAGGACATGATTACATATCTTAATAAAAAAATTGACTTTTAATAAACTAAAACCCACTTTTACACCGCGTTACTATATTACAGAAAAGTTAACCACCGTTAAGTTCAACCATCGGCTAAAAGCACTACTGGCTTTTACAGTATAACTATATGTGGTTGGTTACTTAACGTATAGGTCCATTACAAATAGTCTTGCGGAGGCCTCTGAAAAAGTGCCAATGAAACGAATTATTAGGTTTTTTTTAAGAGAGGACAAATCTCTTTGGATATGTATACGCATGCGTCATCAGCTATATGGTAATTCTTGACTGTGAGAGATAATCTATTTTAAAAAATAGGCCATACATCGGTATTCCTTAAATGTTATTATGAGTGAAGAAAAAAATATTCTACTTATATTATATAATCTAATTTGGACCAAGTTAAAAATAAATTGAACCATTTATATTATGTATTTAGTCCAAATCATTCTTGTTGCGCGAAATTGTGTGGCTTTTAACTTTATTAATACCACCAGGATGTAATTTGATATGTATGTTGATATTTCTAGTTCACTTTTTTTAAATAGTTTCTTTTTTGTGCTTTAATTACTAAAGTCGTTTGTAGTTTATGTAAAAAAAAAATTGGATATGAAAATCCTTCAATTCATTCGTTTTTGCCTGGATTGAGATATATATATATATATATATATATTTGCCAATGAAACGCACTCGATGTTTTTTTTTTCTTAGCACCACATCTTGCTACCCGTTTGGGCTATGTGCTTATATACTATTTACGCTGATTGTTTTTAGGGATTATGAAGGTTATAGTTAGAGTATTTGTACCCGAATTTGCGTGCAGGGAGAGTAGAAAACCATTTTAGAAAAACCTCTCTTAATACACCAGATTATAACCTCATATTTCCCCGACATCATCAGTCAAATCTACTTGAGAGTAGCGCCTTGAACCATGCAGCCCCCGGAGCGGTTCCCGCAATGTTGATTTGTCGTTCATTGGTTAGCATCCTGACTGAAACTTCAATTTTTGTTTTGTTTTATATAACTCACTGCCAGTTCAGGTAACACACACAAACTAATTAGGCTTTTTGTTTTAGGGATGAGGAAGGCTAAGTTTAGAAGACGTGTACCCGCATTTTCGTGTAGGGAAAGGAAAAAACATTTTGATTATACTACCATCAGTCCACCCGATCGGGACTTGAATCCGGATCTTCCCGTCATCAGTAGTCCAGTCTTTTATGTAAGTGACCCTTACTAGAGCATTTTACCACTGAAGCGATTACTCTTACAGTTAAAACTTATTTTATGGACACTTAGCTGGGAAGATAATTTATAGCAGGGTATTGAAAAAAAAATCATGTTATTGGTTACCAAGGCCCCTTTTATAAAGGCGTTTAATGACGCGCGTTCTCTAAGTAAACAGCAGACAATGAGTCCGTGAGTCATTTATGCCGTCGCGATCTGAAATGCGTGTAGCTGCAACCTAGAGAACGCTGCGTCAAAAATGACGGAGGACGATCCAAGATACGTTATGATTCAATGGGGCATTTTATACAGGCGTCCGCTTTTGCGTCGCCATGTTTGCATGACTGCAGGGCAACCGACCTTTACGTCACTTGTGTTGGAACCTCTGCGTATCTCATCAGAATCAATGCGTTTCTTTAGCAAGAACTACGTTTCTTATTTGTGGCTGGGTATTAATTGTCTAACACTTTATTTGTTCCTGAAATTGCAAAACATTGAGGAAGATAACGCACGGATCCATTACGAGTGGTAGAATAGAAGAGACTGGCAACCCTGCGCTCTGTTTTTTTTTTTTTTCCTGTCACCCTTTTCATAACGCGGAACATATGTTGCTTGTGTGTGTGTGTGTGTGTATATATATATATAAACACGCCCATGACGCGCGCGTCACGCTTGTCGCGCGTCACGGTACGCCTGTATAAAAGGGCCCTAAGGGACGCAAAGCAAACTCTAAATAACGTAGTCTACCGATAAAAGAACATTAAAATGTATTTCCGCGTGTTTACATTAAAAGTAAACAACAGTTTTTTTTAAATGATAAATAAAAAAAGGGGAGAGAAGGATTGAAGAAGAGAGATTGACTGCTTTTAGCGCTCGACGCTGTTAGTAAAATAAACGTTCAATGTTATCATTTGCTCAACGGAGAAGCTACCTTTCCGGTTCGTTTGATTTCATTTCAGATTCCGAGAGCATTTTATGGGCTCCCACTGTTTGCATGAAATGTTCTGTTTATTGTTTAGCACTGACTCTCTTCGGTTTAGATAAACCCTGGGAAGAGTGATCTTATGAAAATGTTACCATGCACGTTTATCGTTTATTTATCCATGCAAATGTGGGTACACTTACTCTACATTCAACCTTCCTCATCCTTTTCACATTAGCGTAATTAATGCATATGCGTATAATCTGAATAGGTAGTAAGACGCAGTGCTAAAAAAATATGTATTTACGTAAATAAAACGTTATTTCTAAACGTGTACAGCGCTTCGGTATTGGTCCTCATTTGTATTTATTAACTTTCCCAAAAAGTGAATTTAGAATGAAATTTTAGAAGTACGCGCTTCGTTTCAAATGCTTCAAAAAATACTTTCAAAGCTACTAATGTCATTGTTTATTTATTCTCTCAAATTTATTTGTATTCTGTCTCAAGTCTTCATTAATATAAATCATTTGAAAAAATAAAAAACATTTTTAACGCACAACTGCGATATTTAGTTTTCCCATAAAAATTTTAGTTTGTTTTCCTCGTTGATATTTTTCAACTTTCCGTAAAATGAAACGGAATTTTCTCTTCCAAATCCATTTTGTTCTATTCATTGTGGACTGCTATTTCTTTACATATGTTTTTGTTACGTTACATGCCGTTTTAATAAAATACCCCCTAAATGTCACAAAGGGGGTTTGGAAGCATGGAGGGTATGGGTTGGATTTGTTTTCTCTATCGACGCATTAGCAGAAAAACCTCATGAAAGCGATGGAACACGGTTCCTCTGCCCTCGTATCAGTCGGCCTGACTGGAAACAGAATACCCTGGTGTATTGGTAATTACACATTTTAACAAAAGGCTTCTGGCTGTAGACTTTTATGACAACGATGCCGATATATTTGTCGGACATTTTTGGGTACCTTATCTGTATCGGCTTTATTCGTATTAATTTTATAACCAGGTCTTCTCAACTCTAGTTATACTGGCGACCCGATCAAATGGCACTATGCGTATACACTATTTATTAAATCAAACAAGTTTTACCAATGTTAAGGGTTCTCGTGTTCGATTCTTGGCATGGCCGAAAATTTATCATTGGCTCGGTGTTGTCTCCTCTAGATTTAGGTTAGTATATAGGTCTTGTGCTAATATAATCAGTCGGTTCAGAAAGTACACGTTAAATACATCAAATAGACGAAAACAAAAGTTTTACCAACTTTTTTTTTAACGTATCTTGCTATACGTCCAGGATATCTGTGTTCAATTACACTTATTGCCAACTAATTTTTTGCACTTTATCTTAGTACCCATTCGCGCTATCTGCACTCAATTACACTAATTGGTTGGTTTCACCAACTGATTTTTTACACTTCCTCTTACTACAAGTTTGAGCTCTCTGGACTCGACTACACCATTGCGGAAGACATGAAGGTATAATCTAAAGGAAATTCACCCTAATATGTTTTTTGAGGCAACGTAGATAACTATTTGGGGAAAAATCACTTTCAGTAGACTCTGCTACGATTCTAATTCTGACCTCTCCATATTCGACAAACCAGAAAAGACGATCTCTAAAATCGCTTGCCAATTTACATTAGATAGATTTACAGGTGTGTTTATTTGTTGAACCTACATGTTATTAAATAATGATCAAATAATTAATAGGACAGGTACCATCATTCGTCTTCTACGGAGGATATGTAAAACCACAGGTTTGTTTAGGTAATATAATTATCATTATTATCATTATTATTATTATTATTATTATTAGCACCGCATCTTACTACCCGTTCGGGTTATACGCACTTACGCTAATGTGTAATGGTAGGGTGATTGTGAGATGAAATGGAGGACCTACAGTTTAACGTGGAATCCGAACCACGGAGGAGGCCTGGCATTCCCCACATTCACAAGATGTCTTGTCAGAGGTGAGACCTTCCTGTACATAGATCCGTTTTTGAGTCTTAAGCTTCTCATTGGTTCTTCCTTCTCATTGGTTCTTCCTAACTCAACACGAGCACTCATTGTTTTAGTCAGTGAACTGTATTTGGCTACGGTATGTATAGGGGCAGTTTTGGATGCTCGGGCACTCTCTTATTCTTCACGACCAGGGGCTGTATTGTGGTCTGATTTTCCCGTTAATTATTTCCAAATTTATCTTTCCGACTTAGGAATGAATCGATATTAGTTATTTTTATTTTATTTTTCAAAATTCACTCTTTATTTTGAGCTCGTTACCCTTCAGGTCATCATACATACATATATCTTGTATTAAAGTTGCTGTTAAATTTGAATAGATTATAAATATTTTAACTTAAATTTAGTTTTATTTCGTTTATATAACAAATTTTGTTACTTTCAATACTCGTATCTTTCCTGCTCTTTGTTTAGAATATATCTCGTTTATATGTAAATTCAACCAAGTCGTTGGGGTTGGATTCATTTAAACATTATAGTCATTGATAAATTAAAATAAATTAAATAAATTATTATTGTGGTTTAGTTTATATAACTAATGCTTTAAACATTAATCTTTCTTAAACTTAGTTTTGAAGATATCTTGTTTTTAATTTAATTAAACCTTTACAACTTATTTATACAACTACGAAGTTGTATGTTCGGTCAAAGCCTTTTTATGGTTTTTCTTTGTAAATATATAAAATGTTGTCTTATTAAATGAAATATTACTGTGCCACTGAATTGTTATCTTGATTTTTATTGTAGTGCATTTTAAATTGAATAGAAAAAGTTGTCATTTAATTTCAGGACACCCTTAACAAATATTCAAGAAATGTTGAGGTCACCGTGTGGAGAAAATTAAACTCTTTATTTCTACTGGAAACATATTTTATTTATTTTGACCAAATTTTTTTTTTTAAAATCAAAAACACTGACTTTTTCTCTCATTCTTTACATCCCCATCTTAAGGCCTAGCTTTATATTTGCTCTCTTGGTTAACTGTTGCCAAATCTTCTCTCTCTCTTTCAGTTTTGTAGGAAGGTGGAGTGATGGGACGGGGTTAGAAGGTGCTACTGACAACATCGACGAAGTATTGTTGCGATCTTTTTATTTTGTTTAAGGGGGCGATTGACCACGAGAAAACAATAGATCGACCAAGCTGTTTCCCCAATAGTAATCATGCAGTTCCTTCATATATTATATTCAGTGTAACGATTTCACTTTATGTTGTGTAAAAACAAAGGTTGGTATGAGTTAATTGTGATTTTATACTCTATATATTATGTTTGGTGAGTTTAAGGGGACGTTATTCACACGTAAAGAAAATTACTACTAAGGATGCGCTCAACACGTTTAGAAATTGATTTTCTTAGAAGAAGTACTGTGTTTTTTTTTCTAAATTTAAAAGTACAAGGTGACCTGGTGGTCTAGGGGTAAGGTGTCAGACTTCTGTGCTGGCGGCTGGGGTTCAATCCTCGGTCCCGTCACAAATTTATCTGATTTCCAAACCCTTCCTTCACCTCTGACAAAATATCTTGTGAATGTGGGGAATGCCAGGCCTCCACCGTGGTTCGGATTCCACGTTAAACTGTAGGTCCTTCATTTCATCTCACAATCACCCTACCATTACACATTAACGTAAGTGCGTATAACCTGAACGGGTTGTAAGACGCGGTGCTAATAATAATAATAATAATAATAATAATAATAATAAAAGTACATAATTCTAAATAAACATTGTAAAGGACGACTTGATGAATATATCGTATAGATGAATGGCCATTGAATGCAAAACTAATAATTCACCTTAAAGAAAATATCGATAATCGAGTTTAGTAAGAAGATATAGTTTTTTTGTAATATCCTGCTATTCAAATACTGTAGGGATTTATTTTTACTTACTCCATATTACATTCTAAACCATATTAAATTATAGGAATGTACCTTTCAAACTAGTTCTTAACACACTTTTATTGATTGTGAAAACGAAGCTGATTCGTCGAAGTGCTATCTTAAATCAAGGACTATTAAAAACAATCCCTCTTAACTTTTAATTGCGCTTGCTTATTATCTAAGAGTTGATCAATAATCAACGTGTTTGTTAGTGTGTTTGTTAGCAAGTCACGGTTGGATAATTATCTGATGTACCTTATTTAAAAGTCACTAAATCTATTTAAATATCTTTCATCTTTTGTTTTGTTTTTGATGGAGAGGTCTTGAGTTTGATTCCCGAACGGATGCATATAATTATTATTTTTACTAAATAGTATTCCGTAGATTTCGGTGTATTTACTATAAATTGTACACTCCTTATGCCTACCGTATTAATGTAAATTCGTAGATTGGCTGACAGCCCTTATATATGTTATATATTTATATGTATGCCTCTTATGTATTATACACACACAATAATTTAGGAACCACGTATCTACCCTTAAAAGTGTTTACATTAATTCTAATATATATATATATATATATATATATACACTCACTAATACACACATATATTACAATGCATGAAAAGTTTGTTTTTAATCAATCATTTTTCATATATTTTATCGATTTTTACAGATGTCAGATAAATGTATAATCCAGTTTTCATAGGAAGAACCTTTTAGTAAATACAAACTCCTTTGCGGCCAATATTAATAACATTCTACTATGTTATTGTTTTTATTTCATAGGTATTGATAATATCCATCAAAAGCGACAACCTCATATAAAGTGGTTTTTTTTCCTAGTTGCCGGATAGGATTATTCCTTTAAAAATTGGCCTGAACTGCAATTTACTTCATAACACGTGACCTAAAATGTTTATTTTGGCGTTAAGTCTTCTCCTACCGACCTTGTGTTATTTAACGTCCCATTTAGTAACTCCTTAAGGTCTTTTCAAAAAGGTTTAATTAAAAAAAAAAGTTTTATTTTAATATTATTATTATTTAGCACCGCGTCTTACTGCCCATTCGGGTTATACGCTTTAACTACTAATCACGCCAATTGATTGAGAATTGGGAAGTTTGAATTAGAGGAAGTGAACCCGCATTTGAGTGGAGGAAGAGTGGAAAACCATTTAGGATAACCCCCCTCCAGTTCACCCGACCGCGATTCGAACCTCGATCTCCCCATCCTCGGTGGTCGAGCTTAACACGACTAGCGCGTTTGCCAACTACGCCACCGAGGCGGGTTATTTTAATATTCTTTTATGGTAAAGGTTTATTTTCAAAAGTCTTCAGAATTGTGAAGGTTTGGAAGAGATGGTAGGGAATGAGGAGGGGAGCAGAGGGATAGTGGTCCAGAATAGTTGGCGCAGTTTCCGACGCCATAAAGGCGGGAAGGGAGCAAAAGGGAGGGTGGGGATAAAAAATACTCTTGACTTGAGCGCTGAATCAATAATGGCTCTGAAGGGCCCGTATTCCTTTACTGGTTATACCATCTGAATACGTCTATAAACTTTAAATACATTTAAGATGGTTATTTAACGTTCTTCTTAACAAGTGGTAGACTTCACCAAGGGTTTTCTACTGTTTATAAATGGGTTTTAAATATTTTATTTGGGAATATGTTTTACATTATATCAAGTAAAACATTGCAATCCTTTATCTCAACTCACCACCATCTTTCAATTCTACTTTTCCTGATCTCTTTGTTTAATTGACTTCTCGTTAAACATCATTGCCCCATTTCAGTATGATTTGAAGTTCAATACAACATATATTGCAAAATTTTAAACTTTTTTTTATGTTTTTTCCTTAAACGAGATTGTACACTCGGTGCAATTTGTCAAAGGAAAAACGCTTCACCTTTCAGGGTAGGCCTACTTTATGGTCTATCTTATTAGTTTGTTTTAGTGTCAACACTAGAGGTAAGCTTGTAACATTTCATCATAAAGGGTAAAAAATGCCACACGGCTTGCGGGTAGTATTAGAAACGGATTGTAGTAAATTGTAATTTTATATATTAAATTATCACACGATGTCAGCTTTAAAAAGTTACTAGATCTATTTTCACGTATTCATACGAGACATCATGTTATTTGCAGCTGTCACTTTCTATAGATAATTATTATAAATACCTTTAAAATAACACTAACTATTTAGTAAAATGTTATCAGTGTTGATCCCAAAAAAGAGTTTGTACTAAATAAAAGGTTTTCCAAACGTCCATTCCTAAGAAAAAAAAATCAAGGTATAATTAATATTACTGCAGGAGAGCGAATGAATATTTGGAGAGTGTCATAAGGATAGAGAGAGAAGAGGTGGAGAGTGTCACAAGGAGAAAGAGAGAGGTGATGAGTTATAGAAAGGATAGAGAAAGAGAAAGAGGTGGGAGAGGTCACAAGGAGAAAGAGAGAGGTGAAGAGTGTCATAAGGAGAAAGAGAAAGGTGGAGAGGTCATAAGGTGAAATCGAGAGAGGTGGAGAGCGTCATAAGGAGAAAGCGAGAGAGGTGAAGAGTGTCATAAGGAGAAAGCGAGAGAGGTGGAGAGTGTGATAAGGAGAAAGCGAGAGAGGTGGAGAGTGTCATAAGGAGAAAGAGAGAGGTGGAGAGTGTCATAAGGAGAGAGAGAGAGGTTGGAGAGTTTCATAAGGAGAGAGAGAGAGGTTGGAGAGTTTCATAAGGAGAGAGAGAGGTGGATAGTGCCATAAGGAGAAAGAGCGAGGTGGAAAGCGTTATAAGGAGGAGAGAGAGAGGGGAGTGGGTGTGTCATAAGGAGAAAGAGAGAGGTGGCCGGCCGTTCCATATGTTAACAGGGCGAAGGGGCGACAAAACATGTAATGCAAGTCCTGGTAGTATACACCTAACCTAAATTTTCTTTGAAGGGACTAATAAAATTGAGATGGGTGGTGGGGTTGGGATTTCCGCCCGTTGCCCACCCCCTCCTCCTAAAAAAAAATAGGCCTAGTGTCGCCCTGTTAAGACTTAAACAAGGCTGCCTGTGTCTCTCCAGAGAAGAGATGCGTGGTGAGAATTCACAAGATGCTGACCCTTCTACAGCGACTCGGGAACAAAATATTTTGAGGGAAGTGGGTGTGTGGGGAGGGGGGGAACGTCAGGATGGAATAAAGGGCCGTGGAATTTTGATGTGAAAGAGGTGGTTTGGCGTCGGGTTGCCAGACCGGGGTTTTAGGGGAAAGGACCCCTTTCTTCTATCAATTATTGCGATGAGACTTTTTTCTCTTTTTACTGCTCGTTATAGAGTTATACACCTATGTACTAATTACTTTAATATGTTATGAATGAGGTAGGTTGAATTTAGAGGAAGTGTACCTACATTTGCGTAGAGAGTGGTTAACTGTTTAGGAAAACCACCCTTAGTAGGCCTACTACCTATTTGAATCGAAATATGTCCTGCCAGTCATCGACAGTCCGGTCTATTGCGAGAGCGATGCTCTAAACCATGTGATCACTGAAGTGAATTCTCATTGAGATGCTTTAATGTTTCATATCTATGTTGTTGAGGGGTTTTTTTTTGTTGGGGGGAGGCGGGAGGACATCGCGTTTTACTTCCCGTTAAAGTTATCTGCATATCTTATTTAACATCAGATTAAGGCCAAAAAGATTAGTCTTCCTTAAAATAGTCTTAACCTGTAATAAAAAAAAGAGTCCATAAACAAATCGGTATAAACTTAAAGATAATGAATTAATTAAACATTACACGCATCGGTGGAGTAACAGAATAAACGTCACTGTCGTTCATTTTAGCTTGCCGTTGACGTTGAATTCTGAACTTTAACCCTTAAGGTGGTATGCAATATACATCTTTTAACCTATGATGACGGAAAAACCCACGATAGTGTCAACAAAGCATCACTTAGACAAGTTATTGCATACGGCCCCTAGGAGAAGGTTTTTCCTAACTGGTTTCTAACTATCTCCTAAGTAAAATGTGGGGAATGCCAGGCCTCCACCGTGGTTCGGATTCCACGTTAAACTGTAGGTCCTTCATTTCATCTCACAATCACCCTACCATTACACATTAGCGTAAGTGCGTACAACCCGAATGGGTAGTAAACGCGGTGCTAATAATAATAATAATAATAATAATAATCCTAAGTAAATATATGTGTTTATTCTTTAACTAGATCTATCTTTCTCGTTCCTACCTCACTAGCGCAATTAAAACGCGTGCATATCTTACTGGTATTAAGATGCGGGGGAATAAAAACTTTTGTTTTGCAATATAAAATATCTTAGGCGAAGTTTACCTTAGAACGAAAAGAGAACAAAAATGGTTTCTAGAAATAATCTCTTAACGATTTTGATTAAAGTTCTTGTATAAGCATTGTCTAACACTACAAAAAAAAAAATACACATCTAAATTTTAATGACTTAGTCTATAATTAAAAATGGAGATCCTCTATCTCTGTAAATTTCCTGATATTTGAAAAATTGATAATTGCATAGCTGTAGTACGTTATCAAAATAACTTTTAGTTGAAATGTATTTTCTATAAATTATTATTATTATTAGCACCGCGTCTTACTACCCGTTCGGGTTATACGCACTTACGCTAATGTGTAATGGTAGGGTGATTGTGAGATGAAATGGAGGACTTACAGTTTAACGTGGAATCCGAACCACGGTGGGGCCTGGCATTCCCCACATTCACAAGATGTCTTGTCAGAGGTGAAGGAAGGGTTTGGAAATCAGATAAATCTGCTGGCATTGGGGCCCCAGGATTGAACCCCCCCGGCCTTGCCAGCACATGAAGATCTGACACCTTAACCCCTAGACCGCCATTGGTACCACCGGTTTTATAAGCTCATGCAACCACCACTTACCCCCCCTGGGGCGTCTCTGTGGAAACACTATATGTTCTCTTCTTCTTTGAACATCAAAGGAACCGGAGGCTATCCCCTTCACACAATGAGGCAAACATCGTCCCTACAAGTTATTGTCTCGCCTGGACTGTCCATTTCCTGGTTATTGCCGTCGGCTCGTCTTTTATTTACCTCTGGTCTACAGACAAGGAGAGGTTGTCTCCATCCTGATTCCACGTCTGCGCGCGGAATTTTTTTTTTTCCTTGGTATTTCTTTTTAAATGAGCTTATCTCACGGTTGATTAAACGGGATATCAGATACAAGATTAATTCAAAGTGATGGATGACGTGGTGGTCTAGGGGTAAGGTGTCAGACTTCTGTGCTGAGGGTCCGGGGTTCAATCCTCGGTCCCTCAGCACAGATTTATCTGATTGCCAAACCCTTCCTTCACCTCTGACAAAACGTGTATGGATCACAACTTGTGAATGTGGGGAATTCAGGCCTCCACCGTGGTTCGGATTCCACGTTAAACTGTAGGTCCTCCATTTCATCTCACAATCACCCTACCATTATACATTAGCGTAAGTGCGTTTAGCCCGAGTGGGTACTAAGACGTGGTGCTTAATAATAATAATAATAAATCAAAGTGTGTGGTAATTCATTTAGGAAATGCCCCCTAATGAACTCTCAACCGTGTTTCTAATCTCGGTTTTCTCAGTCATCGGCGGTCCAGTTTATTGCGAGACAGATGCCTTGGATCATTGTGGGCCAAATGCAGCCCGTGTTAACTGAAAATTTGGCCCTCACATTATACTGTAGGGAATTAATGGGAAACCTTCGGTGGCAGATGTTAAATAGATAATGAATTGAATAAAAATATTTATTTAAAAGATCGAGATTGCATTTTAATATGCATTTGTAGTAGTTAGACCCTCCCACTTCCTACTTCTGAATATCCGTCTTTGGCATATCTGACCGATCCAATATTGCTCTTCAGTTTATAAAAGAGCATCCTACTAAACGCAAAACGACATTTTGTGGCTAAAGAAATGGAGAGACTTAGCAGCCAAGGTTAGGATGTCATCTCTAAAACAAAAACATATAAGTTAACATACTTTTTTTTTACCCGTAATAAATCAAACGGTTTTTGATAACAAATTAATTTTTTGTTAACTTAGTTAAATTGTTGACTGTATTTAAAAGGTGAGCACATCAATATTTTTAGAAAAACACTAATATTTCATGTTTTTACTTGGTTTTTGTTTCGACGCAGTTTTTTTTTTCCCGACCATGTCCCAGTCCCGTGAGTGAGGGATAATTGGTTCCCCACTTTATTTGATTAGTAAAAATATGTCTACATATATATTTATAATGCTAAGTTGTTTTGTGAAAGTGTGTGTGCATGCATATTTCATAATACATTTTTAGGGAGATTACAACTTTTTTAAATAGTAAAATTTGAAAGATTATACACACCAAAATTACAATTTATATATATTATAAGTGACATGTCCTGTAAGATTGACGGACTCTGTGATGGCGCTGATTCAATCTCGCCCGGAAAACGCCAAACTTTCAAGCTACAAGACATTGAAATGTGGGACTGCTCCACCGTTGTATGTCGGACCCACTAAACTAGGTATTATTCATATAAATCCCACCCCAAACGAAGGGTATAAAAAGGGTGTATATAAAACGTCCGTGCATATATATAAATAATAAAAAAAGAATGTAAAATATTTGTTTCTAGGTTGTTGACGTAATACACAAATAAATATATTTGGCATTTGAAACTTTGATTTACTTGGAATGAAAAATGGTTGAAAGTTGTTATCGGACTTGATTATTATTTGATTGAGTATTATGGTCATCAACGTAACGTAATATTTTAAATTAATCTGTAAATACATATGTATATTTTCGTATTTGTATATAATCAACTTCCACGCGAGCAAAGCCGCGGGCAACAACTATCTAGTATATATATATAAGAATGTAAAATATTTGTTTCTTAAGTGTTGTTTGCAGGTAAGTTGGTGGGACTCATAAAAATATATTTGGCCCTTAGTGAAAACTGATAAGAATTGGACCTTGGAATGAAAAATGTTGGACCACCCAGACTTAGGCAATTTATAACTTGTATTTTTATTTGTATTATTATTTGTATTATTAATATTAATAATAATATTATTACTAATATTTGCACCACCTCTCACTACCCTTATGGGGATGATTTAGGGATGAGGAATCTAAATGACGTGTGATCGTTTACACCTGGTGGTAGAGTGTAAAACTAAAAAGGAAAATCTTACCTTAAGTACACCCAGCTGAGATTTGAACCTTAAACCACCCCCATCACCGGCAATGATATTTTATCGCAAGAGTGACTTCTTAGGCCATGTGACCACCGATGTGGGATATCATTTTTTTTTTAAATATAGATTGTTATTACTTTTGAACTATTGTTAAATATGGACAATCGTATTTCTCGTGGTGCCTTGTCAGGGGGGTGGGGGGGGGGGGCATCTTGAATTATTTTAGTTATGTCATGACATGAGTGTGACGTGTGTTATTTTATTCCTCCCTACGATAGGTGTATGGAGGAACACGTTGAAATATTGACGCTTTCTTTTCTTGGCATGTCGGCGTTATGACAGGCTTTCCAGCCAAGCCCTAGACATGCTGTCAATAATTGTCTCCAAGATCTCAAAGGTGATGTCGTTGAGTAATGGAGAGGGTATGGTTAAATATATAAGCTGTCCTTCCATCTGTGTGAAAGAGACCACAGAGTACATACAGTACAATTTTTATAAAATACAAACACAGTAGTCGTAAATAACAAAACAATAACCTTCTTTGGTGGCCGCGTGGTCTAACGCGCTACTCTCGCTGTATTATTATTATTATTATTATTATTATTATTATTATTAGCACCGCGTCTTACTACCCGTTCGGGCTATACGGGGTGATTGTGAGATGAAATGGAGGACCTACAGTTTAACGTGGAATCCGAACCACGGTGGAGGCCTGGCATTCCCCACATTCACATGATGTCTTGTCAGAGGTGAAGGAAGGGTTTGGTAATCAGATAAGTTTGTGCCGGGACCGAGGATTGAACCCCGGACCCCAGCACAGAAGTCCGACACCTTACCCCTAGACCGCCAGGTCACCCTCTCGCTGTAGACTGGACTGTCAATGACAGGGAGATTGAATTTCGAGTCTCGATTGAGTATACCAGGAGTGGTTTTTATTTTCCAAAATTGTTTTCCACTCTCTGTCCAGGTAAATATAACCGTCTTAATAACTAAATCAATTATCGTAATTTACTACATAGCCTTATAGCCCGAATGGGAGGTAGGAGGTGGTTCTAAAAAAAATAGTCTAACAGGTTAGCCATTTTACTTAATTAGGGATCGACATTAGCTATAACAGAGACAAAGGGCCAGCTTTACAGTTACATTTAGTACGCTTAAAGTGCGGCTCTATACTAAATAAAAGATGACACCTACCTATACTGGAGTTGAATGGGCCAGTTTCGAATATAAAGCTGGCCCATTACATTCTGGCCCAGGCAAGTGTAGTTCTGTATTTATTATAGCTACGCAATTGAGGTGTACTAAGTCTATGAAACTTGCCCAAAGAAATGGAAAAAACTGCACAAATATTAGATGATATGTGGCATGATTAATGGTACTCTTTAAGAATAAAGAAGATATATAAGTTAAACTAAAGTTTTACAAAGCAATGGCTGAATAAAACACACACTCATTAACATGAGAAATCCTATCTTGACCTGCCATGATGTCATAGGTAAGACAACTTCCTTAAAATAGCAAAATGATATCATTATGTTCACAAAAAATATATTATCATAGAGTTTTAATCCTACAAACGTTTACTTTAATATTAGTGTACCCAGTAACCTACTAGTTTATCGATTTCGAACTCGTATAGTAGCAGGTTTAATATTATTTAGCGGGCACGTAGCCTGGTGGAGTAAAGCGAGGGAGAGTTGCATCTTGGGATAGTGACCAACTCTCCTTTTCACCAATGTAATATTTATAAAACTTGTTCAAGAATTAAATTAACTGCTTCGTTTCCACAAAATTTCTAAGCTTCGTATAGGTGACCTGGTGGTCTAGGGGTAAGGTGTCTGGCTTCTGAGCTGGGGTCCGGGGTTCAATCCTCGGTCCCGGAACAGATTTATCTGATTGTCAAACCCTTCCTCCACCTCTGACAAGACTTATGTTAGTCACAACTTGTGAATGTTGGGGAATGCCAGGCCTCCACCGTGGTTCGGATTCCACGTTAAACTGTAGGTCCTCCATTTCATCTCACAATCACCCGACCATTACACATTAGCGTAAGTGCGTAAAACCCGAACGGGTAGTAAGACGCGGTGATAATAATAATCTAAGCTTCGGGAAAGGGTTATAGAGTTGGGATGTGTGTCATTTTAAATAAAATAACACTATTTATATGGTAATAAATTATAAATAAATACACTTAAAAGAGTCAACCTACAAGAAAGCTATAACGACCGATATAACGACCGAGCGTTCGCCACATGTTACGTTACTTTATATCGTTAATCAAGATAAGATTTCACATGTTAGTGAATTTACACTTTATTTAACGGATTTTTAAAGCTATAACGCTGAAACAAAATCATAAATTCTTAAATAATTTAAAAAAAAAGTCCTACAGTGTCACAACATTATTAAATCATCTGCAACTTAGGCTATTTGGCTAAGCCACGTAAATGGCCTGTAGGAGTCTTCCTGCCAGGATGTAGATTAAAAAAAAAAAAAGATCCGTGGAAACATGTTTATCTAGAATAGGAAACATTAAAATGCTCATTTTAAAAAGCAAATCAATATTTCGCAAATAGCTTTAGTTAGTGCGAAAACTCGTCAGAGGAAAGGGGGAATGTTATCAATACATAGGTCAAGAGTCCTCGCAGGTTGAATTACTAATTTCCCCCCCACTTTTCCTATTTCTTACATTGGCCTCCATGCGTGATTGTTTAGAATGCTTAGGTGCGTTGGGTTAAGATGTAACCCGCTTCGCAAAATAGTTTAAAACTCTGCAAGTAATCAACGTCGTTAATAGTGTTATTTTATGGGTATTAATATTTTATTTTAAAATGTAGAGCTTCGGATCACATGATTTAACGTATATAAAGTAAAAATATTTTCTATGCTCTCACACAAGGCTCTTTCTATGACAATTGAACTCTATGTATAGAACATTAATGTTTGAAACAAGCTTCGCCTCTGAGCCAAGCTCTCTAAACTGAATTGCCTCTCCAGAATGTTGTTCAGTTTGTCCACGGCGAGCGTTGGTGTTGTATTACCCTTCTGTAGATGGATGTGTCGGTGGAGGGTGTTTATTTTGTGTGGCAAGTGTGAGGGAGGTATTTTTTTGGTCGCTGTATTTCACCCTTGAGTGCTTCTAAGGCTGGCTGGATGCTTAGTGTGTGTGTGTGTGGGGGGGGGGGGTGAGGAGGTGGGGGAGGGCTTCCAAGGGTGAGTTAAATATTGACACTGTAGGCTAAGATTGTCTATACATGGAAGACTCGCCATTGGAAGATAAGTAGTTACTGCTACGTGGGATGGTAGGTAAATAGGAGCAGAAGATTTAGTCCGTTGCCACATTTTTTTTTTTAACTTCGCGTCTGACTTACTGTTCAGGTATACGGATATGTACTAATTACGCTAATGGTTTCAAGGATTGGTAAGGTTATATTATAGGAAGAAAATATATTAATTTACTGTTTGACATTTTGAAAAATGTCTACCATTATTGATGCCAGGAGGCAAAACGGTGATGGCCCTATAGCTAAAAGGTGGACATTCTAAATTTAATTCTTCTATCATCAAGTGAAAAATTTCTACATTTTATCTCACTATATCTATGTCATCTATGAGCTTTCTTCCGAAAAGAACTAATTTTAATACCTCTTCAGGCTATACGCATTGACCTTAATTGCAATTTGTTTAATTTAAATTGTTATACCGACACCATTAAAATATTTCTTTGTTGTTGGTTATAAACCAGTCTCTTTGTTTTTAACTTCTTATCAATGCCAATCTATATTTTTCAGTAGCTTACAACATTAAATTCTGTCGGTAGATAATAATTCCTGGTATGGCTGTAAAGTTTTTATTTTAACTAATTTCTTCATTCACAGCCTTGTGCTGTTGTAATTATTCACTTCGAAAAGTACACGTTAAATACCTAAATTGGAGGGAGGACTTAATCAACTTTTGACCAACGCAGGTGAAATATCTCTAACCATGTTTAGACTATGAATTAAATGCTCATGAACTTTTTTTTATTTAGAAAATGTTTTAGCTCCATCTCTCCTCTCCCCCCTCCTCCTTTCCGACTCCTTAACGAGTATTTTAATGTTATTGCCTTTGGTGGTTTTTAATAGTCAAGTTGAAATGATGGAGGTTACTGCGTGAGTAGTAAGTTGTTAGATCAATGAAATGCTGTCCGTGGGAATTTTTTAACGATCGTTCATTGTTAGGAATGGTTTCTGCTTCAGAGGCTTGGTCGGGAAGGGGGGGGGGGGGGTCGGAGGGGAAGTAGGAGAAGACGCAAGATTATACGATCGACCGTACACACAATTTCATGAAAATAATGATCCCAGATTCCTATCTTATGTCTAACGACTTCCGCGGTAAAATTGTTTGGCATTTATGTGCCCTTACAGGGCTGATTTGTTAATTTAGTGCAAATAGTACTTGTAAGTCATAGTCTAGGCTTGAAAAAAAAACTTAAAAAAATTGTTTTGCTTGTAAAGTAGCCATAACAAATAATTTCAAGTTTGAACATCAGGCTGTCTTTAATTAAATAACACGTTCTTAGAATAAATTATATCCTGGAATATTAAACAACCTTTTTATTAATTGTCTTACTACCTGTTAAATTTTAAGGTTATACGCATATATTATTATTATCACCCCGTCTTACTACCCGTTCGGTTTGTACGCACTTACGCTAATGTGTAAAGGTAGGGTGATTGTGAGATGAAATTGAGTACCTACAGTTTAACGTGGGATCCGAACCACGGTGAAGGCCATGCATTCCACACATTCACAGTTGTGATTAACACACGTCTGGTCAGAGGTGAAGAAAGGGTTTGGCAATCAGATAAATCTGGAACCGAGGATTGAATCCCGGATCCCCAGAACAGAAGTCAGGGCACCTTACCCCTAGACCGCCAGGTCATCAGTATACGCATATATAGTTACTCTAGTAAGTTAAGGTTGAGGAAGGAAAGGTTTTAGTGGTAATCTACCCGCATTCGCTTAAAAGGAGAGCGGGGAACTAGTTAAGGAAAAAAATCCCTCAGTAGACCTGACAAGGATTCGAATCCCACTCCCCGTAATCAGCAAGCTTTGACAACACGGGGGTGACGTCTTTTAGACAATTTGGCCACTTTAGCAGGGTTGAAATTGTTCGATACTGAGCTAATAAAACATTTACTGTATTTTTTTTGATGTCCTAATATTGTTAATCCTATTAAAATGATTATTTTACTACTCAAATTGTAGGGGTGTAATATTATAAATACTTATATTAATATAGAATGGCCGTTACGAATAATGCGTTATTTGTGTTTATATTAATAATAATAATAGATTTATATGAATTAATAAAACTATCTTAGCTTCTTTGAAATTATGTAAAGAAATTTCACCAGCATATTTATTATTATTATTATTATTATTATTATTATTATTATTATTATTAGGTGTTATGTCTCACGACAGGTCCATTCCTTTTGTCAGTGAACTAAGACCGCTAATGGTCTCTGTACTCTGAATCCTCCTCCTTCTTCCTAAGCTCCTATTTCCCTTAAAATTTCCTTCTATGACGTCGTGCAGAGGATAGCTCTTCCTAAGGATGTGTCCGATCCAGTTTGCTTTGCACCGAAGAATCACATCAAAAAATTGTGTTCTGCCAATCCCACTTAAAACCGGTATAAAATAACTACTAAAGTTTTCTTGTTAATTGATGTTTAACTCTACCTAATTCCTTGATATTGCTCAAAGAGCTGGTGACGGTGTATTTAGTTGTCAACAGTGGCGGCTCGTGTATAGGCACTGCGGAACTGCAGCACCCCTATTTCCACTTGATATTATCGATAACATTTAATATAATGAGTCCTTTTTTCTTTAATTATTTCTTATTTTGTTAGTACATATATATTCCTTATGCTTAGTGTCAGTACTTCAGTAGCCATCTCCCAGTTTATTTACAAAAACATCTTTGTAGGGAACTGTGCGCTTCACAGTGCCAGTGACGTGGTGTTTGACTGTTGTGCGTATGCGCACATAGGAGGGGGTGGAGAGGAAGGTGGGACATAAGGTAGAGAAAGCATTATTGCGCTCGCGGTGCCGGCTATGGCGTGATGGTGGAAGGAATTTTTTTTTATTCAGCGTGTGTTGTGCTTAAAAACCATGTACCATATTCTTGAATGTGATAAAGTGTAGAAGAGTGTAGAATTAGATTATTATTCTGCTTCTAGCTATTCTATTTGATTCATTTTTTTCGGTTATTTTATTTAACAGAAAGACTAAAGCGCTTGCAGTACTTTCAATGGAGAAAAATTTCTTCAATTGTCATCCAGAGTTAAAGGAGAAAATTACTGAACTTTTTAAACAAATTAAAACATTAAGAATGGATTTCATTTTTAAATGAATAGATCAAGCTTGAACTGTAACAATTTAAGTTAAAGTAAGGAAAACATGTTTGGTTTTTTTTGTTATAATTTTATCAAGTTACTTAATAAATTTTCTTTTTATACATGTTTTTTTCCCTTTTACATAATTTTAAAACAAAGGCTAAACAATTTCTGGAGCAGCATTCCCACTAATTTTAGCTACGAGCTGCCACAGGTTGTCAAGCTATATTGCTATATGATAATATTACAGGCAACATACATTTTCACTACCCAAATTTAAAGCTCTTGATGGAAACAATACGGAAACATAAACCGTCTAATATATAGTGGAATTGTAGGGAACGCGAAAGAAGATCACTGTTTGGCACTTTGAACATTTTTGTATTTATTTAAATAAATTAAATTGTTCTCCAATAAAAATATAGTTTAATTTTCTTCCCATGGTAATCTCAACTGTTCTTGAATATTTATCAAGAGTGTGCTGGAATTTAATGACAATTTTCTATCGTCGTTTAAAAATTGGCATATCTTATGACGATATGCTCATGACAGATATTCAATTACGTTGTGTCACAACATTCATTTTCACGAAAAAAATAATCTTAATTCCTTCCTTATTTCAATCTAGTCTTAATAAACATAAAATCTTTTTGGAAACCTGGGAAAATACAGGGAAATGTGTTGCAAATAGAATAGGGGCAACCATTGGATATTCCTGAATTGTAAGACGCTGATCACTAGAAAAAAGGGTACTTTGCTCAAAATATGCACCCACGTCCCATTATTATTTTGATGAGGCTATGGGAATGTTGAGCACGCCATCTCCGGTGCTGTAAAACGAGTGGTTGAAAAGCCAACCTCCCGGGTAAGAAACCCACTCGCATGCCAACCTTTGTGCCCCAAACTCTTGGTTTTTGGTCCGAAAAGCACGTTATTATCGTGTATCGCACTGTGCGGTAATCAGCGTATAGCTGCCTAGCTACTGTTAAGTTGGTAACGTGCCGTGTTGCGGCGTGGGGTGTATATTTAGAACTTGGTTAATTACTCCCAACACCCTACTAGAAGCCACCCTTCTAATTTATTTTTCCTCCCCTTTCCCGGCCTCCCCCTCAGTGCCTTCACCGCCTATCGCACTCCTCGTCGTGGCTGCTTCAAGAACTGCCTGAAGCCATCTAGATAGGTCTATAGACGTCTCAGGATCATCTAGTTTGTTTTGTCGGTGATGGGAGGTTGGGGTTCATATCGCATCTGGGTGTATTGAGCGTGTTTAAGGTGGGAATTTAGGTGACGCGAGAAAAAATATTTTTCGCAGTTCTTATAGTGAAACATTTTTTTTTTTGCGAGAATAAATGAAATAATGTTCTAAAGAAAACACGAGGGTTTAATTTGTGAGGTTTTGTGATATCAACAGTTGTTGAATATTTGTCATGATCATTGCGGCATTAGATGAGAAACTTTTTGAATGAAAAGAAAAAGTTCGTCATCAAATTCCAGGACATCCTTGACAGATATTAAACAACTATTGAGGTCAACATATGAAGAAAATTAAACTCTATAATTATACTGGAAGGTTATTCGATATTTTAACCAACAAAATATTTTGTTTTAAAAACTCCAAAAACACTTATCTCGCTTCCCCTAAACCCACACCTTAATTTGCCACCATGCGTCCACGCATATGTGGTCATAACTTGATTTGCTTACGAATAAAGATTTGGAGCACTTTTTAGGAAGTACAAACTTTTTGCTACGCTCAACATTAATAACATTTTACCATAGGTGAAAATATAAACCTTTAATAATTTTTTCTAGCTGTCAGATTTGTACATTCATAAAAAAAATTGGGGTATTTATTTCCTGCTGTAAATGCTACCTTTCTCATCCCTTTCCCAATAGTATAATTAAATGTGCATAGCTAATAAATACACTGTCAAATAAATCCGTGTTTAAAAGTGAAACTTTATTTAAGAGTTTTATAAATTTACTGACCATAAATTCGGCTGAAATATAAGTTTTAATAGCACTATCCCTTAAGTTCAAATTTCACAGAAAGGATTTATAAGAAAATACAAACAAAAATTTTATAATCAACATTGATAACATTTGTTTATATTATGAGTTTTATTTTATAGGTATTAATAAGATTATCAAAAGTGAAAGTTGAAGATAATATGACTTCAAGATTCATTGCATTCAATTTATAAATTTTCTAGCTGTCAGATAAGAAGGGCCCTTCAAATTAAAATTAAGACTTTAAATAGTTTTAAGTATCGTTTTAGGATAGTTAGATGAAGCTAAGTGGAATTTCACACCTTCTTTCCCTGGGTCCATCTCGCATTTAAAATGTTCAAACACTTATCGACAAAAATAGCTATTCCAAAGTTCCTCTATCCAGTATATTTTTGATGGCGATAGTACTATTTTTTTTTATCACCGCGTCTTACTACGCGTAGGGGTTGTACGCCTATATACTAATTATACACACTGCCTTAATATATGAGTGAAGAATGACCCTGGGCATGGGACGATACCTGGATAGCTAAGTGGTTAGAGCATTGACGTACTAAGCCAAAGACCCTGAGCTCGATTCCCATGTCCAGGTGTCATTTTTCAATTTTCAGAAGCTCAAAATTGTTTTAAAGAATATTATTAGGTTGTCTGTCTTACGACAGGTCCATTCCTTTTGTCAGTGAATTAGACCGCCAATGCACCCTGTCCTCCGCCTCCTCCTTCAGCTCAGGGAGATTTCTTCTTTCCTTCGTGTAATCTAGTATTTTAATCCTTCCTCAAACTTTCCTTCTATGAGGTCGTGCAGAAGACGGTTCCTTGGCAGGATGTGTCCGATGCTATTTGTTTTGCGCCAAAGAATCGCAACCAAAATGGTTCTCTTCTCACCCACTCTACTTAGAGAACTTTATTTGTCACCCTGTCTGTCCACCTAATTTCTCAAGGGATTAGGAAGGTTTAATTTGGAGGAAAAGTACCCGCATTTGCATGGTCGAAGGGTGGAAAACCATTTAGGGAAAACCACCCTCAGTGCACCCAGCCAAAATCAAACCCCGATCTCCCAATCTTTGGCAGTCTAATCTAACATGAAATAATCGCGTTAGACCACGCGGTTACCGAAGCGGGTAATAGTGATAATTATAAAACTGCTTTGTCTTCCTTCGATCCAGCGTTTCTTGTCGGACTACCCCTTAGAGAAGGGTTGCTCCGCATAAAGATTCAGTAGAAGACAGCCTCAAGAAGCGAACATTAATATGTAACCTTAAAATATACATATATACTCTCGGGAACGGATTATCTTACCACTAATGTACTTCATTTTTTAAGAAGGCAAAAAAGTAATTTATATATTCTTTATCCACAACACACTGTGAAATTGGAGACTGGTTGGAATTTCTCTAGAATGTAATTATGGGATGCAGTGTTACATAGTTCCAAGTTCTTATTTTGTAAATAATCTTAAAGGTATTTCCCATCTTCCAAGATGAAGTGCTTTTCGTTATAATTAACTTTTGTTATATAATATTTACCTTAAGAGGAACATCACGTTCACTCGAACAAAACACATTTTCTCGCGTTTAAAATTAAAAGAGACGATTCTCGTCTTGGAAGTTATTTTTTTAAATATTTCCCTTCTCTATATTTAGAACAGTGGTTTTCAACTTGGGGTATGTAGAAAAATATATATTTATATTGTGAAAAACATTAATCAGGGTCAAAATTAAGGTTAACCACAATAAACCCGGATATAAGAAAATGCGGGTGAAGAGCGCCAGTTTTATTTTAGATGTAGATTATAGAATATCTTGCATTATGCATCAACAACTTTAGAAGGTGAAAAGTTGAAGATTAATTATATCTGGGGTTACGTTAATTAAAAAACAAAAGTTGAATACCACTGGCTCATTCCAAACTTTTTAGAAAAACAAACTTTCGCGACACACCTATCTTCAATGGTATATAGGTGGTCGGAAAGATTGGAGCGGTTAAGATCTAATTTTTAACTAAATCATTTCTTACTAATTTTTATATATATATATATATATATATATATATATATATATATATATATATATATATATATATATATACATACTAGATAGCTGTTGCCCGCGGCTTTGCTCGCGTGGAAGTTGATTATATACAAATACGAAAATATACATATGTATTTACAGATTAATTTAAAATATTACGTTACGTTAATGACCATAACTTGACCTCAGATCAAAAATAATGCAAGTCCGATACAAACTTTCACCCCCTTTTTCATCCCTTATTAAATAAAATTTCCAAAATTCCTGAAACACGTATTTATTTGTTTTACGTCAATAACCGAAATACAAAATTTTGTGTATGTAACTTTCAAAATGACGGACTTTCATACATATTATCATACATATTATCATCCCCTATTTTGACCCCTTTGGGGTGGAATTTTCTAAAATCCTTTCTTAGTGGGTGCCTACATAACAAAATGAATATACAGTCTGAGTTTCATGCTTGTAGCCTTGATAGTTTGCGCTCGGCGATGATGAATCAGTCAGTCAATCGGTCGGTCGATGTTATTTTATATATATATATATATATATATATATATATATACCAGGTGCCCTACAAGCACTTCCTGTATATTTACATACTTTCCAAATCCTGGAAATTGTGTATCTACCCCTGCCCACTCCCAACCTTTTGCCGATGGGTTCGGGAACCTATTCCCAGCCCATTAGCTAACCTAAGACAAGGGCTTAGCCCAAACACTGGGGGTAAGGGGGGACTGGTCCCCAATGGGTAAGGGAATCTACCTCAAATATACTATACAGCGTGTACTGGGGGGTCATGGCTCACGCTAGTCAGCCTATGCGGTGGAAAACACTTTTGTCGACTCGCTTATTACTGAAGCCTGATCAATGATCACTAATGAGAACACACCGACATAGCAATGGAAGATAGTACAGCCTTCTGCAAACCCCGTTAGGGTATTCGTCATCACGCCACAACGTAGGTGTGAGAATGGGAGGGAGGGTGATCAAGGTGGATATTTTACGACCACACCACTGACATTCAGCGAAACTAAGAAATACACTCCAACTGCAAATGCACCGGTATTTATCTAAACAAGACGTTAATTCCGAATGCCACCACTCAAGAGGCAAACACCCAACTTCAATATTCTGACCTACCTTATGAATAAAATGTTTAACCTGGTGTAGCTAACTACCATTATATATATTTCGACAAAAACGTTAGTTCCCTCTTGTCTGTTTGGGTCATACACTTCTTGCTACTTGCGAACTGAGAATTTGTTAAAACACCCTAGCCGAAGATGTATATTGTTCCCAAGACAATGCATTATGCCGGGAAGTGCACCAACCATCAATTATGTTCAGACAAAAGCGCTAGTCTCCTATTTTCTGGTTGGCGAATTAAAAGAAAAAAAACTTTGACCCAATTTTCTACATACTGGTAGAAAATAATATATGTATTTGTGAGGAGAAATTTTGAGGACATAGCCCAAATCTTCTCGAATAGGTCAGTGACCCTACCTCCAATCCACTAGCCAGACTGGATGGATGGGTTCTTGAACACGGATGTGAATATAACGTCAGTTTTGTCGATACATAACGTCAGATTGGTAAATAACCACATCCGGGTCCAATGACTTGTAATTAGGTCATCGCTTCCGGGTTCTATTTTTATAAGACCTACTTTTACATCCTTGAATACCTGAATGTACAACACTTGAATTGAAAACGCACCCTTTTTCACAATTCTGTTCCCCTTTTGGTCAATATGTACCCTTTTTTTTTTCTAACTCTGTACCCCTTTTTTGTGAATACGTATCGTTTTTGCCATAATAGCTAGCTACCTCTTTTTAATTTAACACGTACCCCTTTTACTTAGCTACGTACCCTCAAACCCTTCTGCTCGATACTTACTCCATTTTCTATTTTCTGTACCCCTTTTTAATTGTACACGCACCCTTTTTGTTAAATTCTGTTATCCTTTTTTGTCCATACGCACCCCTTTTTTTCTCTCAACTACATCCCTTTTTATTAATATGTACTTCTTTAGCTTAAATATTTACCCGTTGTATCGATACATAGCCCTTTTCTCATAATGCTAATGTATTAGGGATGAGGAAGGGGTTGAATTAAGACGAAGTGTACCCGCATTTTAATGAAGAGAGAGCGTAGAAACCAATAGTAAAAACCAACCTCACTACTCCATCCGTGATTCGAACCCTGATCTTCCCGTCATCGGCGTTATAGTCTAATTCGAGAGTGACACCTTAAACCATGCAGTTGCCAAAAGGGTAAAAAAAAAATCCTTTGAAATTATAAAAAAAGTTTGAATTTGCTCACTTATAATTATTTAACTGATACAATTCCAGGAATCTGTCTTTTTTTTTAACATTTTCTAAGTATAATTATATATCTCTTATTTACCAGCCCTAATTACCGGTATCCAAGTGTTAAACACTTATACACAGGAATTTAACTTTATGGTTAACACAATATTTACTAATCTTATATATAAAATTATCGTGTCACAATGTTCGTTCCCGTACTCCTCCGAAACGGCTTGACCGATTCTCATGAAATTTTGTGAGCATATTGAGTAGGTCTGAGAATCGGCCAACATCTATTTTTCATACCCCTTAGTGATAAGGGTTGTCCACCCTTAACATTTTTCTTTAATTTTTAGACATTTTTTTAATTTCTTTATTTTTTTTATTATGTCGCATTAAAAAATACATACAACCCTAAATTTTTACCCTTTTATCACCAACCCCTATTTTTTAATAGCCATTTTAGTAATTTAATCATTTTTCATCCCCGGTCGATAACTGATCAATCGTCATTTAATTAGTTATCCCCGCCAGTTGTCTACAGGTACAGGGTCAGCTAGTTTACAATAAAAAAATACACAAGCTGTTAAAAATTTGTCCAAACATTCGAATCTCGAAGAAAATTAATGATGAACTCTTAATTCTTAACATGTGAAAACTATATTGCAAACCCCGTTAAAATAAATTTCAATAACTTTTACTATTATTTTCTCTATCAATCTATCAATCATTCACATACATTCTTAGTATGAAATATTATTTAGACATAAGTATCCTACAGATACATATTTTATTCTAAAAAAAAAATTATTTAAAACTTAATATTGTGAAAAAGTGTTTTATTAAAGCTATAATTAAAAACTCATTATGAGACATTACAAATTGCCGTTTAACAAAGTTAGACACACACATACAAAAAATATATATATATAATTTAGGAAGTCATTAGAGCAGTACAGTGAAAAACACGTCATAATATTCAAGATAGGAAGAAAAAGAAAAATATGTAAATGCTAATTAAAGATACTCCCCTTCTCTTAGTCAGAAAGGCTTTCATCACGAAAGTCACGCTATTCAAAACTTAAAAACCCCGAAATGTTTTCTAACTTTCAGGGAGCACGAAACCATGGACAGGTGCGCGAAAATGTAAAAGTTTGGCTTAATGGAGTGGAATATTGAAATAAAACTTTAATAGACTGAATCAAATTGAGCGTAATGGCATTTAGACATACTCATAATAAAACATTACAAAGTTTTTGAAAATATTATTATTATTATTATTGAATTAAATTTTCATAAAGTTTTGTAATTTAGGTCCGTACATCATTTAGCAGCGTAAACGACTGGCACCCCTGCCTCTCATTCGGTAGTTCACGGCGTGAGAGTTGAGCATATTTTAGGTAGTTTTTCCCCTAGAACCGTGTCTTACTACCCGTTCGGGCTATACTCCTATGTACTATATCACGCTAATGATTTTATGGATAAGTAAGATTGTATCTATAGGACATGTAGCTGAATTTGCATGAAGGGAGAGTGGATAATTTTTTTTTTTTAAACAGCCTCAGTACACCCGACCTAGATTCGAACCTCGATCTCCCGTCATTGGCACTCTAGTCTACTGTGAAAGTAGCGTTTTAAACCATGCGGCCAGCGAAGCATCTTGGTTTTAGTTTACGAAAGGGATTTTTCTTTAATCTTTTGTGGAGGCGAATTCTGATGCATTTCCTTTTAAGGGAACATACATAAACCACGTAACGCTTTTTTATTAATTATTTTGACGCTTCCCTCCTTCCTCCTCTATAATTCAATTTAGACATTAGAGCTCCCTCTTCCCCTTATCCTAACGTGCTAGTCGTGTTGAGCTCGACTGCTGAGGACGGGGAGATCGAGGCTCGAATCTTGGTCGGGTGAACTGGGGGGTAGTTTTTCCTAAATGGTTTTCCACTCTCCCTCCACGCAAATGCAGGTTCATTTCCTCTAATTAAACCTTCCCAATTCCTAATTCATTAGCGTAATTAGTACTTAGAGCGTATAACCCGAACGGGTAGTAAGATGCGATGCCAATTATTATTATTAATATTATTATTCCCCTTATCAACAACTTTACGTGGCTTATGGATGACCCCTATACCTACACCACCTTATTCTTCCACTACATCTTAAAACTACATGCATCTTAATTCAGTTAATGGAGTAAGGACGAGGAAATTAAAATTGAGGAAAAATTACCCACATTAACCTGGACGGGAGAACTATTTAATAAAAACCACAGACAATATAACGGCCGGCTGAATTTGATTCGAAATTTATAATGTTAATATTTGAAGATTTGGTTTTGATTCGTAATTTCAAATCTAAATAAATCTTTTATCTGGATTTGATGGGCTTATCTCAACATTTGGATCGATATTTCATACCTACTTAATAAATTAATATAATCAGACCGGAAACCAGTTGGGTGGTAGAGCATATGGATCTATTTATTGGAATTTCTTGGGTGACAGTAATTGTTTGGGACAGTAAATATCTTGTATTAAAAAAAAAGTAGCTAGGTTAATCTATTTGTAGATATTAATTAACCTTTTAAATATTATTTTAAAGCGTATAACCCTGACGGGTATTAAGACTCGGTGCTATAATAAAAATAAAAATATTATTTTAAAAAGTGGTGTGATCTTTATTTGATTTTTCACCTTTTGAGATTAAGGTTAGTTTTTATACAATTATTTTTAATAACGCTAAAATATTTATCACCATTTTTTGAAATAGTTTATTATTGTATTGAAGTCGGAAAATTAACATAGTAAGATATCAAACGCAGATTTGATTTGAGACATTATTATAGTAGTCCTAAAATAGATCAACAGTATACGTACATTTAAATACAATTTAAAATAAAATATCTAATAAGATTTTGACGCTACTACCGAGTGGTAGTGACTCTAAATCAGAGGTTTTTATAACGTTAATAGATGATAGTTCGACCGGACTGCTGAAAAAATGACGCTACGCCCGAGTTTACAGAATAGTCGAACCCGTTATAACCAATTTCGACTGTATTCGATTCATCTCTGATTTCATTTAAATAAATTTAGCATGAAATACGAGTAGGATTTTTTTTTTTTTTTTTTTCAGATATAATATTCGGTTTGGAATCGAATATGAATTCTACTATAGGGTTGAGATTTGATACAAATTCGATTCGATTAAGGTAGCCATGATTCGGAACTTGGTTCGAAAATGAAACCTATAGATTCACATAGGCTTAGATTACTCTATCTATAATACTTTTTAAAGTGTCTGGGAAAATGGGAATTCCTTCAGGAAAACACGAAAACTTAGTTTAATAAAAGAGTGGCAACCCTGTAAATAACTATTAAGATTAAAATTCCGTCTTGAACACCCGAAAAAACCAGGAAATTATGTATTTATAAAGTAGTGGTTACCCAGATTTGTTTTAATGTGCGTTTTTTCGCAAACGAAACTGATCTGAGCGTCCTTTGTCGTTTCGGATAGGAATGCAAATTATTGATTCACAAATTGTCCAAATTGGCTGCAGTCATTCTTAGTTTTTTGGTAACTTTGTTAATTTTTAGCATGATTTTGAAACCACACAACTTCTTATACGTTTCATAGACACATTTTATGCTGTAAAAATTATTACTTGACATATATTAATATAGATTTTGTAAGACTTATTTCAACATATTAAAATTTTAGTGCGATAAAAGCAGCGCTGTACCAACTCCATTGAGTCTAGTCCTATTAATATATATATTTCCACTTTAATATAAAGTGATTCATTAACCTCGTTCATTGATAAAATACACTATTTTTAACTCTTATAAATAAAAACATAGGGAGTGAGGTTTTTTCAATCTCGTTTTACCACTTGTCCGGGCGATATGCTTTTTTTTTTTTTTTTTGCACGCTGGTTTATTTCTGTCTGAGCTATAAGCCTATGTTGTAGGGATAAGGAAGTAAAGTTTGGAGGAAATGTACAACATTTGCTGGAGGAAGAATTAAACCGTTTAGGAATATCCCACCTCAGTACACGTGGCTGAACTTCAAACCACGACCTCTCACGTCACCGACAAACTGAACTAGATAATCTTTGTTTTAAGACTAGAAAGGTATTTTTTTAGCACTGCGTCGAAGTTAAAATTTAGATTAAATGTTGCCGTGTTTGTATGAATCCATTCAGAAAAAAACAAACCATCTTGATACATCCGCTGGGATTTAAATCTAGGCCTTCCTGTCACCGGCAAACCAGGCTAAATGAATATGAGGTGACCGCATGGTCTAAGGTGTTACTCTTGGAATAGATTAGACTTCCGAAATCTGGTAGATCAGAGATTGAACCAAGGTTGGGTGTACTAAGGGTGTCTTTCTACTCTCCATCCACTCAAATGTGGGTACACTTAATTTAAAATTCAACCTTCTTAATTACCCGCCTCGGTGGCGTAGTTGGCTAACGTGCTATTCGGTTGAGCTCGACTGCTGAGGATGGGGAGATCGAGGTTCGAATCTCGGTTGGGTGAACTGGGGGTGGGTTTTCCTAAACGGTTTTCCACTCTCCCTCCACGCAAAATGCGGGTTCACTTCCTCTAATTCAACCTTCCCAATTCCTAGTCCATTAGCGTAATTAGTACTTAAAACGTAAAACCCGAATGGTTAGTAAGATGCAGTGCTAAATAATAATAATAATAATAATAATAATATAATATATCTTCTTAATTCATGACACATTGGTATAATTTTACACAGGCGTATTACCCGAAATGACGAGTATGACGCAGTGATAAAAAAAAAAGCAGCCTGACATAAAATCCACGTGTCCACTGAAACGAGAGAGTTCGAGCTTATATTTTGAGGCAGAATTTAGCATTCGAATCTTCCCCCCCCCCCCCCTTCCCCTCCATCGTTATGAATGACATGTGTTATGGGGAGATTTCATCTTAGTTGGTACTGAAACCGAAATGATTATTATCAGCAATTAAAACTCAACTTTCAAGACTCGGCGAAGTTAAAGACGGCTAAGAGAACCTCTAAAAGTGTCTCTTGTCTTAGGGAGCGTTTCAAGTACCTCGGCGTCTTATCGCCGAGAAGTGACGCCCTCTCGATGTGCCCTCTGATTATTATGACCGAACCGCGGTGAAGTTTACAGCGTGACTGACAATGAGGGGTTGGGAGAGACGGAGAAGAAAGGGTTTTGTCAGTCGAATGGGGTGAGTGCCTTGGGGAAAAAGGGAGGAGGATGAAGGTAGAGTGTGCATGGGAGAGTAATTAGGCTGGGCTAATGTAGCCTAACTTCGCTTCCCCGCTTCTTCAGACGATGGAGGTTTGTATAACGTCGTTAAAATCTAGGAGGAAACTCAAATTAATGATATTGGAGTAGTGATAGAGTGGTGAATATTTATTTTGTGGTGGGTAAGGGGGTCAATATAAGGAAGACAATTAAAACGGTGTACATATGAACCTGTTTTATTACTAAAAATACAAAATCATACGAAATATTCTACATACCTTATTTTTAACTTTAATCTCCGATTTAAAAAAAATAGTTTCTCCTACTTTAACCTTAGTTACCATATTTACCGTTTTCTGTTTTTGTCTGATCTACGGCGTCACTATTGCTATAGATTGTGCCGATTATGTGGATATCGGGGTTCGAATCTCACTGGAATATATTGTAGGTGTATTTTCCTAAATGGTTTTCCATTCTTCCTCTCCGTAAATGTTGGTAGATCTAATATAAATTAACCTTTCTTCCCCTAACAAATTAGCGTAATTGGTACATAAAATACACATACCCTAAATTGGTGTTGAGACGCGTGACATAATAACAATAATAGTAGTATTAGTAATAATAATGTGATTGTGATCATAAGGCCTGTATATAAGTGTTTTTTTTTTAGTTTGGTTTGCCGATGATTTGGGTTTCGGGGTTCGAATTATAGCTGGGTGAACAGAGAGCCTTTATTTCCTAAATGGTTTTCCACTGTCCCTCCACGCAAATATTGGGTACATTTCCTCTAAATTATACCTTGGTTGTGTCTAATTGATTATTGTAGCTAAAAGCGTATATATCTCAGATAAATGTTAACACGGGGATTAAAATATATTATTAATTTATATCCCGTTATATTTATATTCAAATCCAATACTTTTGTGAAAACATAAATTGTTCATAGTGTCGTACTTCCTATAAAATCAACAGCATTTTCATGCTATTGAGATATCTATGAGAGAGACTTAATTTAAAGGTAATGCACCCGCTTTTACTTGGAAAAGATGAGGGAAACTATTTAAGAAAAAACACCCTCGCTAAACTTGGCCATGTTTTGCCCTACACACTAATTATAGACCAGACTATAGTCCGCCGGCCCCTCTGTCTGTGGTTGGTCAGTGAACAATTGAAGTTAGAATTTAGAAATATTTAAATACCTACAAATTGTATTTAATTATCTTTGCTTGTTGAACATTTGTTTATCACTAAATGAAATTATGTAACAGTTAAAGTTAGATAATATAGTCAAATACTTTTTCATTTTGAAATCAAAGTTACTAAAGCTTAAGTTGTACTTAGATAATTTTATTTATCCAACTTTATGAACAGAACACAAACAAAAATACGTTTTTTCAACATATTCTGTTAAAATATATCTCATATTTAAAAGAAGAGCCTTCCACTTTTCAATTATTATACACGTTTTTATTATTTCATAATAGCCTACTAATGGGTGAACTGTATGAACAGTTTGTACAGGTGTCTACTATGAAATTACCAACATTTTAAGCACAAACTGCTCCGTACAGTAGAGTTTCATTGTGGACACCTTGTATGATGAACTTGGTTGAAATTCACAGTATGTTCATTGCTATTTATCAAAATTCAATTATTTACTATACTTCACATTGCCATAAAATTGGTAAACTTACTTAGAAACAAATGTAATTATTAATTATGGTTCAGTCTGAAAAATTATCAGTAATTGTAAATCATTGCATAGACCTCTACCGCGTATCTGCAAGACATTTCAATCGATTAGTGATTTTATGAAGAGCTCTCTCTCTGATTTGTGTCATATACACACACTCGCTTTATTTTCAAAGGCTCTATATGACTTTTAGAACATATTGTGTTTCAACGTGAAAACACATCCAATTATAAACGGGGTAGTCTATTATTGTTTGACCCTCAGGTGTCATCATTTAATGAGAATTCATTTTACAACCACAACAAGAACAACAAATAGAAGGAATTAATTTCCTTTGTATAAGCTTTCGAACCTCGCGTGTACGAGGTACAATCCAGTTTTTTTTATATAAAAGGACTTTTAGTAATTATCAACTTTTTTTTACTACTAACATCTATAAAACTTTACTTTATGATAAGTGGTTTTTTTAGCACTGTGTCTTACTACCCGTTCGGTTTATACACTTATGTACTAGTTACGCTAATGGTTTCAAGGATTTGGAAGGCTATATTTAGAGGACGAGTACCTGCATTTGCGTGGAGAGAAAGGGGAAAACAACCATCAATACATCCTACCGAGATTCGAACCTTAATCTCCCAGTCTAGTCTACTGCGAGAGTAGCGCGTTAGACCACGTGACCAACGAAGTGGGTAAACCAAATAAATTACCTTTACAATCTTTATGAACGCGTCCTAATCTGCGCGGGTTTTTAGCTGCAAACATATTAAATGTTAGATAATATATTTGTATCGGCTATTTAACTAGCTTCTTCAGTGCCACTCTCGTGTTATACTAAACTACATAAGTCAGAGAGATTAGGGTTCAAATCCCGGTCGGGTGCACTGATGTTTTTCAAAAATAGGTTTTCTCTCTCCCTCCACGAAAATGCGGGTTCACTTCCTCTAAGTAAACCTTCCCAATTCCTAATCCATTAGCGTTATTAGTACTTAAAGCGTATAACCCAAACGGGTAGTAAGACGCGGTGCTAAATATTATTATTATTAACTAATTCTTATACCTGTTTTTAGCCGTGGGCGCGCGTACAAGGCATCGATCTAGTATAGTCTGGTTTTACGATGGGTAGGATCTCGTGACTCGAATCTAGATCGGATGTACAAAGTTTTTTTTTCTAAGATGTTTACCGCTCTTACTCCACGCAAATGATGAAGCATTTTCTACCAATTCTACCGTCCTCATCCTTTCCCCATTAGTATAAATATGCGGACATTTTTGACAGAAAGTAAGAGGCGGAACCGTAAAAATAATTATAGTGACCATAAATAACAAATTCTACATTTTTTAGCTCTACACCTTTTCAAGTTTTCGACCTTAGCTTATTATTTATTTCTCGAATTTAGATAAAGTTTGAACAGATTTTCTTTTCGCCGTGTTTATTTCCATTTAATTGCGCTCACGGGGAATCGATGAATAAAGTTGAATTCGAAGGAAATGTATCGGAATTTGTATGGAGGAAAAGTGGAAAAGAATTGAGGGCTAGGGGGAATTACACCTTCGATAATTTCGGCTAGATTAAGAATATAGAAAAATTAGAAAAAATCACAATTAATGATACTGACATTTAACCCGCGTGCTCAAAAATTCGGTTTGCTCGTTTTTGATTTAAAAAAAATTTCCATCCCCGCTTTCCGAAAATATTTCACAGTATTTATTATCGGTCCTATTATGTTACTATTATCATAGGCCAGTCGAGAATTATTCACGATAGCATTCCATCCTTTGAATCATCTGGCCCTGTGGTGTAGTGGCCTAGGCGAGCCTAGGTGTCCCGTTTTCAATTCCCGGCAAGTAGCTTGGATATTTTTCTCTTAGGGGGAATTATACCTACAGTCACCAGGGGTTGGTAAATTATGATGATATTCTGTTTCAGGCTCACACCTTAATATTATACTGTACTTAGCACCGCGTCTTACTACCTGTTCGGGTTATACGCTCAAGTACTAATTATTATAATAGACTAGGAATTAGGAAGGTTGAGTATAGAATAAGTGAACCCGCATTTACGTCGAGGAAGAGTGAAAACAATTTAGGGAAAATCACCCCCAGTTTACCCGAGTGAGATTCGAACCTTGATCTCCCCGTCCTCGGCAGTCTAGCTCAACGTGAAACCAGCGCGTTAGCCAACTACGCCACCGAGTTGGGTACCTTCATATTCATTTTCATCACATTACGGCTATATGTAGATAACTTCCATAGGTGTACCTAGAGATGTAAGGTGAAAAATTTTCCCTTTATTTTTTCCGGAAAATTTTCAATTATTTCTGTAAAATAATTTCAACTGATTAAATGGAACTAATCTTAATCGAGGTATAAATATCCCAAATATAAACGCTTATAACTAAGATTAACTTTTCCAAGGGTGTTAAAACCAGAAACATCATCAAACGCGTTTCGATGGTCGCACGGTCTAACACGCTACTCTCACAAAAGACTAGACTGCTGATAACAGGGAGATCGGTGTTCGATACCTGTTGGGTGCAGCGGGAGAGGTTTTTACTAAATGGGTTTCCAATATAACTCCACGCAAATTTGGATGCAATTCCTATAAAGTTTACCTTCATCATCCCTAACACATGGCGTAATTATTACATAGGCGTATATCCCGGACGGTTTGTAAGACACGCTGCTAAAAAAAAAAGTAAAGAAACAAATGAATGTGAGCCTTTGTAAACCCGTTATGTTTATAAATCCTACCTCAACTTTTTATCATCGAAAAGTTAATTAAAATAATTTTAATGTTGGCTCGACATTTGTATACCTCCTCCCCCCCCCCCCCCGCCCCTATTCTATGTGTTTCTTATCCACCCCTTCCCACACCCTCCCCTTTCTTATAATCCACTCGTCTCATAACACACCATATTTTGAAGTATAAATAATAGTCTCTAGGCGCCAGATCTACAATTTAACCCCTCTACCACAAACCGCCGCCACTGCAGAAAATTTTCCGGAAAATCTCCAGATTCAAAATTTCTCTTAAAATTCTCATCTATAGGTGTATCCTTGGAAACGCTTTGTACCACCAGAGTAGTAAATAGTTTACGTACAGGTGACCAAAAAGTTATCATGTTCGTCCCGGTCAGTAGTAATGCCATACGCTTTTAAAAAACAACTCTGAAGCAGTAAACTATTAGTTCCCTACTAACCCTCACTCTATTATAATCAACATCGTACCACCTGAATGAAGGGTTTTAAACTCTGCCTTTTAAAATAAATATTCTCGCTGCAGAAACAGTTGCAGTATCTGGAATCCACCTACTGCATTATTGTTTTTTTATTCTGCTTGTGAATTGATTGTTTGGTTTTAATATTTGTGTGCCCAATGTTTCATCTATATAACGGGAGTTATGTGGTATTCTCTCTTTTTTGTTTCGTGACCGTTGGTTGGAGATATTGTTTTCGCCCGAGGCCTTTTTTTTTGTCGGTTGTATGGGCACTAAAAAAGGGAAAGAGGGTGTTTGATTTGTTTTGTAGTCTGTCGGACGCACATATGAAAAACCCCTTAGGGTATTTTGTCATATTATTTGAAACTATATCTAATATCTCTCCTTTTAAATTGGGTTCTCATTTCTCCCCCTACCCCCCTCCCCCCCTAATTTTTTCGCACGCATATTAAAAATCCCTTGATTCAAAAATTACACATACCATATATATTACCTATAATATTATATTACGTTATATTTTACATAGATTTTTTTATGTCCTTCGCATTTTACTTCTCTTTCAATGATATTATAGTATATGGATCGTTTTCAAATGCTCTCTCTATATACATATATATTATATATAATATTATATATATAATATATTATATATATTATATTTATATATATATATATTATAAGAATACAGATAATATTGTATATTTATTATAATATCGAAATGTAGGGGTTTTAAATATAACACACAGGTATACATTAAAACACATACATACATGTATAATCATACATACATACATACATGCATACAGAATGGGGAAAAAATCAGTTTTTTCTTCCACAATCAATTAGTATGTAAGGGGAAACTGACATTTGCGTCACCTGTTTTTTATATATTATTAAATATAATGTATATATTTGCAATCTTATTACGTTATTTTGTTTGATTTTTTTTTCACCGAGTCCTACTTCCCGTCCACGCTATAATATTAAAACATAATTGAGAAAACTAAGCTGTATATAAAATATTCGCTAATTGGTGAGGAAGGAAATTGAGAAATATGGTTCGGAATATTACAAGTGTCCTTGACGTCATACTAATTGTGTTATCAAGACCCGAATTTTAATATTTTATCTTTTTTACTTTCTCTCGACACTTCGGAGTATTGTTATTGTAAAAAAAAGAATCGAACTTGAGATTTTGATAAATGTTGACGTTTCCTGACCCCCTGAAACAAAAAAAAAATGTTTTCGCAATGCCTACCTTGAGCTAGATCCGAAACTATTTTACCGTTTGGGTTCAGACTTAGTATTTGGGGTTTTCATAAAGTCCCCTCGAGGTTTTTTTATTTTTTTATTTAGACATCTAACCTTAAAATTAAAGATTGTTTACTGAAGGGCAAAAAGAAAAAAAAATATTTTCTCAAAACTCGTCCTTACGATTTTGATTAAATTTGGGTTATCTAGACACTGTTTATCACTATACGCAATATGTAAATTCTCATTTCCTCATGAACATGACTTTCAGGGTACTCTATATAAGGGGAATTTTCCAATTTTGCTTAAAGTAAAAGATAATACAGGCATCAAAAATCTTTTTAAACTCCTTACTCCTCTGATATATTTATTGAGCGTCGGGAATACAACACTCGTAGCCCATTGGTGGAAAGATTAGCCTATAATAATGTGTCGTTTCCCAGGGGACGCCTGAATGTACTAATCGTAACATCCTTACCCGTGAGGCTCTTCCATGTCCTAATAAGATGAGATGAGTATTAATGAAGGTATGAGGGTGTGGAACCAGTGAATACATTTATTCCATAACTTGAGCCTAATTAACCAAACCCTGGTGACTGTTGGGGGAATTACCTTTCGGGAAAAATACCCATTGACACCAGGAAGACCCCTTATGCTCGTAGCCAATTGCACTAACACTATAGGCCTACCATGAGACCAGTTATATCCCTGTAAGGCACTGCAACTAGCCTGGGAATATTTCTGAAGATCGTGTTGATGATTAAGCAGTTATTAGTAAATAAAATTGATCAAAGTGCAAAAGTTTATTTGCTAAACGTTTTTCTCTGCCTACATGTCTAATTCAGTTTCGTTTTGTAAATTATTGTTGGATCTATAAGTATAAATATGCGTTCTTTCTGGGACTACGTTTAGATTTTTATATAATTTTTTGTAAATATTGAGTCATTATTTATCATTTTTATTATCATTAAAATGGTATTTTTTTTTACAATTTTTACTTCAGCAAAATCTGAGCCCTATTTTTTTTTCTTTTGTGCCGTTTCATACTACCCGTCCGTGCCAGCATGTTTGTGTAGGCATATTGTAAAACAATTTAAGTTAAGACTAGCTTGGATTCGAACCTAAACATCCCCGTCCCCGGATAAAAAATACCAGTTTATTCCTAGCCCACGTACTCACCGGTTTAAGTTAAATTATCTAAAAATAATATACTAAGGTAAAACTTTAATATAAAAAATAAATATATTGACACTGTAAACGTTTTCATTTTGAAGCATTTTTAAACAAATTAGAGACTAAAAATATAGATTTTATAACAAATCTAAATAAAAAAAAATATAAACATGAAAAATAAATTATTCATTTTAGGTTTCTGTTTATGTCATAACACTTTCTTTTTATCTCACTTTGACATGAAGTAAGGACAGGAACTAATACAATGTCGTTTATTAATTAAAATACACGTAATTTTAAAATTGTATTTTGTTTCATTATAAAAATCCCGTTTCGTTCCTCTATTAGCGGTATTTGTGTGGGCGTGTTTGTGTCTTTGTGTGTGTGGGGGAGAGAGAGAGAGAGAGAGAGAGAGAAATGGTTAAATGAGGCAAGGGGGGAGTAGACAAAGCACGTAATCTCTTTTAATTTTCTAAATTATTTTTTTGTTGGTTACCGCTTTTTTTAATACTATTTCCTCGAGTAATGAGTTAAAAGTTGAAGTTGTTGAGTCACCATTTTTGCACCTCCGCAACCACTAGTGGTATTGTGTGTACGTTCATTAAGAACAAGGATTAGTTAACTTTATTTTCGAATTTTTACAGGTGGTTTAAATCTATAGTGTTGGATATTGAAATATGAACACAAAATATCAATCCGTGCTCCTTCCTACCTATGTAAAATAATATTCTCTAATTTTATTTTTCAATCAATCAAAGAGAATCTTTCTTTATGTCCTTAATTGAAATACATAATCTTTTTTTAAATTCATAATAAATATATATATATATATATATTATATTTTAAATATCGAGTGAAACGAAGATCCGGTTTTATCTCGTCCGTTTGAAATTTCGTCTCTCTTTGCTGCCAAACGCAAGGACAAATTTTAGCAAATTATGTCAGGGAACGACGTATGTATGTTATATATTATTTTTTAATCTAATAATTATATATATATAATTATATATTTATTGCGAGACTGACTTTAATCCACTTGTATAGTATTCAAAATATTTACGCTCTTCATGGATCAAAAATTACCTTTAAGTTGCCGTCACTGAAACGAGAAATTGATTTTCTTTTTCCGCTGTAGGCTATTTATTATGTAATAGCTTTCCCATACTCAAGACCAATAACTAAAAGAGGCTATTACAAAATATAAACTTTTTTTATGTCAATACTGATGACATTTCACTATTTTATTAGTGTTATTAATAATAATATTTAGCACCGCGTCTTACTACCTATTAGTGTTATTAGGTGACCTGGTGGTATAGGGGATAAGGTGTCAGACTTCTGTGCTTGAGGGTCCGGGGTTCAATCCTCGGTCCCGACACAGATCCATTGATTTCCAAACCCTTCCTTCACCTCTGACAAGACGTGTATTAATCACAACTTGTGAATGTGGGAATGCCAGGCCTCCACCGTGGTTCGGATCCCACGTTAAACTGTAGGTCCTCCATTAAACATTAACATAAGTGCGTATAACCCGAACGGGCAGTAAGACGCAGTGCTAATAATAATAATAATAATATAATAATAATAATAATGTTATTTTATAGGTTATAATAATCTTTAACTAAAGTGACAGCTGCAGATCACATGACTTTACGTATGAATACTTGAAAGTAGATCCTTTATAACTATTAAATAAAGGCTTCCTATGAAAATTCGTCTGTAGGTCTAAAGAGAGAACCACAAAATTTAAATAATTTCCTCATAATACAATTTCCCTGCAGGCGCAAATAAATAAATACAAACACAGAATTTAAATTACAATTTAATTAGAGGGAGTGAGGTGCACTGTTAATAAAACTAACAATTATAATGTAGATATTTATTAAAATCCACACTATTATTTTAATCGATTCTATTGTTTATCCCGGCGATTTATTAAAATATGAGTTTTATTTTTTTAATAGTTGTTTGTTTTTATCAAGTTTAAACTTGTCAAGGCGCCCACCTGTTGCACTGAACCAACCCTTCCCTCTCTCCTACATACACAGGTGGGAATATTAATCATTTTACAAGAGGGGAGAGGGGAAGGAAGGTGAAACGAACGCGTTCTCGAAATATCAAACTATAACTTGTTTCGCATACTTTTTTTAGAAAAAAAAAATCATTGGGAAAAAAAACTTTTTTTTTTAGAAATACCATCATGAAGTGTTTCGGACTGCGAACTTATAGGTTTAATGAAATATATTATATTTTTTGTACTCATTGTGGTGGCTAAAGGATCATAGACCCAACCTGACCCTCGCAATATACTAGACTGCCGATAACGGGACGACCAGTGCTAGAACTCTTGTAGAATATACTAATAAGGGTGGTTTTTGAATTATTTTTCATTTCACCCCCACACAATTTTTTTTATTATGACTTATATTTACCTATTTGAGTTTACTTGTTTAAACTTTATTCAATAATAATAATAATTATTATTATTATTATTATTATTATTATTATTAATACTTTTAACATGGAGGCTATTAGTTGCTTAGTCTTAAGAGCTAATACGAAAACCACCCTAATATACTTTAGTGATCCCCGCAGAGTTCGAATCTGGCTCTCTGCGTCATCGGCAAATCATGCGTGATAAAATTTTTCTTTTTTTTATCACCGCGTTTGGGCTATACACTTTTGTACTAATTACACTAATGGTTTTAGGAATTAGAAAGGTTATATTTGGCGGAAATGTACCCGAACTTGCGTGGAAGTAGGTTGAAAAACCATTTTGACAAAACCTCAGTACACCCAACCGATATTCGAACCTTATCATCACGTCATCGGTAGTCTAGTTTACTGCGAGAGTAGTGCGTTAGACCTTACAGCCACTAAAGTTTTTTTTATCTAAATTTATTTTATTATCATTATTAGCACCGCGTCTTACTACCCGTTCGGGTTATACGCACTTACGCTAATGTGTAATGGTAAGGTGATTGTGAGATAAAATGGAGGACCTACAGTTTAACATGGGATCCGAACCACGGTGGAGACCTGACATTCCACACATTCACAATATGTCTTGTGGGAGGTGAAGGAAGGGTTTGGCAATCAGATAAATCTGTGCCTATACCTAGGATTGAACTCCGGACCACCAGCACATTACCCCTAGACCACCAGGTCACCTATGTAAAATGTTAACTGTTCAAGTTGTATTTGCCAAAATTTTAATAACTCTGAATTTATAAGCGAATTCAAAGGCGTTATAAAAGTTTTTTTTTAACATCAACACAATAGGCCTGTACTATTTTGTTATTACATGCCGCGACAGTTGAAGTAGTTCTGCGAATAAATTTGGTTTTATTAATTATTAAAATTAAGTGATCCCACGTTGGTAAATGTTACCGTTTCAAACTATAACTAGTGTCATAATTATTCTCTATTTAGAGTTTGATGCAGTTTCTAGGAACATTCACACAACTTAGCTCTGACGTGACTTCGAAATATAGTCATAACATTGTAACGACTGTTGCCGTGTCTTGTCATAAGTTTGGAGAGTTTCCTAAAATGAGAAATACCTCCATTGTATTAGCTTAGCTCAATTTGTTCAGTCAATATTACCCCTTACCTTCTCCACGCGGCACAGTTTTAGCACACCTAATAACTGTCACCGTAATAAGAAAGCATTATGTCCACAGGTGTTACTATTCTATACTCTTATATAAAGAAATCTCTCACAATGTGTTTAAAAAAAAATTCTATTTGAAGGTATTTATAAACCATAAGCTGTGTTTAAAATTTATTTTTTATGATCTTTGTAAGCCTCTTATTTCCAATTTCAGTTTTAAATGCTATTAAAAAAGTGTGGTGACCTGTGGTCTATGGTAAGGTGTCAGACCTCTATGCTGGCGGCCGGGTTCAATCTTCGGTCCCGGCAAAGATTTATCTGATTACCAAACCTTCCTTCACCTCTGACAAGACTTCTTGTGAATGTGGGGAATGCCAGGCCTCCACCGTGTTCGGATTCCACGTTAAACGTAGGTCCTCCATTTCATCTCACAATCACCCTACCATTTACACATTAGCGTAAGTGCGTATAACCGAATGGGTAGTAAGACGCGGTGCTAATAATAATATTAAAGTGTTTCTAAAAAATGAGGTATTTATACACTTGATCGTCAGTAAAAACGAACAAATCTATCAATTAAGTGACACAAGCTTTAATTATTTTAAGTAAAATAGGTAATTGATTTTAAACTGTTGCATTTTTGTATATTTTACAAGGGCTTTTTTTTCTATTTAGAATTTGCTTTTAACTACTGAAAAGTATTTTTCTTTAAAATAAATAAAATGTATTGGATACATAAATTTAATAACTAGTAATATACTCTATGAAGTATCTCCAAAATTTATTCTAACTATTTAAGAAATAATTTTTCTTCAGATCGATGTATATAGTATTCCTTCAAACTTTTGAGTACATCTTGAAAAAAGTTGTTTTCATTTGTGAATATTATTTTAATAAATCTCATGGTTGTTACATTAACACGTTTTAACATTATGATTCTCATATTTATTCATTTGATTTTAAATTGTATTTCTTTGTACCAAAACGGACTTAAACAGGAATGGAAGAGGATTAGAGTTAATATATTGCCGTTTTTATAAAAAAAAAAACATTTATGTTCAGAGCAAATAAATAAATAATTTTACTTATATAGATACATTTATTTTGATTTTCTTCACATTTCAACGGTTCTTGAATATTTTTCGTCAACATTTGATGATACACTTTTTAGATCAAAAATTAAGACTTAATATGCTAATAATTCTACCATGCCCGTGACAAATATTAAAGAACTGTTACCGTTTATATGTTTACAAACTAAACTGAATGTATCTACTGGAAAAATATTTTATTTTGGCCCCAAAAAATATTTTTTTCATAAAATATACAAATATACTTACCAAAGTTCGAGTTTCCATCCCAGCTTACAGATATTAATGAACTACCGACTGTCTTTGTTTTTTCTTAGCATTGGCATAATTGGTGGTAATCACTTTATTATTATTATTTATTATTATCATCGCGTCTTACTACCCGTTCGGGGTTATATGCACTCACGCTAATGTGTAATGGTAGGATAATTATGAGATGAAATGGAGGACCTAGAGTTCAGCGTGGAATCCGAACCACGGTGGAGGCCTGGCAATCCCCACATTCACAAGTTGTGGTTAATACACGTCTGGTCAGAGGTGAAGGAAGGGTTTGGCGATCAGATAAATTTGTGCTGGGACCGAGGATTGAACCCCGGACCCTCAGCACATAAGTCTGACACCTAACCCTAACTGCCAGGTCACCTTTTAGTAATCAATTTACCAGCAACGGTGGCTGCGTGGTCTAAAGCGCCACTCTTGCATTAGACCAGACTGCCGATAACAGGGAGATCACGGTTCAAATCTCGGTCAGGTGTACTGAGGATGTTTTTCCCCCAAACAGATTTCTACTCTCTCTACGAAAATGAGGGCACATTTCCTCTGAATATAACCTGCATGATCCCTAAAACCTTTAGCGTGATTAGTAAAAAAAACTCAAAACCCGAACAGGTAGTAAGATGCGGTGCTAAAAAAAATACTATCAACGGTAGCCGCGCAGTATTTTAGTGCCAGATAGACTTTCATTGCACTTTAGCGTTTTTAACAGGGCTATGTTAGCGTTTTAATGATGGTTACGATTTCTAACGTGTGATTTTACACCCTTTTTCCACACACTAACTCACGTTCATTTTCTTATAGTTGCCATTACCCCTTAAGGTGCGGCAGAAGGGAGCGCGAGTAATTTTACAGTTTTTATAGAATTGAAAGTTTTTGGCCAGAATAAATCAAATATTTCTCCAGTAGCAACATGGAGTTTAGTTTTCTGCACATGCTAATATCAACAGATCTTGAATATCTGTCAAGGGTGTCCTGAAATTTTGTCAAAACTTTTTCTCTTTATTTCAAAAGTTTTGACAATATTCCAGGACACCCTTGACAGATATTCAAGATTTGTTGATATTAGCATGTGCAGAAAACTAAACTCTATGTTGCTACTGGAGAAATATTTGATTTATTTTGGCCAAAAACTTTCAATTCTATAAAAACTGTAAAAACACTTGCTATCCCTTCTACCTCACCTTAAGTCAAATAGTTAATGTACCCTTATACTATACAAAACCCTACACGATCGTAATATGTTCGATTAAGGAGATAAGGCTATCTATTGAGAGGTTAAAGTAACTGTACACTGAAGCTAGTGTTGACATTTTGTCTCTTGTGAGTCTCCGTTCACACTCAACCAGCTGCGTCTGTCATGAACTAGTCGTCGGGCCGTCTTTGTTTGAAGTTTAAACTTCGTCAGAGGGAATATATAAATATATATATATTTTTAACTGTATTCCCCACGTGGGAATGGTGTTCATTATTATTATTATTATTATTATTTAGCACCACGTCTTACTACCTATTCGGGTTATACGCTTTAAGTACTAATTACGCTAATGGATTAGGAATTGGGAAGGTTGAATGAGAGGAAGTGAACCCGCATTTGCGTGGAGGGAGAGTGGAAAACCATTTAGGAAAAACCACCCCCAGTTCACCCGACCGAGATTCGAACCTCGATATCCCCGTCCTCAGCAGTCGAAATGGTGTTCAGACGCTCCTAAAATCTCTAATAATATTTATGTACCTGCACCGGTAAACAAACACGTGGAATAAGTCGTCAGTGTCGTCATATCTTGTTTTGCGGCGATGGGTTAAGCTAGGGCCACACGAACGTTTTTTGTCGCTTGAAAAATGGGAACCAAGAATTTCAAGTGTTATATGCGACAAATATCGCAAGACAGAGGTGTAAGTCAGATTCGTGTTCAAGGTCATGTCGCGTTGGAATGCACCGAGGGGTTCCATTTTTAAGGTGATATATCCCGCCTCGTTACCTGCCACGCGTGCGACAAAAACCGAGGGACGCTCCTCCACCAGGTTTGTGCCTCCATGTTCCTCCAATTTGCATTTAAGTGTAACCCCATGCCACGTTTATTTGGGCTGGGATAAGTGCTATATTTTTAAAATGAGCTATAATATTCTATATTCAAAATGAATGGCAGTTTAATCGATTTAATATATAGTGAGGCTATTATTATTATTATTATTATTATTAGTATTATTATTACACGCGTTGAAATGATCTCGTCGACGAACTACAACCAATGATGTTGCAGTTATTCAAACACCACACAACTTGGAGCGACAAATCATTGTTCCTGATATAATTAATAAGAATGATGTTTGCGTGACTGAAATGTAGACATCATTGAAGAGATGTCATGGGCGACAAGCGGTTATTATCGCTCTGTATAACCTCCCTCCTATGAGTTCTGCAGCCGCCACTACGCTGCTTTTATCGCTCCGTCTAGCAGCCTCCTCCTGTCTTGACTTCAGTATTCATGATTTTTTGTTGCTGAGGTTTGAGCGGGAAAATTCATTCGTGTGGCGTTAGTTTGAGGTTGTGGGACTCAAATCAAGGGCGGGTGTACTGATTATCTTCATATCTCAAATACTTCCCTCTCATTCCCTCCACTTCGAATGGATTAATCTCAGTTTTATAGATTGAAGCCTCTACTTTTGTCATTCCAGTAGCTCCTTATTTTTCCTCATGAGGCTGAGACGACCCCAATCCAGAACCACTGCTTAACATAAAATCTGTAAGTATCGGGGATCGAACTTTGAATCTTTGGATCTCTAGTCAGGAACTATGACCACTAAACCACAAAGGTGGTCTATTTTAAGTTGATGTAAATAGTATACTCGTATGTTAAGTTTTATTCGGCCAACATTTTCAATGAGATATACTTTGAAAATCTTTAAAATAAACAAAAACTGAATTAAATCGTTTTATGTCCTTTTTTGTGTCTGTGTGTACACTGTGTCTTTCTACCAGTCAGGTATATCCATATATATAACACTGTTGAAGAAGAATAAGGGATATATAACACATAGCAAATGTACCCGAATTTGCATGAAGGGCAGGTTTAGAAAGTTATTTAGTGAAACCACCTTTGGAATATCCGGCTTGGATTAGAACTCCGACCTCTCTGTCATTTCAAACCAGATCTGATTAGATGGACACCTTAATCCCCGTGCCCACTGATGCTGTTGTATATGTATGGTTGAAACTTAAAGAGTTCCAAGTAACATTATTTTATTAAGACATTTTTACGCCTCAAGTGCGGTGCTATACTAAATACAGGACGACACCTACCTACACAAGACTGGAATACTCCAGTCTCGCATATGAATTTTGCTCATTATTTTCTAATTTAGATAAGTGTCATCATACAGTAGCGCAACAATTGAGGCGTACTAGACTGACTAATAAACTGGCCTTTAAACTGACAAGTCACCTAAACAAAAATATATATCCTTCTCTCGTAACCAAGATTAACCTTTTCCTTGTAACGATCTTGGTGAACTCGCGAAGAAACGTTTCGTGTTGACTTGTTTTCATCTTATTTTTGTCATTTTACTTTGCTCCAAAACCACTTCAGGATGACCCCTACCCCCCACCCCCACCCTCAACCCTCTTGTTGCCATATTTCAAAAAAAAATATATATATCTCGTTCCTCCTAACCTTCCCACCTTTTACCCTCCAACCGTCACTACTAAACCCGACCCAGTTTCTCTTGCCCTACGTCCTCCGCCCCCTCCCCCCCCCTTTCTCCCTTCTGCTAGATTTTGTCGACCTCGAAATTGGTTTCCGCTGGACTGATTCGACGTTCTTGTACTCGCCGTACAAGGAAGCGTAAATAACATAGCTCGCTAACCCATATCTCCTGATCTACAGGGTGTCCCAAAGAAACTAAAACAAATAATCAGTTTTCGGAAGTAAAATCAATATAGATAATCTTTATTACCAGCGAATTGTCTAACTCAATGGTCTTGAAGTAAATTGATTGTCGGTTCAAACCCAGTCGGGGTTTATGAATTTTTCTTGAGTAAATAAATTCATGGGCAGCTTCCTTAAGAGGGGAAGTAAAGCCGTTGGTCCCATGTTGATTGTAGCCTGTAAAAAACGTAATGTATGCGAAGTTATCTTTCCGGCAAAATTGGTAGGCACTTTTTCGTCGATCATATAAATGCTCGTGTGCTGATATAATCAATCTGTTCAGAAAGTCCACGTTAAATACTCCAAATAAATATAATAAAGATTGTATAGTATGATAATGTAAGTTTTATTTACTATATAAATTTTTCTCTAAAGGTAAGGGACCCAATTGTTTGAAGAAAAATTGGAATTTAAGGAATGCATATGAGACGTGGCCTATAGACAATAACCCTGGGTGATTGCGCGAACTATTATTAGTTAAAACCTGGCCCAAAAAAAGTTAGTGACCCCTGGTATAAGTATCATTCTCGTAATAGACTGAACTGCCTGTGACGGAATATCAAGGTTCTAATCGCATTCGGTTTTACTGACGATGCTTTTTTTTTCTTAATTTTTTTTCCTACTATAACTCCGAGGATAAAACACACTTACTCTTCAACCTTTCTTATCCGTTACACATTAGCAATATTATTACATATGCGTGTAACGGGCAGTAAGAAGCTATACTAAAAAATACTTAAATAATACCGCTCCTACCAGACATTGAATTTTGTTGTGGTTGTTTTTATTCCACTTTAAAGAACAGTAGATTTAAGACCACATAACCCACTTTTAAATTTAAAAAAACAACATATAATTTATAAATTTTATTTAATAATTTTTTTTTTCTTTCAAACTGATGTTAATTTCTCTGTTGTCAAATGAAGAACGCGTAAAAATGTACCTTGTTACGTTTTCTGTTTCAAGCTCTATTCTATAACTAGTTTCTCGGTTAATCGGCTGTGGAATGTGCTCTTTAGGTGGGATGTATTAAACAAGAGTTTAGGGAAGTACTTTGTAGGGCTCTTTTTTATAGCAATTTTAAACTCTTTTTTTCTTTTTTGCCAAAATAATAAATATTTCTTCAGTAGAAACATAGTATAATTTTCTTATATGATGATATCAACAGTTGTTGAATATCTGTCAAGGATGTCCTGGAATTTAATGAAAACTTTTTCTCTCCATTTAAAAGGTTTATCATTTATTGCCACTGTGCTCATAACAGATATTCAACAACGGTTGATACAATCACAAGAAGAATATTAAACTCAATTTATACTGGAGAAATATTTTATTTAATATGTAAATTAAAAGTTTTGCTATGAAAATGGCAAAAACACTTAACTTAACTAGCCTCCCCTTCATCCCTACATTAAAGTTATTTTTTACTGACAATTTTTAGCCCTTTACGTATTTTTTATCTGGCCCACAAGCTGTCTATGAAAAAAATAAGTTTGATAAATACCAAAATTAAAAACCATATTATAATGTAAGTAAAACCAATTATTTTTATTTCACACACCAATCATCACAGACAAGCAGTTTGTTAGAATTTCAACTACTAAATTTACACCTGACATTATATAAATTGTGAAAGATAATTATGTAAAATTTGAATTTATCTCATTAAGATATACTTTATTTTATAATCACTTAATTAGTTTAGAAATATTGTCTTTGTTTTTTATGTTGTTTTTTATAAAAACATGTATCTTACAAAAAAAAATATTTGGCATGCCTCGCCATCACCGTTCAATGCGTCACTCTAGTGTTAGGCTGACCTACTAATGACGGGGAAATTGGGGTTGTAATCTCGGTCGGGTCTACTGATGATTTATTTTTCCTAAGTGGTTTCTTATTCTCCTTTAACAAGTATGCGGGAAGATTTTCTCTAAAATGATTTCTTCTTTATCTTTATTTTTATCATATATTCGTATAACATGAACAGATAATAAGACGTGATGCTATTGAAAATAAAAATATTTTGTGGCCCATTCTTATATTTAAGTTCTCAATGTGGGCATTAAAACAAAAAAAAAAAGCCCAGACCTGCTCTCTAATCCAACTTTAATTAGTAAGAACCTCACCTGAAAACAGAAAAGTTTCTAGACTGAACTATCACTGAACTATCATGTATGGTCAGGTCGGCTGAGGTGCAGATTTTTTTTTTTTGCATCGTGTCTTACTGCCTGTTTCGGTTATACTAGGGATAAGGAAGGCTTAATTTATATGAAATGCACCCGCATTTGCGGGAAGGAGAGTGGAAACCCGACCTAGATCGAACCACGATCTCCCCGTCTTGAGCACTCTGGTCCAAAACGAGGTTAGCTCGTTAGACCACGCGGCTACCGGGCTGTGTTTTTTTCCCCCTAATTCCTAAGCGATTTTAAGTTTGTGTTTTTTTTGTTTGTTTGTAGGACGTGCAGATAATGAAAGCCTTGGTTCTGGGCGAAGAGGAGCGAGGACAGAGCCAGTATCAGGTCATGTGCTTCGTTTGTCACTTCCACAAGGCAGACTTCATCTCGTCTGACGCCATGTCCAAACTCAGGCAGGTTAGTCGGCTGCACAAGAACAGTAGCGATGGAAATTTTCTGGAAAATGTTTCGCTACCGTGGTTAGCGTTAGAGAGGTCAAATCGTATATTTGGCACCTTTAGCTTATTATATATGTCGCCGGTAATGTGAGAAATCCAGGTGTTCTTTAAAATGCCTAGGCTTTCTATATATAATGCCAGAGTGGTTTTTACGCAAAGTATGAAATAAACGAGTTTTGCTGTTGTAGTTCATACTTATTTTCAAGTTCTTTGTCTTGTTGAAGTCCCGTAATATCTTTTCAATTATTTTATCCAATTCTTTGTAAGTCTTGCAACGTTTCCTTGCAGATTCACCAAAGTCCTAGGATTTAAGTTGGTCAGGTTAGGTTAGGTTAGGTCAGGTTAGCTATTGTTTTCGGTAATACGAGTATATAATGACTGGTTATTCTATAAATATCCTTCGAAAAGTATGAAATACAATAACAAAATTAATTTATCTCTTACTTTACACTAAAAACATTTAGGAATTATATAGAAATCCTAAGCATTTTACAGAACAATTGGTTTCCACATATTGACGTTAGCATACATACATTAAATACTGTATTAAAATATCAGTGGGTTGATAGAGAGAGGGAAGGCAGGGGGACAAATGTCATCAAATACTCGGGGCAACCTTAAAATTATTTTAATTAACTTATTGATGAGAAGAATACTCAAGTATGAACATTACGGTCCTACAAAGTCCTGAATTCATTCGTTTATTTACTACCTACTATTACTACTACTACTACTACTACTTCTACTACTTATGTTAAAGGGGATGGGTAGGTCCGTATTCAAGGGAAGGCGACAGGGGTTACTGTCCCAGGGCCTCCATCAATTGTTGAGATAAAACCCACTGTTGGCTCTATATAGATTGCAGTAATGGTAGGATATTAAAATAAATAATTACATCTTACCATATCAATTTTATTTACTTATGGACAAAATATTGCTAACTTTCGGATGAATGGCACGTGCGGCAAAATAAGATTTCAACTTGCCATTTTTTGTACAGAAAATGTGTGAATATAAATTAATCAAAATAACATATTTTCAAAGCGTTGACCTTATTTTTGGTTCTTATCAAGATTAATTAAAAACAAACTAAGTATATAGTAAATATGTTATTTTAAACTAACCTAATTTAATTGCAATGACAATATTTCCTTATTTAAATAATATATTTAACAGTTAATTTTGTAAAAGAAAATTTATATTGTCGAACCGTTTAAAAGAAATATATTTGATTTGTGTGGGGGCCTGCAATTTTTCACAGAGCCGGTGCCTCAAAAAGTTTAAATGTGGTCCTGGGAATGGAAAAACACGAGGGCGTTGAAATCCGTAATTATAATGTCCAATTTTTATGGGAAAGATTTTTTTAGAAAATACATTTTTTTTGCTACCAAAATTGATAATAGTTTATTGTACGATGTTGTTATTATGTATTGATAGTATTTATCTTAAGTGACAGCTTCATATCACACAACCTGACGTGTGAATACGTGAACATAGACCTAGTAACTTTTATAACTGACAGATAAGCAGGGCTTGTATTTTGATAACCTAAAACTACCCGAAAGTTCTAAAAAAATAAAATTATTATTTTCAAAATTGAAAACTTGTAATATATACACATGACTTAATCATACACGCACCTTACTAAATTTAAAATGTATTGAAAAGATTTCAATAGCTAAACTTTTGTATTCTGTTAAGTATAACATTTAATTACAAATACTCATAAGGAATAGCTACCCCTTCCCAACGCAACTCTCTCTAGTCTAGTTGTAGTGTCTCACCAGGAATTTGTATTTTACAACCGTACAAGTAAAGAGGATACTAAGTCCATTGCCTACATAATCTTATAATTCTAAAAAGTGTATTTAAAAAAAAATCTGTGAAAGCATTAATAAAATATTGAATGTATCTAAAAATAAACTTATTTAGCATGAATGCCTTAAAATGACGCAAAACAATAAAATATGACCTTAAATTCCAAAATGACAAAAAAAAACTTATAAAATATACATTTTACAACATTGATACTATGAACCGATTTTAAGTACTCATGAATATTATATGTAATGAACAAAAAAATAAAAAATAGCATGCAATCGAAATTCGGCTCTGCAGATAAGTTTATTAATATTTATGGTGAAACAAATATTTTTTTTTAATCAGAAAATAAACACATCAGTTTTAAAATTTCACTTTGGCCTATATTTAATTTACTTACCTACACTATGTCGTTAGGAACTCTTACAAAAGTAAACAACCTATCTTTCTCTTGAGCTAGCTCTATCCAGTCCACCTCATTACACCCTATTTCTTCCAGGTCCATTCTAATGTTATCCTACCATCTGCGTCTAGGTCTTCCCATTGTGTTTGCAAGTCAGTACCCTGAACGCCGTTCTAGATTATTCCATTCACGCTGAATGTCCTGCCCACCGTAATCTACGAGACTTGATTATCTTAACAATGTCTTGTGATGAGTACAGAGCTTATAACTCATCATATGTAACCTCCTCCGCGCCTCAGTAGCCTAATTACTTTTTGGACCAAATATCTTCCTAAGCAGCTTGTTTTCTTACTGTAACTAAGATATTCTAAGATTTCTTACCAATCGCATTATTTCCAATCAATATGTATAAACATAACTAAACGATTAAAATAATCGAATTCATCAAAATAACCGTAAAAAACAACACGTAAGATACGTATGGAAGAGGGGGTGGTCGAAAATCTTGAAAAAAAAAAAGCTTTACATAATTTAAGGACCACCCTTAAGACAGTAGCTGATCTTCTAACTTGATTGACAACTACTGGGCTCAGCTGTACTGTCCTTTGCTTTTCACATGGCCTAGTCAATGACGTGAAACTAAGGGTTTGGCTAGACTGACGTGGTGCACAATCAAGCGAGCGACTGAGCAACTGCATGACCAAACTGGCGAGCGACTGAGCGACTGCATAGCCAAACTGGCGACTGACTGAGCGACTGCATGGCCAAACTGGCGAGCGACTGAGCGACTGCATGGTCAAACTGGCGAGCGACTGAGCGACTGCGTCGCCAAACTGGTGACCGAGCGCGTGATTAGCAGATAGCTCTCAATAGCTGTTGACGGGGAGGATAAGTTTCGAAACTTGGCTCAGTAATTTTGACCACTTATTTAGTGTTGTTGTGTTTACAACCTCTCTTCACGCTGATGGTGATTTTTATATGTAAAGGCATACTTTGATAATAAATTTTAAGTATTTTAACATTTAGGGTTTACATGTATTCAGTATATTATTTATGGTCTTACCAATTAGGCCATTAGTAGCAGGTGTGTTAAACCTATCAATAATAATAAAAAAAAGTCAAATATAACGTCAAATTGAAAAGTTTTCCCAGCACGCAATGGACCAACAAACAATAATAATGCCCAGCGCCTGTAAACTATACTATTTCAGCTCAAGCGCGTCGCTCGCTCGCTCCAGTCTGGCCACCTCTCATTACAACCAATGTGTTCCATTTTATTTTTTAGTCGCGCGCTAGCTCGCTTGCCCGGTTTGGCCATAACCTAATGCGTTTCTCCTCCCTCCCTCTTTTCCTCCAGAAAAACCCCGGCACCATTCGCACTCCTGAGGAAGACAAAGGTCGTGAGAACTTCACGATGGACCTTTACGTCGACGTGGCGAGATCGGCGGTCATCTCCAGGCACATAGTGAGCCTGTGTTCGGAGGCTGGGGACGCTACTTACACCAGAGAGGCGGATATCACCCAGTGGTCCACGCAACCAGGTAGGCCATCACACATAAAACCTTTGATTTTATTACGGAGGGACACTCCCTTTACCTTGAAAGGTAGCAAGCAGTCTTACCTCGACGAACTACAATATGGCTACATCTTATAAACTGCGACATTGTAGAACCATTCAAGAAAAGTTCGATACCTTTCAGGGCAAACAAAGGATACTTTTAAATCACATTTAAAAAAACATTTTTGTGTCCAACAGTGATAACATTTTACTACTTTACATAGTTATTTAAACGATACTGATAATTTTTATCAGAAATTGCAGCTTCGGATCACATGAACTTGACACATGAATATGTGAAAATAAACCTTGTATATTTTTTATATTTGTGCGATACATACATGTGCAGGAAAATGGGTGTATACGTATTATGTTCCAACTTATTAGTATTCATACATTCCTCGATATACATTTCGATTTATAGAGAAAGTAAGTTTTTTTGCCAATTTATTATTTAATAGTATTTTGTTTATCTTTATAATCATTCGGTTCAGGAAGTGCAGGTTAAATATCTCAAATAAAAAAAATAGTAATATTGTAGATAGTAGTAAATTTAGTAAATAGTGAGGTTCCTAACCCCTTCGGTGACCGTATTGTTTAACGCGCAACTCTCGTGTTAGCCTAGACTGCCGAAGACGGGGAGATCGGCGTATGATCCCTTTCTGGTATACTGAGGGTGAATTTTCCTAGATGGTTTTCTACCCTCTCTCAACGAAAATGTTGGTGCACTCCCTCTAAATTAAACCTTACTCATCCCTAATACATTAGAGCAGTTAGTACGTAATCGTATAACCCTAACGGGCAGTAAGACGTGGTGCTAAAATAAAAGTAAGGTTTCTAGTGTAAATATATGGTGGTAAATATTAAATTGTAAACTTTCTATCAATTCCACTTAGTAATTTAAAAAAATTCAATTATGTTAGCAAGAAAATATTATTTTTAACGGAGAGGTTTTTTATTATTATTATTCTGGTGTTTGGTTAACTGCTTTTCCTCCCTTCCTCCCCTTCCCCCGCTTAGTAATTATACCTCACGTCAACCACAACCCAATTGTTCGTTGCGTTAAATTTCCCCGGCTATTCCAGGATCCAATTACTAAACTATATTGAAAGAATCCTATTTGGGATATAGGTTATTTCTTTCTCCCTCCCTCCTCCACGTTTCTAATAGAACTGTCATTGACAAGTTAGCTTGTTGGTTACTCCTGATTACACCATTGGTCGGAAAGTCGACATCTATTTCAATTATCATATTCATAAAGTAATTCAACTCATTAGTTTAAAATTAATTTTCAAAGAGCGTTAATATGACATAATTTTCGTATGTCTCGTTTAGGAGCACGCAGATAGCATGTTTTGGTTTAAGGTGGGGTGTTTAAAAGACCTTAGCTGTACAGTTTTTGGGCCAAAATAAATAAAAATGCCAGTTTCTAAACCTGTCTCTGACAGGCTGATTTAACATAAACTGAATATGGAATATCAGAGGTAGGTTAAAAAAAACCTATCCACTGATACCATATTCATCGCTGTAAGCTTTGTATTAGTTGAGAAAAAGGGATGTTGATAACAGAAATAATATATAGGATTTTTAGTAAATACGTTTTAGTAACTAATATTATACACTTAGTAATCTACACAGTTTTTGAATATTTGTCGTGAGTATTGCGAAATATGAACAGAATTTTATTTTCTCATAACCACGTTTGTTCTTATTCAGGCTATACTAACAAATGATAATTACTCTAATCAGGCAGACATGGGGAAGGAAGTATTTAAAAGGTAAAATACCCGCATTTGCGTGGAAGGATAGTGAGAAACCATCTATGAAAAACACCCTCAGTAGATCTGACTGGCATTCGAACCTTGATCTCCTCGTCTCCAGCAGGCCAGAAAATTTTTAAATGAGAAGAAAGTATCCTTTTTAAATTCCGTATTGCCTATGAAAAAAAATATTTAAGAATTATTATGTGAAAAACAAAGACTAAATTTATCTACCTAATAATATTCTATTTATTTGGGCTAAAAATACTTTTTGCCACACAAATTAACTGAAACACGCATTACCTTTCAACCCGCCTTAAGATCCTATCCCTCGACTGATTAACGGGTTCTTAGATAATAGATTACGGTTACAAAAATTATCTGATTACGATAGAGCGTGATCAATATTCATTGATGAGTGTTATTAAAATACATTGTATTTTATTGTTCCCCCAATCTTTTTTTAATCTAGAAACATATACATACAATACAGAATGATTTTGTAATTTTATGTGGGACGGGTAGCAGCCTTAATGAGAACCCCATACCAATCAACTCTTGTGATTCAGTCGGCTAATTTAAACCAACACTATTGCACGTGAATAATTTATTGTTAAACATTAATGGAGATAAAGAGTTAATAGAAGTTCTTAGCACGGAACATTGTTGAAATATTAAATTATAATTGGATAAAAACCTCATTGAAAAGGTAGTTTTTGCTCATTTTAGAATGGTTTCACAGATAAGCACTGTTCACAGACCTTAATTATGTTTTATTACGGATACAATATAGTTATTAACAATAAACACTGACGCTTTGTCCTCCATTGTCACCGTGGAATATTTCGAGTAAATATTCAAATACGAGTGCACTGTACACATTTCTGGCATATCATAGGTAGTTTTTTCCCCCTTTATTCCATACATCGCATGAGCTGGGGGCTGAGGTGGACCCTGCTATGATGAACGCTCTTAATGTCATGTTAACACTTATATTATACGAACACTTAATTACTGTGGAAAGTAAAATAATTGTTCTCAAACAATAGTATAAACTAGTTAACTAATTCAGCTTAGCTTGGCAAAACGCATATACAAAATTATTGGTAGTATCTGGAAAAAAAGTGAAGGGGGTTTCAAACCTCCTCCCTCCCTCCCCCTATACCCAATGACTACGCCACTGCTCATTTTAAATAGCTGATTTTTTTCTCTCCTATTTCATATATTTTTCGATAGCCGAGTTTTTAAAATAACTTTTTATTGATGTGTTTTTTTTCAATATAATTAAATAAATCCATATGCAATATTTTTATTTATTTTTAACATAAGTTTATGGTACCCGAGGCTGATTCAAAAGATTATTCTTTTATTAATAATCATGAAACATTTTATTTAACAAAACTTCAATTTTTAATAAAAAATTTTTATTAGTAGTCAATAATTAAAGCCCGAGAAAATATTATTTATATATTTTACGATACCTTTTTCTTTTGCCCCTCTCGATAATTTTATACTTTGATCTCTTTGGATTAAACTTCCGTCATCGAAAATACTTTTATCAACTTCTCTCTATTTCAGCGAAAAGAACACTTTGATTTAAAAATAATCCTGGATTAAGTTAGCCCATGTTAAGAGAGTTTTTATTCTATTGGCGCGGGGTGCAGTCTTGCGTGAAGCAACGCTAAGCCTACTTACCAAGAACTATTAAACCCTCTTCTCTGTGAAAGCTTAGGATAGGCCAGGAGCGGATTAGGATTGGTTGGTTATAGGCAAGGCCTAGAGTCTTCCATCACGTCCAACTTAGTAATAGAGGGTGGGCTTTGACAGCCTTAACTTGGTGGACCAGTCTTCTGTTCATTTAGGAAAATATGTTTACTTTGGATGGAAATACATATTGTGTTTTTGTGTGTACAGCGTCTTTCTAACCGTCCGGATTGTCCGCATATTGCGATAGAGACGAGGAAAATATGAATGTAAAGCAAATGTACGCGCATTTTGCGTGGAGAAAGAATGAGAAACTACTTAAGCGAAAAGAACTTAAGAGCATAAAACTGAGATTATTTTAAAGCGCCATGTCTTACTACCCGTTTAGGGGAGGGTGTAAAGACCATTCTGGGAAAATCACCTTCAACACACCTGACCGAGATTCAAACCTTGATCTACATGTTATTGGCAGTCTTAGTCTACTGGACGAGTATTGCGTTAGATAATGCGGCCACCGAAGCGGGTAACTTGAGATTCAAACCTCAGACCTTTGCAAGCCCGGAAGTCAAATGAGAGCAAGGGTAAGAGTGATTCATAGTTTACTAGAATCAGATAAACCACAAACGTTTGTGTGACGATCGTTTGGGACTCGCACACAACACAGTAGAATCCTGTTTAATCGAAGTGTCGTACTACCAGAGGTGGTCCAAACACAAGGTTCCTTGAGAATCGTCTAGAACAGCGGTTCCCAAACTGTGGTTCGGAACCCCATGAGGGTTCGCGAAATCTTCCAAAGGGTTCGCCAAAATATTTCTGTAATGGTGATTTTAGCAGTAGGCCTACTTTGTGAGAAAATGAGAAGCATTCACAACTGTTTATCGTCTCACACTGAAGTCAGGTGACTTTCTCGAGGTAGAACTCCTACAAAATTGTTTGAACTTAAACACGAAGTTTTCATTTTTCTTACCAATGATCCCGTTCACAAAACGAAGTGCATGCAAGATCTAATGTGGATCCAAGTTTTGGCCTATTAAGCAGGCATTTTCTCAAAAATGAACAATTTAAACCTCTCTTCAGGGGTCAAATATTAACGCTTTTACTGTGCAAGACCGTATCGAGTCGTTCATAAAAAGTGTTTAACTAGCAATCAAACAAAGTGCTTTGATATCTTTCACGAGTTAGTGGTAGAAAATCATATTTAATTGGACGAAAATGTAAAGAATTTGGTTATAGAACCCTTGAAAGGACTTGTAAAAAAAACCTTCAGATAATATTTACCAATCATAATAACAATTGTATTTGCAATCCCCTGGAAGAGACAGCAGTTTTGATATCCTCCACATTAAGCGTGAGTGAAAAAGAGCAGCTCCTAGAAATTTCCACTGATTTTGAATTAAAGAAAAGATATAAATCTTTGTCATTAATTGATGGTTTCTGGTTAAGTTTAAAGAAGAAGTTTCAAGTGTTGGCGAATAAAGTTATTGCAACTTTGTTACCATTTTCTTATACGTATTTGAGCGAGAAATCTTTTTCTTCAAATGCCCATTTAAAACAATAAATACAAAAACAGGCTCAATGCTGAAAATGACTTAAGACTTTATTTATCGTCTTTGTTTCCTGACTTTAAAGCTTTGTTCCATCCAAAGCAAGAGCATCCTTCCCACTAAATCACGTGAATAGGTGAGTAGCTGTTAAAACATGCTAACAAATTTTAAACTTAAATTGGCATGGCATTCTGTGATTAAAGGAGGTTATTTCAGCTATGTAAAAACAACCATTTCAGTAGGCCTACCACTTTAAAAAACATGTGAATTATGATAATATTGTGACTGAAGATTAAAAAAAAATTACTACAGTACTTTGCTTATTTAATTTCAATTTTAATTTTTAAAGCAAATGTATAATTATTTGAACCTTTATTAAGTAGTTTCAATATTATTTAATTATATTTGGTAAGATATCCCCAAGTACCTACCGAGCTATAGTAGGTTAATTTGAAGGTATTAAACATTTACAATTAATAAGTAAAATTTGATTTAAAAAAAAATAGGTATAAAGTTAAGTGCGTGGCTATGGGGGTTCGTGCAACTAAGATATTTGTGAAAGTGGTTCGCGAGTCGAGAAAGTTTGGGAACCGCTGATCTAGAACGATGTTCCATGGCACACTGGTGTACCGCAGTGGCATATTATGTGTGCCATGCGGCTGCAGCCTAGAACGACACTATCTCTATTCTGTAAGAACAAGAATGAAGTTAGTACGAGAGGCAGTTTGGTCATCCGCATTTCAATTCTTATATTTTAAATGCGTCCGAACAAAATCAAAATTATTCGTGCAAAGTTAATAGTTATGATATACCCAAAATAATGGTTGTCATGAGTATCGCAGAATTTGACTGAGACTTCTTATACTATTTTTTGTTGTTGTTCGAATGTTACTACATCCAATATCAAGTATTCAAGAACAGTTTAGATTATTATCTGTAGAAAATAAATAACAGTATCTAACTAATTTTAAATAATTTTGGCGAGACTTAAAAGTATCGAATTTAACACTAGTTAAATTTAACCTCATTTTAACGTCTTGAGTAGCTATTATGATGATTTACGAGTCGGTAATCGAACCGGTAAACTCAGAATAAAGATGTGAGCTTTCTCTCGGTGGTAAAATATAAAGCGATGCTTTTAAATTTGTCCCCGGAAGGGTTCATGTAAGTCTGGCGCCCTCTCCACTTGCCTTGTAGAACTACTTGTGTTAGTTCCCTCCACCCCCCCCCCCCCCCCCACACCATCTTCTCACCGTGTTGATCCGATCAACTCAAACTCTTACCCTCCTCTCACCCCATTTTCAAATTCCCCTGCCACCCCCACAAGGCGTCACCTTTTAGCTCCCAACCCGTCTCGGTTTGCCGATGTTCGCCCTTTAAAAATTAAAGAAGCATTCTACAACCAATCCCTACTCCTTCTCTCGGCCCATCCAAACCACCCCCCATCCTCCCTTTTTTTACCTATTCCATCCTCCCCCTCTCCAGAACTTTGCTTCTAGATCTACATGTTCATGGAAACTTCTACCCCGAGAGGAGGGGATTTTTTTTTTTAAAGCTTTCCTTCATTATGCGTCTACCGTTTGGGTTTTTAGTGACTGAATGGGGAATTTTGTTTTTCAGCGTGGAAGTCAATTTTTTTTTCAAGCCATTGAGTTTTTTTTATCTCTTTCACTCCCTCCCTTCCGTCCCTTTACTTGCGATTAAAAATTCATTGTTATGTTGCTTTTTGGCGTTCTTCTTGAGTAGTTATTTTTTTCTCCATTATGTTAGTCTTCTTTCTTAGTTTGTAATTTGTAAGTTAGTGTTTATCTTAGAATATGTAACAACATGACTCTGAAGTATTTTATTCTTATTTCATTTTTTTCTTCTAAAAGTTTGGGGCATACTTTTTTTGTTATCATTTATTTTGACCCTGATAATATAACCACTCTTATAGCTTATTATAAATTGATTCTGAACAGTTCATAAAATAAAATACACCCCATAAAGAAGCCAAAGATTTTCTATGAATGTTAATTTTGTGACTGTTTTCAGTTGTAATCAATAAAAAAATTAAAAAATGGTATCACAAAATCAAACGATTTTATTTAAGTTGTAGCCAGAATTAAATTTTGTGACCAGATTTTTTTTAAAAAGCTGTTTTTATAAATATATTATGGTTTTAAACTCGATTCTTTGATACCTCAATATCCTCGATATATATAATCATGTATATATAAATATATATATAATCATGTATATATATAAATATATATAATCATGTGTATATATATATATAATCGTGTGTGTGTATTCCTATTTATCATACAAAACACTTCTAGAGCCCCATTTTGAACGTAAACTTCAGCCATGATCGAAAAAGTTTTAAAAAATTCAAAAATTAGTTTTAAGTAAACCACCCTTAAACTAAAACCCTCTTTCCTCAAAAAATATAATGTTGCTCATCTTAATAAACACTTTCTAGATATCAGGTTTAAAAAAATACATAAATATATTTGACTCTTTCGAGTCTTAGTCCCTAAAACAGACAAACGATAAAGTAAACAGACATACAGACATCCATACTTGAAGACAAACTAAATTTTATAACTGACCTTTTCGGGTTTGAGGGCACATAAAACATTAAAGGCTCATCATTTTTTCAATGACCATCATTTCCAAAATTACAATACTTTTTCTTTATGTTAAAAATAAAAATAATTAATAAAAAAAACTACCTGTAAGCGTGTATATCTCGCCATCGTGACGAATACGGATGAAAGCGGATGCCATTTCGTGACAGTCTTGATCGCGTGGTTAGCGCATATAACTCTGTACCGCCTTACAGGGGGGTTCAATTCCGACAGACCGTGCCGTATTAATTTATGGTGGATTCATTTTTCATCCAAGGCGAATGTAAATTCAGTTTATTTAAAAAATAAAATGCCCGTTTATAACTAAAATGTTTACAGTGTATTCGTCTAAAACACGAAAACACGAAATTAATGTAAAATAAATTTCCGCTTTACTTTATTTTTGATTGGTGCGTCTAACATTATAATTTTCTACCTCGGTGGTCTTGGGGGTAAAATGCTCGCTTCAGGACCCGATGTTTTTTGGGTTCAAACCCCAGCTGGGTCGAAGGATTTTTCTTGAGTGATAAAAATCCGTAGCACAACTTCCTTCGTGGGGGAATTAAGCCGTCTGTCCCATGTCGAGTATGGCATATAAAAGAACCGTGGAAGGTATGTGAAAATACCTTTCCTGGCCAAATTGCTAGACCCTTTCACGCTCGATCATAGAAATTCTCATGTAATCATTTAAATCAGTTGGTTCATAAAATGCACGTTAAATATTTCATAAATTAAAAATATTAAAACTATAAATGACTTAGAGCAGGTGTACTAAACTTGAGGTCCGTGGGCCACTCATGTGTTCCAACCTACGATTATGTATTACCCGTGGACTTTTATGATGAATATGGGGGTGGCCCAATGATTTTTTATTACCTTTTTATAAATAAATCATGAGGAAGGTTATACCTGGTTACATTTATTTGCATCAAATTTAAAACCTTTTAAAAATGGTCAAATTATTTAAATTAAATAAACGCACAATAGACACGGCCAAAAGTTATGGGGAAAATACAAGTATATTCTTAATATTTATATTTTACTTTTCTATTTTTAATATAAAGATGTTAATTTGAAGTTACAATTCTATGTCCTAATGGTCAAACGCGTTACTTTCGCATTAAACTAGACTGTCGATGACGGGGAGCACGAGGTTTGAATATTTGTCGGGTGTACTGAGGAGGTTTTTTCCCCCAAAATGGTTTCACACGCTTCTTCCACGCAAATGTGGGTACACTTCCTCTAAATATAACCTTCCTAATCTCTAAAACATTTGAGTAATTAGTACATAAACTTTTAACGCAGTGCTAAAACAAACAAAAAATTTGAGTTTTTTTTACATAGGAATGTGACATTATTTTAAATTCTACTTAGAGCTTTCATTTTATAAATTTATTTCCATTTTTTTATTTCATATTTATTTCTTTGGCACACTTGACCTCTCTTTTTTTATATATAAAGTAGTTGTACGAAATATATGGAAGAGGGGAAAATGTTCTGCACTTAAGGCTCTTAATCTAAGGCAGTATTTCCAAAACTTTTCTTCTGTCTCCTAACTTTTACAAGGCCATGACCTAACCCACTTACCCCTTTCATTGCTTTAAAAAAACAGTTACTATACAAATACCAGCTATTTTGTAAAGTATAAGCTGTTGCTCCAAATTTTAACAAAGCATTGGAGATAAAATATACAAAGTCATTACAGAAAGGAATAAAAGCTTTTAAATCACGGCAATCACTTCAAAATATTCGTTAATTTATCATATGATTTACTATTATCGAAAATTAATTTATTATCCCCAAAACTTAGTGATACGTCACTCTCCACAATTTGAGGAACACTTTTTTAAGTAGTAGGAATGAGAAAAATGTTTCAGAGGAAATTCAGCAGCATTGGTGTGACGTGAGTATAAAGGGAAAAGTGAGAATCACATGGGGGAGGGGGAACATACTCATGGTATTCGGCCTAGATTCAAACCTCGATTTATCTACCGTTGGTAACCAAACGCATTCAGAGCTGCCACACAGGGAAAACACATGAAATCTCACACACAAATAAAACGTAAACTCTGCCATATTGTTGAATTTGAGGCAGAAAACTGAAAGCTTTACATTGTATACTATTGTATGTAAGAAAAATCGAACTGAAGAAGTAAGCACGATTATTCGTATACAGTAGCCCCATGGCTTCTCTGATGCCGACTGACAGATCACAGCTGACTTCTGACAGTCAACATTTAGGTATATACCAAAATTTTGACCGTCAGAAGTGACAGCTGCTAAACAGATATTTTTGCAGATCATATGGTTCGGCGTAGGGATACAAGATCTGGTCTGGTAACTTTTCAAAGCCGTCAACTGTGATGGGTTACTCTTCATACCTAATCTTCCCGTATCTCAGTTGTTTGTTTTTTCCCCTTGGAAAGTTTAAGTCAAGGTTGTGTAGCAATTTAATGGATTTCCCTAACGTGGTCTAACCATCCTGTTCTAACATCACTTTTTATAAAAATTAAATTTCATTTCTCTAAATTCTCTACTGTTTGGAAAAATGAAATATCCTTCTTGTAAAACAAAGGGATTTTTTGAATTAAGACAATAGTGCCAACCATGGTGATATGCAAGTTTTAAAGCTGCTTGGTTTCCACTGAGAGATAAATTTTAAATAGGTCGTAAATTACTAAATTTTAAGGCCGTGGACCAGCCTGTTTTCAATAATGCATGTAAGATAACTCAAACAAACTGAAAATTGGTGGAAGTACACATTTCTTTGTTAGTACTACCCACTGTCCAATTTTCCTTACAAAGGCTCATTCACTATTAAAACTACTTTATTTTTGTTATTTTATATGTGTTGACAAAATATATCAAAGTGACTGCATTAGATTACGTAACTTGATGTATAAATAAGTGAAATATGATCTAGTAACTTTTATAGCCTTCGTATAAAAATTGGATTGTATCTCAAATCAACGGGACAGTTTGCCAGACAAATATTATATTAACTTTTTTTTATAAAGGTTAGGGCTTAATGCCCTTGCTGTGGACTTAATGATTTTCCTATTGCGTTTTGCGGAGACATTTGGGCATCTCGTTTTATATATATATCGTTACGGTTATCTAAACCGATCTCGAACTTCAAGTTCTCATAAACGCCGTGAGGTAGAATAGCCAGGCTACCCGCGCTACAGTAATGCTTTCCCGGTTGTCGTGTACGCCGTGAGATAGAATAGCCAGGCTACCCGCGCTACAGTAATGCTTTCCCGGTTGTCGTGTACGCCGTGAGATAGAATATCCAGCCTACCCGCGCTACATTAATGCTTTCTAGGTTTTCGTATACGCTGAGAGATGGAATGCGCTAGCAGTTAGATATTCCAAAAAAGTATGTGTGTTGGTTGATCATAAAAAGACCTGAATTCCTGATAAATTAACGGTAACTGGTATAAGAGCATAAAATGAATCTTAGTGAATCGAATGATGTAATTCAATAGACAGGATCACAACACATTGTATGGTTTGTCCCTCCTCCCCTGTTTGTTCTCTTACTGCTGGACATTTTTCTACCCAAGAACGTTACGAATCTACTGGTTTTCTGGCTTTTAGTTTTATAAATTTCTGCATGCCATTTATAAAAATTTACTTGTTAATATGGTAAATTTATTTTGGAAATAGTTTATCAAAGACATTTACAATGTTTTAGCAGCTTTTATATAATTTGATTATTTTAATTTTCAATCTACTACGCCTTACACTCTTTTCACGAAACACACTATGGTTTGGAAATCACACTAGTAAGCGCCGATTGACCATATTTTTTTATTTATTTTAAGCAAAAGATCGTTTCATATTGTGCTTACCAATCCCCTCTCACTCTTTCCCTCTTTTACATTGTTCATTGATTGGGCTTTGACTCAATTCAACCTGTCTACATTTTAAACTCCGCTTATCTGAATCTTCCTCCCCCCCCCCCCCATTTCTAAACGTTATGGACTTATTCCTGTTTCGTTTCCAAGATGTACGACTTTCCTTCTATGAAAATATTTCCTCAGCCATGCCGAGTATTTGTGTCCAACTTCCGTCCATCGAGACTGCCCGAGCAAACTTTACTCCCAGATAATGAAAAGGGCCTTAAGTGCGCCTCGAATGTAATGGTTGAAAATACCCTTTTTTAAATGTTTGATATTTTACATATTAATACAGATGTCCCTGACATAAATTTAAACCCGATCTTTTGTTTTATTTTAATTTATTATTTGAGGTACTTAATTTGCTCTTTATGTATCGATTAATTATATCAGAACATGACTTATAAATTAGCTTAAATCTAGAACGGGCACAATATTCATGCCCGCAGAGGTTAAGTCATCATTCTGATAGGATAAACCCACATTTCATTAAATATTTATATATTGGCCTTACTGAGATAATGTCTCGTATCCCGTTTAGTTAGAAATACGTGGTTATTCTAATATTAAAACTTGGTACTCGTGGATGAATTCGTTATTATTGTTGGCTACAAAAAAAAAAAAATACTCGCAGTAGACCAGACTGCCGATGATGGGGAGATCTAAGTTTGAACCTATGTCGGATGTACTGAAGGTTTTTTTTATAAATTATTTTTCACTCTCTCTCTCCACGCAAATGAGTGCACATTTCCTATAAATATAACCTTCTTAATCCCTAAAACCAGTAGTGCAATCAGTATATAAGCCTATAGCCCAAAGGGGTAGTAAGACGTGGTGCTAAACAAACAATTGTAGCAAAGGTCTTGTTTCTTGTCGGGCGGTGTAAAAGGTCGCGGCAGTTTGTCTTCGCCTCTGTCCCGTTTCCTCTCTGGGGGGTTTGTATGGACACCAGCACACTACCCACAACACGAGTACAGTATGAGGAAAAAACCTCGTCACCTCCCACAAGTATTTCAACTCGTCCCTGGCAGAAACGAGACGTAAACTTTGTTCAGCCTGAAATGTAGCAAGCTAACCTTACATGGTAATACTATGGGCCAGCTTATAATATAGTAGGGTCATAGTGAAATATGTCCAGGTAAGACTTCTACCTTTCATGGTAAACGTAGTGTACACTGTTTTTAATTAAGTTCGTTAGTTTATAGTAGTCTTGGGGATAACCCTCCCACTTTTGCCCCACTCCCCCCTTCATCCCCCCCCCCCCCCGGTTTTAATAAGTATTAATAAATCTATCTACCTTTTAACATTTTATTTAAACGCTATCTATTTAAAATTGTTAATGTATATAAAAATATTTAAAAATCTATATTTTTCCAGATATTTATGTGTGTTATCGAATTAGGCTACTCTAAACAGTTTAAACCTATTAAATATATGTAAATTATATTTCCACATTCAAGTAATTAAAGTTTAAAAAAATACAAAACAGCTTTTAATAGTTTTTTGTTTTTATTATTTCAAAAAATTATGAACACATTAAAAACAAATGCTATCCATAAAATATCGCAGACAATTAATGGGTGATTCAGAAATGTTTAGTGGGTCGTAATTTTATAAACCTTGGTCAAGAGCCTTATTGGATTTAAACAGAAATATTTATTTTAAATGAAAATAAAATTTTACTTTATAACTATTTACAAATATATATTTGTAATTAATAACTTGCTAAACTCCTTACCTTAACTACGCGTTCCCTTCCACACCAAACTAATTGTAAGGATAACAAAATCGATTCGCCTTCGTATTTTTTTTTAATTAAAAATAAACAAACTCTTGACTAATGGGTGTTTAATATCGTGATACTTCTGTCTAGACTAGGGATAGCAAATCTATGGCACGCGTACCACTTGGCGGCACGCAAATAAGATTTAATTGGCACACCGATATGAGAAAAAAACATCTAAATAAATATTTTCCCAACGTGGAATATTTTTTACAAAAGTCACTAAGATTTGGACAGCCATGTCATTCACACGTCACAATAAACTTTGTGAAGTCAAAGCTTATAAATATTATTGTGTGCTATTGACCCGCTTCAGTGGCTTAACACGCTACTCTTTTGTTAGACTAGACTGCCTAGACCGGGAAATTGAGGTTCACTCCAGGTCGGGTGCATTGAAGTTGTTTCCAACATGGTTTTTCATTCTCCCTCCACGCAAATGTGGGTTCACCTCATTTAAACTAAACCTAACTAATCCCAAACAAATAAGTGTCTTGGGTGTATAACCTGAACGGTTAGTAAGACGTGGTGTTTTAAAAAAAACTATGAACCGAACATAAATATATTTAGTACATTTAGTTGATATTGTCTAAGGCACTTTAACAATTTAATACATTTTCCTTCTTTAAAAATCAGACATTTTAGAAATATTTACAATTTTATTTGAGCTATTACCCAACTCTGTGGCATAGTTGGCTAACGCGCTAGTTTCTTTTTGATCCAAACTGCCGATGACGGGAAGATCGAGGTTCATTTTTAGTTCTGGTGAGCTGGGAGTGGTTTTTCCTAAATAGGTTTTCCACTCTTCCTCCACACAAATGCGGGCTCATGTCCTCTAAATTTAACCTCCCCAATTTCTAATTAATTAGCTTAATTAGTACTTAAGCGTATAACCCGAACGGTCAGTAAAACGCGGTTCTAAATAAAATAAAATATTTGAGACATTCATTGCATTTCATAATACTCAACTAGTTTTGATTTTTAAATACTAATTTAAAAAAAAACTTAAATAAGATGTGATAAACTAGACTAGTAAAAAATTAAGCTGTTCCCTAAGTGGCACATGGGGTGGAAAAGTTTCACCATCACTGGTCTGAACATTGTTTTTTATCGCCTGTGGGTGACCTGACGGTCTAGGGGTAAGGTGTCGGGCTTCTGTTCTGGGGAGTCCGGGGTTCAATCCTCGGTCCCGGCACAGATTTATCTTATTATCAAACCCTTCCTTCACCTCTGACAAGACATCTTGTGAATGTGAGGAATGCCAGGCCTCCACCGTGGTTCGGATCCCACGTTAAACTGTAGGTCCTCCATGTAATCTCACAATCACCCTACCATTACACGCTAGCGTAAGTGCGTATAAACCGAACGGGTAGTAAGACACGGCGCTAATAATAATGATAATAATAATAATAACAATAACTTTATGAATCCGTGGGTTTTAGAGCGTGTCAAAATGTGTGAAGTTCTTTATAATTGGTTTTGAAGTTTAGAGATGTTTCAGATGATGATAAAAAAATAAATTTGTGATAAATAAACATTCATATGTGATGTACACACTGACATATTAATAGTATAAATATTTCATTCTGTACACCTCATATTAACTATCTAATACTGTAAGACTTTTAAATCATTGAATCACAATTTATAGCATGTAGAATTACCTGAAAGGCACTAGCTGTAAGCCACCTTCCAAGCATAGTCATTAAACTAAAAATTAACGCCTGGTACTAGTTCTTTATATAATTGGGTGATTATTCTATCAACGAAGCTGAGCTGGCGGGCTACCGTTATTTTCACCATTTAAAATTCCATCCACGTTCCCTAAACGTGTGGTATAACGCGTTTTGTCTCTGAGTGTACACTGATAGCTTAGACGACTGTGGTCGTAAAAAAAAACCACCTCTCTTCACTTATGGCTGCGCCTCTCTACCACTAAGTTGCTCGCCGTGACCAAAGTTCGATACCCGACTGGGGCAGTCTCGCTGTACACTCCGATGAAAAAGCACGTTTAGTTTACGTTCCTTCCTCGCTATATTATTTCATCGTCCTGTTTTTTTTTCTTTTTACGAGGCACGCTATGCCGTGGTCACAGACAAGTTTCGTTTGCTGACACCGCGTATTATTTGCCAGGCGTATTTTATTTTATTCGCCAGAGTACACCGACTTCATTATATATGGATGGTGAAAGGTGAATTATTATGTAGTATCATGAAACATAGTCGAAAGTTGCCTAGGCAAATAAGATAAATTTCTTTTTGGAATAACTTTGTTTTATGTTTGGTCAATTAATCTTGGAGCAAATACTGTTGGCTGCGCTTAACAAGGTTTGGTTTTATTATTATTATTATTATTATTATTATTATTATTATTGTTGTTATTATTATTATCACCGCGTCTTACCACCAGTTCAGCTTACACGATCTTATGCTAATATGTAATGGTAGGGTGATTGTGAGATTAAATGCAGGACTTACAGTTTAAGGTGAGATCCGAACCACGGTGGAGGCCTGGAATTCCTAACATTCACAAGTTGTGATTAATACACGTCTTGTCAGATGTGAAGGAAGGGTTTGGCAATCAGATAAATCTCTGCCGGGACCGAGGATTGAACCCCGGACCTCCAGCACAGAAGTTGGACACCTTACCCCTAGACCGCCAGGTCAACTTTAAAGTGCAATTGTGTTTGTGTAAATTTACTATTTCTAGCTGACTATATCATGGAGTTGATTGGCATGTGATGGGCGCTCTTAAGACTCAAAGCAGGTCAAGCCAGAGTAAGCATACATAGGAGTAGGTGCATGTACTGTAGGAAAACAAGAAAAGGTGTTATAAACTTACACAGTAGTCAGTAAACACGAATCGAGCAGAGGCGGGAAACTGTGCTTCATTTTCTGGGAAATATTCATTGCTAAAATTTTCCACATTGGTAGGTTGCTACTACTAGGTAGAAAAAGGATGCATCTAGGGCCTATTACATATATACATAAAGCCATTAAATAGTTAATGGAACACATTCTAATAGAAAAATTACTTATGAAAAAAAAAATGGCACCTGGATGTGAAAACCTTTCGATACAATTTTCAGATAATTAAATATCATGGAATGACGTTTCTAAAGTTTTTAATGTTTAATATTAGAGTAATAATCTACCTGGTCTACAATAGACATGACGTTAGTGACACTTTTACCGACCAAGAGTTATATTCGGAACATTAGTGGGAGTAGAAAACTAAAATATTTGTTAGTGCTTTATTGTGATTGATTTGTAACGCCTTTGGTAGAGTATTTTTTTAGCACCGCGTCTTAACTACTTGTTCAAGTTATGGGCTAATGTACTAATTACGCAAATGGGTTAAGGATGAGGAAGGTTTGTACCCGCATTTGCGAGTAGATAAGGGGGCTATTTTTTTAAAAAAACTCCTTCACTAGGCCTACACCTGACTGGGATTTAACCACAATCCCCCTATCATCGGCAGTCTAATCTTTTGACGCATAAGACCACACGGCCACCATAAGAAGGGGTTTTGGTAGAAATTAAACTTGAGCTATCTATACTTCATTCATCCCATTTAAGGACAGATAATTGAATATTTTATAAAACTGAAAATTTTCCGAGAGAAAATAAAGGGGGTTAAATGTTCTGTGTATGTTTCTCTATAGCTTTAAAAACAACTCGACGCAGGCTAACCCTGTTTAATAATTTGCCTTTTGGCTGTCAACTTTCACCAGACCTGTTTGACACAAGCATCTCGCCGACTAGGGAGTGCTCAGGCTAATTTCACTTTGTGAGTTACGGGTTGCCGCTGCTAGACCCTTATCCTCGGGAGTGTGGGGGGTTCAACATATGAATGGATGAAACCTTTGAGTTGAATGGGTAGAAGAGAACTTTCTTATGGATTAGAATTTTTCACTGCTGTGGTAGTTGCTTAGTCTAATCGCTAAAGAGCAAGGCCGTAGCAAGTGGGGTTTTTTGGGAGTTCAACCCCCCGGCTCCCCCCACTCCCCGAAATTTTATGAACAAAATATATATTGCTTTATTTATGGTTAAAAAAATAACAAAATTAAGATAAAGTACAAATTAGCAGGCTGTGTTCCATAAAAAGCACTTAAGAGAGCTTATAGAGGTGTTTAATATCTATAACTTCTCCCACTCTTCGGCAGTTATGGTGTTATGTTGCCAAATAAAACACTTCAGATAACTTCTAGAGGCGTTAAATTTTTGGAATTTGTCCATGCCTTGGCAGTTAGAGGGTTATGTTCCCATAAAAAATAACAATTCTGATATCGTCTAGAACTGTTCATCATTTAGAATTTTTTTTAGCCTCCGGCAATTGGGGGATGTGCCCCACCAACCCCCCGCCCCCTGAAATGATTGGCTGGCTACGGCCTTGTTAAAGAGTAAACTTTCGTTAGACTGGACTGGTAATGACGGGGATATCACTGTTTGAATTCCGGTCAGATGTACTGAGGGTGATTTTTTAAATAGTTTTACATACTCTCTAGTAAATGCGGGTGCACTTCTTTTAAATGTTAACTTCCTCATCTTTAACACACTAGTGTAATTAGTACATATCATATAACCCGAACGGATAATAAAACGTGGTGCTAAAAAAAACACTTGATCAGTGCGTCTTACTACTGGTTATAGATATATTTATTGGAAGGTGGAATTTATATGAAATGTTCCCGTGCTTGCGTGGAGGTAAACTGAAATAACAATTTAGTTAAAGCAACCCTCAGTACACTTGACTGGGATCGAACCCCGATATTCCCATCATTGGTATTTCATTTAGCGCGAGAGTGCGGTTTTATACCGTTTTACTACTAAAGCGGCCGATGACCTTGTTAGTAATATAATTGGTTAGTTTACTAACCACGGATAATATTTATCTTCAAGTTCTGAGAAGGGAAATGAGTTGGTGTTGTTTTACGCTGGTCGGTGTGATAACGTAATATTTTTTGTTTGCTTGAAGCCAGTCAAGCTTGAAAAATATATATATATTTTTATTTTATATAAATATGAGAAGCGTTTTATATTGGCTTAGCAGTATATTTTATTATAAAGTTTACCAATTTTAACCAGTATAGTTGGCTCGCTGTTAAATGTTTAATTTTAAACAAACACTTCTTGCATTAAAGAAAATGTAATTTATAGCTTTAATATATTATATTTATTATTAATGTTATTTTTTTACACAGTTTTCGTTTATTCATTTCTTGAACGTTAGGTAATATTTCAAGTATCAATGCATTTTCACTGATTATATAATTTACGTCCCAACTTGTTTTTATGAAGTACTACACACTCCTATTTAAATTAAATAACCTCTCCCTCAACCTAGAGCACTACACTCTTATTAAAGTGTAATAACTCCTTCCTCACTATAAAGGCCTACACTCCCATTAAAGTGACAGACGCTGGTAAATATAAAACCGCAGTTATTCTTATTTTGTGTGCCGTACAATTATCATCTTCAAACTCCAGATATAGTAATGGGTGGCTAGAAAATCATTATAATTGGTAAACTAGAGGAACTATGAAATAACTTTTTCTTTTTTTAATTTCGGGTCTAACCTTGGTCGCCATAGTGTTAGGCTGGCGTGAGATCCTGCTTCATAGTTATCATGCCATTGTTAGATTAGTCCTTACAGAACCGGAAAAGAAATGGAACTCTGTTAAAAAGTCGTTCTTTTCTTTCTTGCTTTTATTTCCTCCCCCCCCCCCCCTTTTTTTCAATTAAACTCGCGGACGGTAATGTTGTTTGTAATGGAAGGTAACGATGCCGTGGTACCATGGCGATTGTCCTGACGATATCTGCTAACACCCCCCACCCCTTCGACCCCCTCCCTTTCCCCTACACGTCTTCTGATGGTAATGATGATGGTGATGATACGACCGGACTAGAGGCTGCTACATGAGCACGATGAAGCAATCGACCAAACTGGCAGACATTTTCACCAAGAATTCAACTTTCTTCTCTCCACCCCTCCCCAACCCTAAACCTTTTATCTTTTTTATCCTCCTTCCTCTCCTTGCCTTTTATTCTGTCCCTTGGAACCATTTCAAAATACAGTCAGTTTCATGTGAGAGGGAGAGGGGGGGAGAGAGAGATAGAGAGATAAAAAGTGGTTTTGCACATCATGAAAAGGTAGTTGGCCAAATTTTTACGCTTGTATAATTTGATGACTAGCTACAGTCAAATTTTCATAAAAAGGCCTTTTAGAAAATACAAACACATTAATTTGTGGACAAGATTGATAACATTTTACCTTAGTTTCTATAGATTTCTTTCAAAGGTGGTTGACCTGGTGGTCTAGGGGCAAGGTTTTATACGTCTGTGCTGATGGTCCGGGGCTCAATCCTCGGTTCTGGCACACATTTATCTGATTGCCAAACCCTTCCTTCAACTCTGACAAGACGTGTATTAATCACAACTTGTGAATGTGAGGAATGCCAGGCCTCCACCGTGGTTTGGATCCCTCATTAAACTGTAGGTCCTCCATTTCATCTCACATTCATCCTACCATTACACATTAGCGTAAGTGCTTATAACCCGAAACGGGTAGTAAGACATGGTGATAATAATAATAATCTTTCAAAGGCTACTTCTTTAGATGACTTGACATATGAACACGTTAAAATATATCTAGTAACTTTTTCTAGCTGTCATAAGGCTCGTTTTATGAAAAATTGGACTAGTTTTGTTCAATCATGTGTTTTTTTCTCTTGTTTTTACTTTATCTCGACACCTCAGACATGGTGATCGTAAAACTAAAATAATATTTTGATAAATATTGACGTTTTATGAACCCCTTGAAATCTAAAAAGAGGTTTTTTGCTATGCTTTCTGTGTGTAGCTTTAGCTTAAAGCCGAAACTATTTTACCGTTCGGGAACTTTTTATCTAAGGTTCTCATGAGCTTCCCCTAAGGTGTGTATGGAATTAGGAATCTTACCTTAAAATTAAGGGTAGTCTATAGAAGAGCAAAAATAGAAAAAAATAATCGATTTTCTCAAAATCCGCTTTAACGATTTTGATTCATTTCTTTATCTAGGTACTGTTTAAAATTATAAACAAAATAACAATTCTCATTTTCCCATAAAAATGAATTTGAGGGAACCTTATATTAGAATGTTTCTCAAATTTTTTTCCAACGATGTGTATTATTTAATTTATGCTCTTTGTTGTAGTTTTTCTGCAATAAATGTGTAATATTTAGTTTCACAAATCTTAAAAGAGTTTTTAATAAAAAATTTTTTTAGTTCATTATCTTACTACCCGTTCGGGTTATACGCTTATGTACTTATTACGCTTAATGGCTTAGGGATTTTTAAGGTTATTATCATAGAAAGTGTCCCCACATTTGCTTGAAGTGGAAAACTTTAAAAAAAAAAAAAAAACAACCTTAATGTACACCCCACCAAGATTCAAACATCGATCTCCCCATCATCGGCAGTCTAGTCTACTGCGAGAGTAGCGCGTGCGGCCACTGAAGCGGATCTAAATGTTTATATTTTAAGACAAAAGTGGGAGAAAGTCGGTTCAGTGCATCGCACTATCTATTAATGTTATTATTATTCTTGATGCGCTGATATGATCAGCAATAAGGTGCATCTGCCGTGGCTAGTGTCGCTGCTGACATGAGGAGGAGGTGAACTGTCTCGCTGTTCAGAGTGTACCGGCGTCTTCTTGTCCCCGTCGTGGTGCGCTATAATGTGCCGGCGTGCGGAGAGAACAGAATCGCCCAGTGGCGGACGAGAGGAAGGTCGCGTGGGAAGGGGGGGATAAGGGGTGGTTGTGGTGGTCTCTGGAAATGGTCCAGGCGACTTCACCCTCCCCAGCCTCCCCTTTGGAATGAGAGGTCAAGTGAGACACACGGCCGCAGGGGTGAGGAAATTTTCGACCCCGGTATTATTCTATCAGGTCGAGAAAACAAGGATGTCTAAACTGGTAGTAGCCTACTTTATTAACGTGTTCAGACATGGAAAAACAGGGATTTTTTTGTAGATTCGGGAAAAACGGAGAAAATGTCAGGGAATTTAGCTAAAAATAATTCAATGTCTAGGAATTTAATTACTTGACAAAATAAATTTAAAAAAAAATCAGTTCCGTGTCTTACTAACTGTTCAAGCTATACGCATATACACTAATTAGACTACTAAGTTACGGATGAGGAAGGCTTAGTTTAGAGGAAGTATACTCACCTTTTCTTGGAGGGGGAATAGAAGACCACCCTCAACACAACCGATCAAGATTCGAACCCCGATATTTCCCAACTTTAGATTGCTAGTCTATTGTAAGTGTGACGCCTTAAACCATACGATCACAGAAGCTGGTTGTTTTAATGGCATGTAACATTTTATTAATTTATGAAATGATATAAATAATGGTTTTAATGTTCTTGACAATTTTAAATGCCACAAATATTCCACAGTTATCTACCTATGTTCCATTTAGGCCTACTACTTAAAATGTATTATAACAATCAGGTATCATTATTTAATGTAGCTTACATTTAAAATTCCGAAGGTTAGCTTCAAATTGTTTTCTTATGGTATTAAAAATATATATATGAGCAATAAACTTTTGACTTTTAGTGATTTTGGTTAAATACGTTTACTTTTGGTAACTTGAAACGTATTGGAAAAACCCAACTTTTTGTAACTATGAAACCCTAGTGTTTAGTTTCCGTCTTATTTTTTGGCTCCCGTTTATAAAGTTTTGTAAATATCTATCCTTAGTTTTTATTCTCTACTTTGTTTTTATAGTTCCTAGTAGCTACAAGATACAGTTTCCTTATTGATGAAGACGAACATTTTAATCTCGATACCGCTAATTTAATGAAAGTGTACTTAAGAATAAAATAGCTAAAGCTATTATTTATGTTTTAGTGAGGATTACTACATCTAGATTCATATTCTGAAATTGAAAAATGACACCTGACACGGAATCGAACGCGGGACCATTGGATTAGTACACAATGCTCTAACACTAATCTATCCAGAATCGTACCGTGCCCAGGGTCATTTTCATCATATTTTAAGGCAGAGTCTATGATGAACGTGCGAAAATCGTCGGCTACAATATGATATCTAGATGGAGTAATCCTCACTAAAAACATAAATAATAGCTTTGGCTATTTGATTCATAATATACGATCCCTTACAATTATAATAATTGTAAAAATGGCTGAAATAAGCCAACTACCGAGTTGAAGGTGGCTGCATTATCTGATAGCTGATCTTAATAAAATCACACGTTTGTAGCCGACGATTTCCACACGTCCATCATAGACTCTGCCTTAAAATATGAGAGAAGAATGACCCTGGGCACAGGACGATTTCTGGATAGCTCAGTGGTAAGATCATTGGCGTACTAAGCCAAAGGTCCCAGGTTAGATTCCCATGTCCAGTTGTCATTTTTAATTTTTAGAGTATGAAAGTGTACACTTTACTCGTGGACAAATGTCATAACGTTTGAGTTGTAGATTTATTTAGTCATCCCCAATAAAAAAATTTCCTTCTGACTTTAGTAATCCCTTTGTAGCGGTATTGGTCCTTCAGTCCAACCACTGCAATCGTTTTGAAGCACAGAATCCGTACTGCAAAGTATGAGACTCGCTGTAGTATTTCGACCTACTTGACTTGATTCAACATAATTATACATAAATTCTAATACAAGGTTTGTTTTAAAATTAATTATATTGAAGTTTTTTTTTTGTTAGAATTATTTGGAAGCTATCGTGTTTTTTAAAATCATTTTCGTTTTAGTAATTATAGTTTTGAATATTAATAACGAGAAAGAATAAATTTATTCTCTCTAATCGACTAGTTGTTGTTAATCCCCCTCTTCTATATGACTTAAAAAAGTAGTTTCTTTCGTATTGGTTAGCTGTAACATAAACGAGAAAGGAAATAAAAGCTAAACGAAAATATTCTTTTTTTTATCGTAAAGCAGAACTAATAACAGATTTTAAAAATATATATTTTAAAACGTGTTACTTATTAATAAAGTGGGATTGATTTTAATAAGACCTTTCAGAACGGGCTTCCTGCCAAATTCAGCGTATACTTGGAGCTTTACCTGTGAGTTGTTCGATTATTTAGAACATTCATTGCTCAGGCTTCAATGAAAATACGTTCCAATTTGAGGCATGTAAAGCAGACACTATTTTTTCTTCTTTCTTCTTTCTAGGCCTTTGGCCTGATCTATTTCAAGGTCTATAAAGACTGCCCTTCCATCCTCGCCCCCAGGTCTTCCTTAACCTCCCTGAAGATATTTTGTATATAACTATTTTGACAATATTCTGTCTTCTTGCATCCTGTCAATATGTTTGTTCCATCCTCTCCTACGTGAAGCTGTCCATTCAATGATGGGGTTGATTAGACCAGATTCTCTTATGTTCGCATTTCTGCCACCTCCATCCGTTGTTGGCTACGTTTAGTTTCACTTCGTGTTTCCACGGCATATGCGAATATTGGTCTCACCACTGACATATATTCTCGCTTTTAAATCTTGTCGTAGATTTTTGTTGTAACGTATTGAGTAACTAAGGCAGCTGGCGATTCTGTTATATTTTGTTATTATTATTATTATCATTATTATTATTATTATTATTATTATTATTATTATTATTATTAGCACCGCGTCTTACTACCCGTTCGGGTTATACGCACTTACGCTAATGCGTAATGGTAGGGTTATTGTGAGATGAAATGGAGGACATACAGTCTAACGTGGAATCCGATCCACGGTGGTGGCCTGGCATTCCACACATTCAGAAGATGTCTTGTCAGAGGTGAAGGAAGGGTTTGGAAATCAGATAAATCTGTGCCGGGACCGAGGATTGAACCCCGGTTTAATTTGTTATTTTTATTTATTTCCCCAGATACTATGTATGACTGTTCAAATGGGTACATGTTGAGTCAGAGAATATATCACAAGTACACAATGTTAATAAGCCTTTTCTATCCCTGGTGACACCCCACGCAACGTTGTTGGTGCTCTCGTCTTTGTCTCCAGGCAAATGTTGATGCATTCACTTAAAAAAGGTCCTTATTAATTAAGTTAACTACTTCTTGCTATAAAGCTAAGTCAAGAACACTTGAAATTGCGAGAGTAAATTACTTGCCCCTTTCATATAGGAGTACTTACTTAGTCAACCTACTTTGGTAACACCAGCATTGTCTTAATGGCGGTAGAGGCTTCTGGAAAGTTATGGAGCCTTTTTACTTACTGCATTAAGGGGTCGTCTTCGTTGATAGTATCACATCCAATTTTTTTTTTTTCGACCCCTCGGCAAGTAACTCTTTTAAGCTTGCAACCATCGTCTTCTTCTTTCTTTTTTTTTTTCTAAAACCCCTTTTTGGCCGAGGTAGGATACTGCCCCATTCCTTTTTTTTTTTTTTATCTTAGCGCTATACTGCTGCAGTACTTTTATTACGGCCTGAGCACAACCACCTAATGTTAAATGGTGAAATTTTCCGCGTACTTTGAAATGACCTCTCTTTTCATCCTCCCCGTCCCCCCTTTTTTCATCCCCCCCCCCCTTCCTTCATCTCTTCATCCATAGTTTCCACCTAGTGGCTCTCAGGCTGGAGAATAACTAGAGACAGAAGCTGAGCGGAATTTTTAAGTGCTTTTAAAATTCTATGGAATTGGACAGTAAAAAAATATCTCGGAAGTGGGTCTTAGGGTTAGCTATATCTTGCCGGTTCTGTTTTTATCTTTTTATTGTTATGTTTGTTTGATTTTTTATAAGTAGGTAAATTTGCTCTAAACTATATTTGATTTGACCCGCTTCGGTGGTCGCATGGTCTCAAGGCGTCCCTCTTGCAATATGCTGGATTGACTGTGACGGGAATATGGGATTTCGAATCCCAGTCAGTTGTACTGGGGGTGTTATTTTTTTTGTAAATAGCTATTCACTCCACCTTCACGAAAATGCGTGTACACTTACTCTAAACTCAACCAGTCTCCTCCCTAGCACACCATAATTTTATTTTTATTTTTTAGCACCGCGTCTTTCTACCCGTTCAAATTATACGGCCATGTATTAATTACACTAATTAGCTAGGTATGAGGAAAGTTGAATTCTGAGGAAGTGTACACGCATTTGCGTGAAGGGACAGTCAATAAAATAATTTAAGAAAGCCAACACTCGGTACACCCTACCGGGATTCGAACCCTGATCTCTCTTCCATCGTCAGTTTAGTCTAACACGAGAGTGATGCCTTAGACTATGCGGCCACCGAAGCGGGAAGTATTTGGTATTTTTTGTGAGCTTAGAAGACTCGAATATCTACTTTTATCGACGTTAAACTTTTCTCGCGTGATCGACTGACCTATCGATCGCGACCGACCAGTTTCCGGCGACCCTTGCCTTAGTCTGTTCGATCACCGGAGTGAGTATTTTGTGTATTTAAATCTAAATATCTCAGATGGATAATAAGGGTGAAATAAAAAATATATCACCATAATACTTATTTTTAACACCACCATTGCACCCCTAAAATTATCGATATGAACGCTTACGTTAAATACATTCACAACTATTCTTTATGATTCGCGTGGATCACACAAAATTATTCACATACAAAAAAAAAGTGAGAGTTTCTTAAATCTCTTTCTTCCCATTTGAAATTCAAATTTAATCTGGTGACCTAGACGAAATCGTCCAAGGACCTTAGTTTAGAGAGCAAAGGGTATATTGGCTTTCTCTCTCTACAAGAAAGGGACTGGAACGCGCCATTTCCTCCCTCTTAGGACCGAGTATTCATGCTAAGGAGGGCTTCGTGTGGAATTCTGATGTCTTAGGCAATGTAAATCTTTCCATAATGTTACTTTTATTTATCCACCACTTCTTTACTTTTATTCTTTCGGTTGTTTCAGAAATCTTTTTATAGGCTAAAGATGTTTTTTTTTTGTATATTCCGTTCAAATATTTACTGCTTTTTTTTTTTAACTTTTATGAGCTAATATAAAGTGACAACCATAATTTTGTGCCTACGTTTTATCACCGAGATGAGCTATACAATTGTAATTTAAATTTGTGAATACTACGTGGAGTCAGAATATTTCTAGTGTACCGTGAAGAAAATGTTTTATTTGACAATTCTGATTATTATGCCACCATTTGCTAATTCGTCGCCATGATGTGAATATTTAATCATTGGTTTAAAACTATGTGAATCGTGTTTATAGCGATGTAAAATTTTATACTCTGATCTTATTTTTGAAGGTAAAATCTTGTCGCAATGTACTGCAGAAATAAAATGGAAAATAAAGCGCTATTTAAAAAAATGTTTCAGTGTAAATAAAAAAAATTACATTTTTTTTTTATTAAACTTGATTAACAAAGCTCTCATAATTTTAGTGACATCCATATTGATAGACATGTGTATAAAGTCTTCAAACTAATTTTACCCGTTTTTCCTGCGGATGAGAGGTTTGAGTTCGTATCCCGAGCAGTAGTGGTGAGCTTCCTCCCCCTCCCCCCGCCCTAAATGATTTCCTAGCTCTCCTTCACGCAAATTCTGCTACATTTGATCTTTCTTATCCCTACCCCATCGGTATAAATAATATGCTGATAGCCTTGAAAGATAATAATATACAGTGCACTGAAAAAATAATCAAAATAAGCCTTTGAATATTTAAAAAAAAAACTGTCTCACTTGTGGTGTTACGCTTGCCTTGCTCTTTGTTACCTTTTTGTAACTTCTTGTAGATTGGTACTCAAACTTTTTCCAAGTGCATTAGCAGGGTTGCAACGTAGCTGAAAAAACTGGGATAGCTGGGAAAATACAGGGAAGTTTTTTTTGTCTGGAAAAAACCCCTGGAAAACAAGTTAATTTTACAAAAGAACTTAAGTAAACTTAAGAACTAAGCACGGTGATTCAAACATTTCTTACTACCCCTTGAACAAGGGTTGTGAAGTGATAGAAGATGTATTTCCCCATCAATCTTAAATCATCCTATTTTAAACATAAATTACATAATGTCACACTTAGTCAGTTTGATGGAAAATGAAATTGTATTACTCTTTTCTTCAATCTAAGCTCCCTGGAAAAATGGGAACTCCTTCAGTAAAACCTATAAAACACAAGGAATTCGGTATGAAAAAATAGTGGAAACCTTGATTAGGGTGGCTTTCCCAGACATATACACATCCTAACTGGAATCTTCCCTCTCTCTCTCTCTCTCTCTCTGCTAATTATGGTGCACTTTTTAGTAGAGACCCTCCACGTAAGGTATGTTTGTAGGTGCTTTCATGTGAAGGGTGACTAAAGGTAGGAAAAACAGATAAAATCAGGGAACGTCATGGAATTTTTCTGTCGGGAAAATGTCAGATAATTTAATTTAAAATGGGTAAATATCGGAGAATTTAGATACTTTGATGACAAATAATACCTCGAACATTTAATATTGGAGCGATAACTTATATAACTGTGGATGTTAATTGTGTTCTAACCTGCTTCGGTGGCCGAATGGTCTAAGGCGCTAATTTTGGGGTATGTTAGGCTGCTGATGACGGGGATATCAAGGTTCGAATCTCAGTCGAGTGCACTGAGGGAGGTTTTACACTCTCTCACCAGGCAAGTGCGGGTACACTTGCTTTAAATATAGCATTCCTAATCCCTAAAGCTTTTAGCATAATTAGTACATAATCGGATAACGCGAACGGGTTATAAGATGGTCAGGTGACCTGGTGGTCTAGGGTAAGGTGTCGGACTTCTGTGCTGGGGGTCCGGGGTTCAATCCTCGGTCCCGGCACAGATTTATCTGATTACCAAACCCTTCCTTCACCTCTGACAAGACGTGTATTAATCACAACTTGTGAATGTGGGGAATGCCAGGCCTCCACCGTGGTTCGGATTCCACGTTAAACTGTAGGTCCTCCATTTCATCTCACAATCACCCTACCATTACACATTAGCGTAATTGCGTATAACCCGAACGGGTAGTAAGACGCGGTGCTAATAAATAATAATATAGGACATGGTGCTAAATAAAGAGGGCCTTCTAGAATTTTTGCTAAAAATATATGGTTATTGTAATAAACGAAAAATCCATACCCATAAGTCAAAAATGGAAACATATTTTGTCAGGTACAATAGACAAACAGTCTGGAAAAGTTAAGGAATTCTATAGTGGAAGTTTTATAGTTGCTCTGGTGTGTGTGGAAATTGACGAATAGTGTCACAGGAAGTTTTGCTAACAAGTGTCGGATCAGCTTTAAAAATATTCTTAGATATTGAGTTAAATATATGGTTTTACAAAAATAACTACAGACTTATTTAGCTACGTTCATACTCTTTATTTCCCTAAAAAAATATGTATTTGGTTAATTCTATTGATTTTTTATTAGATTTATTTATAAAAGATAAAAATTTGCCATTTTTGTCAGTAATTTAATATTACACTTTAAATTATTTTATTTATTCATTTATTAAGTTTCATTTTGCTTTAAATACAAATTTTAAAGATATGATATCTAAATTGTATTCTATAAAAGTTAACCAAAGTATAATTTATGAATTATCTGAATTATTTACCTTTTTGTACTCGCAATTACTTCAAAATAAACATAAGACTTGTAGAATGAAATTATACTTAATTTATACCTTCTGTATAGATATTTGTGTTGGTTGTGATCTTTCTTTATTGGCTTGTCTAGTTAAATACAATCTACCATGTCTATACTGTTCGGTGGTTTCCAAATGAAACGAGGACGCTGTAGCAAATGTTTATAAATGTTATGTTTACCATATTTTCTTTATCAGTGACATACATTTGTTGATTTTCCCATAAATAGTTTCACCGATAAACTAATAAATACCGCCTATATCGGAATTGTGGTTATTAAAATAGTTAAATAAATTTAAAAAATGCTATTTTATATATGCCAATAAATAAACATTTACTAGTGATACACTATGAAAATACCGTCCCTAAACATTTTTTACCAATTAGTTTGATGGTATATTTTCATTGGGAAATAGCTGTGTATTACATTAAATGTGAAAATAATTATATTATTGTTAATCATACAAATTATTCGACGTTGATAACATTTCATACATTTTAGTGTTATTTTGTATTTATTGATAATATCAATCAAAAGTGACAGTTGCGTACAACATGACTTGCCTTATGAATGCGTTAAAGTAGATCTAGTAACTTTTCTAGCTGGTCTAAAGCGTCACGCACGGAATATACTGAACCGTAGATGGTGGGAGGATTGGGGTTAGAATCTCGGTTGGATGTACTGAGGTTTGTTTTTCTTAAATTGGTTTCTCTACCCCCACGCAAAGGCGGGTACATTTTTTCTAAACTCAACTTTTACATCCCTCACATTTTAGAGTAGTTAATACTTATGATATTATCTGAACGGTTAGTAACATTCGGTACTTTGTACTGAACTAAGCATAATTATTAAGTCCATAAGGAAAATCCTTTAAACACTTTATTTTTACCGAATTAAGTAATTAATAAGTCCTTAAAGCGATTGTCCCTTTTCGTTTGGCGTGAAAATGCAGAGCCATGGGAACAAACGGTTATCATCAAGAATTTGTGTTGTTTTGCAATTTTATTTTAGGAAACGGTTTGTTCAACAATAGAAGCATGTTGATTAAGTTATATTTTTTTTGTACACACACCTCCTGTATAGTTTTAACAGTGATCAAATATCGATAAAATTGACTTTTTTCAATAGAAAACTGCCGGCTTCGTAACAAAAAATAAGAAAATGTAACAACTAACAAACATCTATACATTATCTTAGAAGGGGTGTTGAAAATATCAACATAAAAATTTAACTCGGTCTCTAGAAAACTGATATTTCCAAACGTAAGATTTTTCTGCAAGACCTGTCCGGTAGCTAGCGCCATCTACGGTTTCCGTGATCCATCTGTTCTTGTTGACGCGCAAGGATACTTCGGTCGGTTGTGAAGCCACGCCATGCCTTTCACCCTCCCGCCCACCATCCCAAAAATATAGTTTTTATACTTTCACTCCTCAGTGCCAAGCGCCTTAAGAGACCTCCTTAAAAAAATTTAGGCAATTTTCTTTGTTGGTGTCTGGAGGAAAGTTTAATCACCTATAATTTTGTTAAATATTTACTTTAGGCCAGTAGACAAAAAAAAATTACTTTGTCCTGGTGTTAGGTTTATCAATAGGTCTGAATTATTAAATATTCCCTTTCCTGTTTATCGACTTTGTTAACTGTTTGTTTCGTATCCTCGAGAGGTATTCTGATTTAAATTTTCTTTCTCCCTTTTCTTCTTTCCACGCACCTCTTTTGTTTTCGTTTGTTTTGCGTTTTGACAAATGAATAATTAACGATCTCACCTTAGTAAGCCAACTTAAGAGCACCCCCATGTTTTCACCAATTTATTTCTTAAAACCTAACCACAAGGATGTAGAGTGGTTTGAGAAATCTGTTGTTGTTTTCAATTAGACCTTGTCCGCACGTTGAAGAAGCTTGATTAGAATAATAGACTTCATTAAAGAGAAGCCAACTATGACAAACTGTATTTATCTTATAGCTGTCATAATTGAAAACCTTCTGTCAAAGGTTTAAAGCTCCGGTATACATCCCGTGACGTAAATATATTTAGGAGTAGATCTAAATGAACTGTCGTAAAATGTGGTTCAACCGACGGATCGTCACTTTAGGGAGGTCAAGGGAAATAAAACTAAGTATATCATGTGAGGAAGATAATGATTATATACATTAAAATTTTCATAGGAAGATTCCTATCAGACGACTACAAAAGTTAATAAATCTACTTTCATGTAATTGGTGACGTGGTGGTCCAGGGGTAAGGTGTCTGACTTCTATGCTGGGGTCCGGGGTTCAATCCTTGGTCCCGGCACAGATTTATCTGATTACCAAACCCTTCCTTCACCTCTGACAAGAATATCTTGTGAATGTGGGGAATGCCAGGCCTCCACCGTGGTTTGGATTCCACGTTAAACTGTAGGTCCTACATTTGATCTCACAATCACCCTACCATACACATTAACATAAGTGCGTATAACCCGAACGGGTAGTAAGACGCGGTGCTATATAATAATAATAATAATAATAAAAAATAATATACTTTCATGTATTCATACATAATCTTCAGTGGTAATTTTTAAATATTATACGTATTAGCAATACCTATAAAATAACACTGATAAAGTAAAATGCTATCAATATTGACCGGAATATTATTATTATTGGAGGCTCTTTATATGAAAATTGGATGGTATTTCTAAGCTAATGTGACTCACTTATTTGCACGATTTTCTACCCTGGTTGCCATAATTATTTCTCGGTTAAGACTAGTCATTTTTTTATAATTTAACTGAAATGCTTAGTCTAAACAGTCTTTGGCTTCTGTTTTATGCCTGTTATTAATTTAATACATAACTGCAAACAACATAATATTAAGTACGGTTAATGAACTCGAATATCTAGAAACAATTTTAACGAGCAGTAGTGATATTTAGAGAGGGAATTAGTAGAATAATACTGTTGGGAAATACTTTCTATTAGTAGAATATTGGTGACCTGGTGGTCTAGGGGTAAGGTGTCAGACTTCTGTGCTGGCGGCCGGGGTTCAATCCTCGGTCCCGGCACAGATTTATCTGATTTCCAAACCCTTCCCTTACCTCTGACAAGACATCTTGTGAATGTGGGGAATGCCAGGCCTCCACCGGGTTCGGATTCCACGTTAAACTGTAGGTCCTCCATTTCATCTCACAATCACCCTACCACTACACATTAGCGTAAGTGCGTATAACCCGAACGGGTAGTAAGACGCGGTCTAAAAATAATAATAATAATAATAATATAGTAGATCAGTAAGCAATTAGTATAGCCTGTTGTTAAAATTGCAAAATATCTATCTTAACTGGCGTTTCCTTCCATTCTGCCTTAAGAGAAGGTATCTCTATGAATAGAATATAATTTATTTGGACTTTGATTAATGCTAACAAAATTTAAAATCAAACTAATGTAACAATAAGCATAATCGCTGCTTTAATTAAGTTGAAAATCATAACTATGAGACATACACAACTATTTTTATATTAAAATTACTCTTCTTTAAGTATTGAGTAATACGTTTGTTTCCATATTAGTGTGGTTTGTAATCTGTGTTAAGAATGCAACTAACCCTTCCCTCCCTTTAAAAAAAATTAAGGCCTATTCACTATTATCTTTGTAATTAAAACTAACGCTTTTTGGAAGATTGTTTGACAGATGAAATAAGTTTGTACTGCTGCGCAAAATAAAAAACCTGTTTTTATTTATTTATAAACTTTTGTTCTAAATTGAGTTTTAAAAATAGTACATCTTTATTACCTGCTGCTTTGCTTGTCCATCGATTTTTTTTTTATAGTTTATATTTATTTTTTGTGATTTTTTTTACAACTCTATTTTTACATTGCGGAATATTTGCTTTGTGTTTCCAATCAACTTTGTTTCATTTGAAACCTACGGCTGTTCTTGCATGGTGCTTTTATTTTAGTAGCTAAAAGCGTCCGATTTTGGTTTTAGTTTGTAGATTTTTAACTAGTGCATACACTTAAAAACATCTGCTTGAAGAATCGTTGATATTTTGAATATTACAAGTGTACACGTATGCTTATACGCTTATAAAATTAGTTGGTCTATGATTAATTTGTATTTTGTTGCTTTTTTTTTATTTATTGAAACGCATTTACAAAAACAAACTACTATACATACTGCATGGTTATTTATTTGTCTGTAAAAAGGATTAAAAATGGCTCTTTGAGGTTTAACACCCCCCCCCCCCCCCTCCCTTCCTTTCGCACGAGTCCTGTTGCACTATCAATGCACCTAAGCTAATTGGTGAAAATGAACTTGTCGATTTGTAAAAACTACGTAAAGGCAATCAATATTTAAATCTCATAATGTTTTGTTGTTAAAATTTTCTACTACACGTTCATTACAGTCTTAAGTTAAGAAAAAAAATATTTTAATTAAAAATTGGTTAATTAGAAATTTTTCAAAATAAGTACTATATACCCAAATGTAATTTATATTTCCCCTTAAAACACGCCTCGGTGGCCGCATGGTCTAAAGCGCAACTTTCACAGTAGACAAGAGTGCCTATGACGGGGAGATACGAGGCTGCAATCTCTTACTGAGGGTGGGTTTTTTCGAAATTGTTTCCACCCTCCCTCCACACCAAATCGTGTACAGTTGCTATAAATATAATCTCCTTAATACTTAAAATCATTAGCGTAATTAGTATAGATACTAAGCATATAACCCAAACGGGTAGTAAGGCGGGGTGCTAAAAAAATCCCCTAAAACTGAAATTTTTTTAAATATTCAACTGTATGACAAAAGATTTATTCAAATTAAGTAAGTTAAAAATATGTTTCTCTTTCTGTTCAGCCTTAAAATAAATTTTAGAATAATATTATGACATAACATAATGAATAATTAGGCATGAATACCAGAGCTATCCGCCTACGTGACGTATTTAGTTAACGCGCTGGTTTCGTGTTTAGCTAGACTGCTGAAGACGGGGAGATCGAAGTTAAAGTCTCGGTCAGGTGAACTGGGGTGGCTTTTCCCTAAATGGTTTTCCACTCTCGCCACTCAAATGTGGGCTCACTTCCTCTAAATTTAACCTGCTTAATTCCTAACCCATTAGCGTTAGTAAGTACTTAAGCGTATAAACCGAACGGGTAGTAACACACGGAGCTAAATACTTATTATTAATTACTATTACCAGATTTTAAGCGCTATATGCTTTATTAAAACACATTGTACGTTTAGGTTATTTTAAGACATGCCCACACTCCTTTTAATGCCAAGAGTGTATTAATTGGGAAGGACTTTCTTTGTGTAAAGGAAGTGCTGGTTTTGAAAAACCATTTTACTATATCATATCAAGAGAAATAATTTTTATCTTGAACATTCTCAATCTAGAAATTATGATAAATTTTAGGTTTTATGTAGAATCATTTCTTTAATATAGTATTTGCTTTGATGCCCTCTCTGATTCGATTCATTTAAAAATAAAAATAATAATAATAATCGAAAACTTTCAAAGTGAAATCATTTGTGTAGTGCCCTAATACATCATCTTAATTAGCACTTCACTTAGTGGTTGTTCTATGAAGAAGACATTGGTCGATGTGATGTCATTAATTATATACAAGAATACCAAGTGCTCTTACGATAGTTTTGACAGGATGGAAAATAATTGTTCCATTGTTTTCTTCACGTAGCAAATGATAGCCCAAATTATCGATTACCACTCACAAGTCTACATTTTCTTTCGTAGATGCTAAATAATTAATGAAATGATGGGATCTCTAATTGCTGCAAGATAAATGAAGCTATACACGGTACAATGCAAAGTGAATTCTTTTATCGATAAATTTGAAAATTGCTTATCTATACCATTTATCAAAATTCTAATTTATTTAAAAGAATATTAAATTGATCAAAAATTCCTGTGTCTTAGTATACAATACAGGCTATCGCAAAATTAATGTTTAAAAAGCGACTTTAATGCTTGTATAATGTATATACTACCGATTTTTAATTTTTTAAGGAATGTGTGCACACCAAAAGTGTTTAAAAAAAACTTCTAAAATATTTAAAATAGATGTCACAATTTCGGAAAACGAATTTCTTTTGGGGGAATATCTTGAGTTCCATCAAACCTAGTATAATTTTTTATCTAAAAAAAAACTAAATATATAAGTTTTGCTTCTTGGAATAACATAATCAATATTGATAAATTTTCAACAGCAAAGCTGCAATTTATTTAGGTTTATAGTTTACGTTAGTCAATGAATTTATGGACTCTATTGTGACAGGGTTCCCGATGTCTTTAAAAAAAGTATTTGATGCCTCTAAGTAAAGGTCTTGAGCCGTTCATTTGAACAAATAATCACATCTATTGGGCCTGACTACAAAATCTGAGACTAAGACGGACAAGTAAATAAGTTGACTTAAGTGTATTATCGTCTTGTTACGATTGGTGAAAACGTGAAAAGTGCAAGTAAAAACTTCGAATCTCTAAACTCTTTGAATTAAAAAATAAACTTTAGCTCTATCATTGAGATTGTCTGGGATGTGGTGGAAGCCACGTGTACCCAGATGTTGGTCGCAAGCCCGTTGTGGAAGGCCTTATTTCTTATCAAAATCATTCTATACGGTAGTATTTTCTTAGGACAAAAGACGTTACAGAACGGATTCGTATCAAAATCAAGGAATAGGCTCTATCTACTGTGTAAGGCGCAAGTTGAACATGCTAGCATATTTCTTGACAGAAACTTACTGCACATACGTCAAACACATCCCATAACACCTTATTACCCGCTTTGATGGTCACGTGGACTTAATGTTGTGATAATTTAGTATTGTTTGCTGGTGACTGAAGGAAGGTTGGTGCTCCGATCCTGGTTGAGTGTACTGAGGCTAGCTTTTATATTATTATTTTTACTCCTACTCTCCCCCTTTGACCCCACCCCCTCAGACACTCAAAGTGGGACTGTGTTTATCTCCTCCTAATTTCTATATCTTCCTCATTTCTTCTCCAAAGCTTAATTAAAATGCGTATATCCCAGGGGAATAGTAACACGTAATAAATTGATGTACCTAAAATTCCTTTTTATTTAATTAGTATTTTTTAATAGCATGTTCATATTTCACAATGTATACACTGAATATTATCTCTTGAGAAACAGCGCTGTCATATTATGTTTTTTTTTTTATGGTCAATCTTTTCTCAAATATAGGACAAGCGTATCCACATTGTATCGTCGATGTTGCCAGTAGCTCCTTCTTACCCCATTACACCACTTTTAGACATAACTGAGAGCGAGGAGATTTGGCAACAGTTAACCAAGAGAGTGAAATGAAGCTTTTATCCATAATATGGACTTGGGGCCCCTAGTTTTGAAACACCTGAAAATAACTCTCAGACATCTCGCAACCCGCAATCAGTTACAGAAGTGAGCTAGTTTTGTAAATGTTTCCGTCCGAGTGCGAGTTGTTCTGTTACAGAATGCCGGCTACTCGTTAGAAACGCTGAGTTTTCAATCTGGCAACATTGGAAAACTGATGACATTTAAAAAATTTGAACCAATGGAATGTGAACACGTCATTGTACAAAATATGTAAATAAATGGGAAATCATATACTCTATTTAATGCACCGTGTAAAATGATTTGATTGCTATGAATTAATTTTAATCTTAAATTCGTACGTAACCAAGTTGATTGTGTCAAACATTGCGGGAATAATATTTGAGGTGATAGCGTGTTTGTCTTCAAAGTCTGATATCCTAAAATAAATCCTCTTAACACGTTTACAATTTATTTGGATAAAATATACTTGTCAACTCTATTATATTATCAATATAGTTTTATTTTTATTTCGTAATACTTTTTAAAATGTTAATAACTATGCTGCTTGTTAGTCTTTAAATTAATCATATTATTTTTTATTTTCTAAGACCCATAGTGTTTTGTTTAAATATTCACTTACGCACAGCTTTTTAACTAATTTACAGGGTTTAATTTAGATTGTTAAGTATTAAAAATATATTTTTAGTTATTTCAATTAATGTGTCTAGCATTGCTGGCCAGAATTAAAGAAGAGTTGTAAGAAATGATGGGCCAGCTGGGGAGATAGGGAGAATATATGGCATGGAGATAAACATCGAAGTTAAAAGTGATGGTGATTAAAAAAAAAAAAGCCGCGAAAATCAAAATTGAAAACCAGGATTTGGAAAACGTAGAGAAATTCAAGTACGTGGGAAGTTTGCTGACAAAAGATGCCTACTGCACCAAGGAGATTAGGTCGAGGATCACATGGCCAAGGAAGCTCTCAACAAAAAGAGGTTACTCATATCCAGTAAGTTGAGTTTGGTATTTGAGTATTAATCTCTGTGGATTGCTTTTGATTTGTAAAAGTAAGTAAAAAATTGTTTAAAAAAATAAAACTTAATCGAGTAATTCAAAAAGAGGGAGTAGGGGTGGGGGGTCCGCGTTTCACTCCTGGTACTGGTCCTAGTTTGAGCATTTTATGGGCCTATGACCAGATATAAAAATGAAACTACCTGCTTCATTGGTCATACGTATAAGATGTCATTCTCGTGTTAGACTGGCCTTCTTATGACTGGGAGATCGGGGTTTGAATCCGGTCTGGTCTACTGAGGGTTGATTTTCCACTCTCCTTCTACTCAAATGTAGGTAGAACACTATAGAATACTTCCTTCCTCAGCTTTACCCAGTAGAATACTTACTATAATAAACGTTATGCATATAGCCGGAACAAGTTTGCTTAAACAGGAACAGTTTTTTTCGTTATGCAACGAGTCTTACTACCGTTCGGGTTATACGCTTATGTACTAATTACGCTAATGATTTTATAGATTAGAAAGATATATGTATAGGAAGTGTACCCGCATTTGCGTGAGAGTAGAGTGAAAAACCGCCCTCAGTACAACTGACCGAGATTCGAACCTTGATCTACCCATAATCCGCTGTCTAGTGTACTGCGAAAGTAGTGTGTTAGACCATTCGGCCACCGAAACGGGTCAGTATAGTCTCAAACACCTATAATACATTATCACTAATTAACAAAGTTTTTATGACTCAACACAATTTCCAGCAAACTCATTAATTAAATGCGAAATCTATGTAATGGGAAGATTGCATGTATATCTTCTAAACTCTATCCTTAGTTCTGAAAATATCGTATTTCAGGTGATGAAGGTGGGTTTGGGGGGTGTAAATAGGGGATATTTTTAGTTAAAAGGGTTGAAACTGTATCGAATTGAACTGTTACTTCATCTCGACTCTAGGAATCGAAAGGTACGTTAACGTGTAACCCCCCCCACCAACAACAACCAACCAACCATTTTCCCTTTGAGTAAACTTGTGACTGAAGTACTCTTACTTTAGCAAGATTGACTCCCAGGGGGAAAGTTAGTGCCGTTTGCTTGTGTGTTGGTAGCATTGTTTGCGTTAAGAAGGGATCCTATAACACCCTCTCTCCCCCCTTCCCCCTTATTCCTCAAACACTCCTACCTTTCTCCTCGTGGGAGTAGCTTGGCGCGACTGTTGTTTGATTTAAACTTGTGCTGCTGTGTGTATGTGTATGTGTTTGTTTGCGATGGATGTGCTTGTGCTATTGCGAGTTGAACGTCGCTCGTTCTCCTCTTCTCTCATTCCGTTGTGTGTGCATAATAAACTCTCACTACTCTAGGTTTGTTTCACTGTAAGGGAAGCGATACATGATAAGGACTAATGCAATTAGGAAGGGTGAAATATTGCCGCCACCCTTAAAATCCTAATGCTTTTGAGCAAAATGGAGTAACTCGCATGTTACAGCTCACCGACATATTACATTTAAGAAATGTTCCTTGTAGCAACGTTTCATCTTTAAATGAGAGTAGAGATTTTATTATTTATATATATATACTAGCCCCCTTCCCGTAAAAAAAAAAATATTGTAAAGAATCCTGTAAAACAAAGCTTCAAATCATCCATCATGTCAATATAAAAACAAAACTTTTTTTACTTATTTTTTTTTATCCTCCCTCCTATTTTCATCTCATTCCTCTATAATTTGGTTTGCTCTTGGCGCGAAAGGAATTGTGTATACACCAATCAAACAAATTGTTAAAATCAAATTAATTTTTCAGCTTCCTCCACTTTCATTTACTCCCTCGTTTCCCCAAATTTTATTTTAATATATGTATATATATTTTTTGCGTTCCTCATCACTACATCTATTTCTCTTTCCTCACCCCTACCCCCTCTCCACCTTTCACCAACCCCACTCCTCCCTTCCACAATTTTTTTTTACAACGACTATATAATATACTATCGACATTTTTATGGGGAATAAATTAAATTTTCAAAATAAAATATAGCTTATGTTACTCACTGATAATGTAGCTTTATATTGGCGAAATAATTTTTAAAATAGGTCCAGTAGTTTTTGAGTTTATCCATTACAAACAAAAAAAAAAAAAAATCTTTCCTCTTTATAATATTAGTATAGATATATAAGATAAAACTATATTTTCAACAAAATAAATATGTACACGTGTAAAATTCTTTAAACCTGCTACCGCATCGTGGACATTTTTACTAAATGTTGAGCCCGTCTATTTTGATTTGCTGTGATTGAAAGGGAAGAGTTTAAATTCCTTCAGTCATACTGAGGGTGGTTTTTTTTTTTCTAAATTATTTATCTCTCTCCCATAAATATCTGATTGGACTATACGCGCATTTACTCAACACGCTAATGTGTTAGGGATGGTAAAAGTTGAATTTATATTTATTATGCGGGCACTTGCGTGGAGGGGGAGTATAAAACCACTTAGGAAAAACACTCTCATTTGTGCGCACCTGATATTATTCAAAACCCTCAATCTCGGTGTAATCGTCAGTTTAGATTATTGCGAGAACAATGTCTTAGAACATCGATAATATTTTATTTTATTATTATTTTATAGGTATACAATATTATATTTACATATATATTATCATATGTTTTACAGCTGTGAATCACATGACGTAGAAATATATTAAGAAACCTCAACATTCAGGTGACTTCTTCCTTTCAAAATCTTTTGTCTGTGTTGTGTGTCCCGAGTAAAAGACCGGCTACACGGAGCCGCATCGCATTTTTTCGGTGGAATGATTTCCATGATTTTGAACGCAAGTGGGTACACGAGTCCGCATCGCACCTGCTCGGACGAATCGTCGAGAGAGCATTGCTCGGTGCGAACCGTGTAGCCACCTACCACCGGAAATAAAATGTTCAAGAGCTTCCGAATTTTGTTTTTATGCTAACCACTAAGCACTGTAGGAATGATCGATATCGGTGATCACAGTGACCTTGATTTTGAAAGCGCAGTGATACCAGTGATTATTCACAGGTATTGGCAGTCACTGTGTCAAAACTTGTAAAACTAGGCCTTTCTTTTACAGCGTTGCACTGTGACGTTGTAGCTAGTCATTGTTTCCAACATACGTACTAGATAAACAATAATTATACAACTTATTGAACAACAAACATTCTTATTCTTAATTATTAGCTAACTTAAAACTTTATTCTTCGTAATTAATAGCGGTGCGTATAGTCATAGCTTATTATTACTCTTTAGAGGTATCTAAATGTTTACACTAGTGAGGTAGGGGTTAATAAGGTAGACTTTAGAGGAATTGTATCAACATTAGCGTGGAGGAAGAGTGGGAAACCATTTATTGAAAACCAGATTCACTACACCCGAGCGGAATTTGAACCCCACGATTCCTCCATCGGCCGCTCCAGTCTATTTGCGAGAGATACGCCTTAGAACATTCTTCCACCGAAGCTTGTCAGAATTTAACTTCATTCCTGTGAATTTGCTGTTTTTATAGATCTAAATACAGCGTGATCAGTTTGTAACACGTAACAGACTGTACAGAAGCGATACAATGTTCTTCATAGAAGCTACAGTGATAGGGTAACGCTAGCCCTAAAGGAGGGTCTTAAAAAAAGAACCAAGGACCACTTAAAGTATATGGGAAGTTAAGGGGTGGGGGATGAAGTAAGGTAATAATTGAATAGAGTGCTCTTCGCACGGGAATAAAAGAATAGAGATGGTGTGGGGGGAAATGAGGAACCGTTCGATGGCGATTCTGTTGGGGGGTAGATGCGGTTGTTTACGGTGGAAGTTTTTTTTTCAAACCCCTTTTCTTGGTCTTTTGAGCTCGTAAGTGCCTCGGAGGAATGTTCTTGATTGGATTTCTGAAACGAGGTACTTGATTCGCGTAAGGGGGGGGGGGAGAGGGAGAAAGGAAGTGGGTTAGGGAAAGAAAGGGAGAAAGAAAGAGAGAGTTAGTGAGAGAAACTGGTAGAGAAAATGCTTGATGGGAATTCCAGAACTGAAAAGGTTAGTCTGGCAATAGCGTTTCTGACTTTTGTGAGATCGCTTAAGTGTCCGTGAGGTCTTAGGAGGTTACCTTGGTCGATTTATTCACATTCGTGGGAAACTTTTTCCTCGCTTTGAAAACGTAATCACTCTTATCTTCTTTTTTTTTTTTTTCCTATTTTATCCAGGAAACGCTTGTTCTAGCAATCGATCTATGATTGAAACATATTTCAAGCTTGTTCAGTAACTGAATTAACGATATAATTATGTATATATTCATCACAAGCTCATACATGATCTTGTGTGGTTCTGATTCCAATTTGGTGCGGTTCAAAAAAAAATATTGTTCGGGAGCTAGAAAATTATTTAGATAAACAAATAAATACAAATTAAATATATATATTATTATCATATTATTATTATTATTATTATTATTAGCACCGTCTTAATATGCGTTCGGGTTATACGCACTTACTACACTAATGTGTAATGGTAAGGTGACTGTGAGATGAAATGGAGGACCAACAGTTTAACGTGGGATCCGAACCACGGTGGAGGCTTTGCATCCCACACATTCACAAGTTGTGATTAATACACGTCTTGTCAGAGGTGAAGGAAGGGTTTGGTAGTAAAAAAAATTTATTAAACTTGGTTTGTAACAAACATATTTAAATTAAGATTATAACTTTACATTTCTTAATACCCATGGGTAATATCTTAGTATTTTCGAATCCTGACCTTCTCATTAGTGGCAGACCAGACTAAATGAGTTTCACTTAATTAAACTATATACATATAATATTTTAACTTACGTATTTAACGTACACTTTCTTCTTTCTGAACTTACTGATAAATATATCACACAACTTAAAAACCAACTTAATTCTAGAAAAGATATCGTACAGTTCCTCGGACCATAAATTCTTCATTGTGTAATGGGGAGTGTGAATTTTACAAAAAATATTAATGCTTCGGCCATACTGGGCATAGAAACTGGTGTTCTTATTTCAGTAGCCAAGATGCGCTGCCGACGAACTACGATATTGAACTACAAATTCACCCTTTTAATGTATTTTTTTATAGAACACGGCAGCTTACTACACTTTCAGTATATCCACCTATTTTCATCAAAACGGTTAGATGAGAAAAGTAGGGTTTGGAGTAAATTCATCCGCATTTAAATGGAGGGAGAGTAGGGAATAATTAAGGGGAAAGATGCTTAAACCCAACGGGGCTGAAATTCAAATATTTATTTTAAAATTATGTTACATTCTTCCTTCACAAAAGTGTCGGGGTACATTTCATCTCACTCTTACCTTCCTCAACTGTTATTAAATGCGTAGACTATATAGCCCGTATAGTATTGGGAAATGGAGCAAAAAACGGGAAAATTCCTTAAGAAGCAGTAATTATTTGTTTAGTTGCTTACCTAATTTCTAATATTTCTTACAACTATAATTTGCCACATGAATTAACTTTTGTTTGAGATTAAAACTTTATGTGAAAATTCATTTCTCCTCCGAGTATAGCCACTAATTAGATTTCTCTTAGTTAAACTTTTATTTCTCCCTCTAGAATCATTAAGTTATCATAGTATCGTAGAGCAGTGGCTCCCAACCTGGAGGGGATGAGGGTGGTATGAAGTATTTCCGGGGGAGGGGGGGCTTGGAACAGTTTGGAAATAACTTTGAAAGTCATATAAAAATTGAAGATATTTTTAATATAAATCACTTTTATAAAGTAATTAAAATAAATTAGTTATTGTGGTATCGTCAAATCGGCCTACCATTTGTTATAAATTCGGTGAGCGGCCAAAAGTGTGCCTGCACGGGTTTATTTTCAAGCTCGCAAGCCTCGAATTCGGCCTCCAATTTTCCTCTTCACCCTACCCTTAAGCCATAGGTTCCCAAATTGTTTAGCTCAAAGAAGCCCTTGCACCAGAAGAAATTCTTACTGAAGCCTTCATGGCATTTATTATACTAATATTAATATTATGAACATGTTGGCTTGAACATGTTGAGATGATGAATGTGGATCAAGTGACGAAGCAAATATATGAAGGTAGAGTGTGGGAATGTAGTTTTTGAATATGTATTTCTAGCAGAAGTACCCGGCTATGCCCGGGGTAACCACGAAATGCAATGCGCGGCTACCCGCTTCGGTGGCCACGTAATCTAACGCACTACTCTCGTTTTGGACTAGACTGTCGAAGATGGGGAGGTCAGCGTTTGATTCCGGTTGGGTGCATTGAGAGTGTTTTTCACCCTCCACGCAAATGCGGGTGCACTACCTCTAAATTAAACATTACTAATCCCTAACACATTAGAGTAATTAGTACATAGGCGTATAAACCGAACAAGTAGTAAGTAAGACGTGGTGCTAAAATTATTTTTTTAAATATCAAATCTAATTAAAAATTTAAAATTCCAACTTCTTGGTTCTTATGTTTGGCCACAGGGGCTACACATTTTAAAATTTCAAACCTCTGCGTGCGGTAGGTATCGCGCAATGCTCATTACAGATACACACAACATACTCTTCATTTTACTATATATATGTATATTGATTGGTACACTGGATGAAAAACTTTACAAATAAAGAGAAAAAACTCCTGCATTTAACTTGAGATATTTAACGTTTACTTTCTAAACCGACTTATTATATCAGCAAACGATTTGTAAGCCAACTTAAAAAATGGGTGTTTGTACTTATGTACGTGCGTGAGAAGTTATACTTCTTTGGCATCAATATAAAATAGAAAATAATTTAATAATATTTAGTATTAATTATGTTAAATAATAATATTTTAATTTATATCAATAAATAATACATACGGATAGTTAACCTCAATTATATTGGAGCACTTTAAAAAGTCTATAAGCACAATTTTTTTCACTAATATCTACGAATAGTAAACAATATTAATCAAAATATTCAATTTAAATCACTACTGGGCCTGGATTCACCAAAGGGAGCAAATAGTTGCGCCAGCGCAAGTTTGAAATATGTCCCAAATCCCTATTCACTAAAAGGAGCAGGCGCAATTTGAGAGCAAAGTTGCGCCTTTTATTTGCCACTACTCAAGAGTAGGCGCAACTATTAAATCATGATTGTCACTTCAATAAATTTAAATGGCGGCATATTATTGTATTGGCTTAAAATACAATTAATTACATAACTGTACTCCAATTAATAATTAATTAATTAAAATAACAAAACGTAGGCCTATGTCAAGCACAAAACTTGTTTCAATTTAGACAGTGGTAACAAAACAATTACGTACCTTTTATTGTTGGATTTTTACATTCAAACAACGCAATGGCATTTCTTGCAGTATTACAAAACAAAACTATGAACTGTGTAATCTTCGTCTAGATCCAAAGAGGTTTGTATTCCTCCAAGTCCAAAGACATCTCGTCACTAAATATGGCAGTTAGTATCTTAAACTTTAAACTAATATATATAAATAAAACAAAAAATTTTTTTTAAATTTATATCAATAAATAATACATACGGATAGTTAACCTCAATTATATTGTAGCACTTGAAAAAGTCTGTAAGCACAATTTTTTTCACTAATATTTACGAATAGTAAATAATATTAATCAAAATATTCAATTTAAATCACTACTGAATATAATTTATTAGCACATATATAATTCGCATTTGTATGAAACTAAAACACGTGTTGTGAATGTAGAAACTAGAAACATGTGGATAAATATTATATATATGAAAACAGTGATAAGAGGCGACGAGCGTACCAACATGCGCGACTAACAGAGGTTTTATTTCTTTTTGTTGGTAGCTTTTTTTTTTTTTTTTTTCGAGACTTAATGGCGGTTTAACTTCAACCTTTTAAACTTTTGTGTTACAGTGATGCGCGCGCATCTTAAAATTTCACTCTCATCATTTTTTCATAACGCGCCTAAAGAAGTATAACTTCAATAAACCTAGAACAGACACAACACCCAGTCCCCCGGCTGTTAATTTATGACTGTGAAAGAGGAAAACACCACACTTTAACAATGAAAGTTCTTTCAGCCATTTTTGGAATCGAACTTAGGACTCTTAGTACAAAAGACAGACACGCTACCGATGAAGCTAAGAACTCGGCTAAAAAGTCCTGTTAAAATTTACAATGTCCTTGAAAAATAAAGAAAACTTAAGATGACACTGTATAGAATATTAAAACTAAATGTTTCCACTGAAGCATTGTTTTATTTATCTTGGCTAAAAAAAAGGTTTTTTCTATGATAGCGGTAAAAATGCGAACTTTAAATCTCTTTACCTTCCATTTAGTTTTTTTTTGTTTGTACACTCTTTATTAACAAATTTCAAATTTGTATTCTAAAATAAACATTGCTGTGTTCTTCCGTAACATTGTTATTGTTATAAAATACCAAAATGTATGTATTAAATAAAGCATATTGACGTTTTACTTACAATTGATTAAAGCTTATATACAAATGCTAATATTTGTAACATAAATACACATTTTAGAAGGGCCTGAACAATGCTTATTTCAGAACAAAGGTTGATTAATCCAGACTGCACAAATAGTTACCCAACGATAAAATTAACTGTTAAAAATAATTTAAAGCCCGTTTGAAGTCTGGTCTCATGTTTTCACAACCCAGAGACAGCCCTTGAATGGAAGACAAAAAGGACCACTTATATTTACACTAATCGAATCAAAGCGAAGATAAACTCTTCACGGCGAATATTTTCTTCGATTCGACAGCATATCTCCAGGTGAAGTTTTATGTCATCGGTAATTTTCGGGCAATTTCGTGGAAATTCGGTGGATAAGTGTGTGTGTGTCATCACCGAGCAAAGCTGTTAAAATACTCTCTAGCTCGCGTTTAGTTGTTAATAATAATATACCGGTAATAATATTTATCACTGCGTCTTACTACCCGTTCGGGTTATACGCTTTAAGTACTAATTACGCTAATGAATTAGGAATTAGTAAGGTTGAATTAGAAGAAGTTAACGCGCATTTGCGTGGAGGGAGAGTGGAAAACCATTTATGAAAAACCACCCCCAGTTCACCCGACCGAGATTCGAACCTCGATCTCCCCGTCCTCAGCAGTCGAGCTCAACACGACAAGAGCGTTAGCCAACTACGCCACCGAGGCGGGTTGTTTAGATGTTAAATTTGTTTGGTTTGTTTGTAAAGTGAAGCTGCAATGAATGGAGAGAAAACTAAGTACTTTAGTTCAAGACTACACATTTATTTGTGGGAAAAATTATAAACACTGCAGCAATATTAATAATAAAAGAAATCTCTAAAAATTTAGATAATAGCAAATAAGTCTACTTTATTTATTGATTTTTTTAAAGTTTCATACAAGTATTTAGGGTCACCTGGCGGTCTAGGGGTAAGGTGTCAAGACTTCTGTGATGGGGATCCAGGGTTCAATCCTCGGTCCCGGCACAGATTTATCTGATTGTCAAATCCTTCCTTCCCCTCTGACAAGACGTGTATTAATCACAACTTGTGAATTTGTGGAATGCCAGGCCTCCACCGTGGTTCGGATTCCACGTTAAACTGTAGGTCTCCATTTCATCTCACAATCACCCTACCATTACACATTAGCGTAAGTGCGTATAACCCGAACGGGTAGTAAGACGCGGTGATAATAATAATAACACAAGTATTTATTTTCTGTTTCGTGGGTTCATATCACCCACAGCACAGCGCGTCCTCCCTCGATTTGCGGATAGGGGATGCGGCCTTCAGAAATGAAGGGTAGCTGCGAATATCTTGAATAATCAGTTGCGGACAGCCGTTAGGGGTAGTCCTCTCCTCAAGCTTGGGGGCTGGGTGTGGGCCTGGTGAGCTCTCACCATATAAAATGAAAAAAATACCATCAAAACACACTCAATAAGTTTGATAGGGTGTAATGAGGTGTACTGGATAAACTTTATCAAGATAAGGATAGGTGGCGTACCTTTGCAAGTACGGCAATGAACCTTTTGAGTTCTTAATACCGTATAGTAAGTATTTATTCATATTTATTTATTCATTATATCTACTTTATCTAGTTAAAATTGTGAAAGAAATATCAAAATCTTTAGTTTGACTTTGTATTCAAAACCACTGCATTTAGACTATCCTCTTCGCATAAATATGAGTCCAAATGCCGCGTCTCAATTCCTTTAAACTATTCGGGAGGGGTACTAAAATTGTCTTATATTTAATATATCCCTATATCACTTTTTTGTTTGTTTATTTGATAATTGTATTTGTTCCAATATTTGTATCAATTAAACTTTGACCATATTTGGTTCTTTGATGTTTTATTAAGGATGTGAAGAAGCATTTCTTCTTTTTTCCCTTTTTCCTCGTTAATTTATTGCAAAGCTTACATCATGTTTTTTTCTTAATTAAATTAAATTGAAAGTGATAACAACAAAAAAAATGTGAAAGTCTTGATATCTGGTTGCGAAAGGGATGGAAAAAAGGTGAGACAAGAAAAGGTTTAATAAATCTTGGTTCCTCCGTTATCATCTTTCTTTTTCGTGACAACTCATCAACAGTACATTGTTTGGCGGGAAGTTTTGTTAAGCAAGAGAAATCGAATTTCAATGTGTTGGTAATATTGATAACGGCCGGCGTTAGCGTTGTCTTTGTGACAACCTCCGTTTCCCCCATTCCTGACTTCTGTCTCTTTGAAAGCCACGGTTTTGTTACCGTCTCGACAAAAGACTGCGTTGAGTGGAGTAAGGGGTTTGAGGAGAGGGTGATAAGAACAAAGCACAGAAGGAAATGGAGCACGTGTTTTGTTGAGGTATTTTTGTAGCAAGAGTAGGTAATTTGTATTTTTATTGGGTGTGTTAGGTAATAAGACATAACGGGGGGGGGGGGGGTTGATTCTAATGCTATGGTTTTATTCTGTTTAATTAAGTATAATAATTTGCAAACGTATTACATTTATAAAAATAGAAACTTTCTCAATATTTATAAGGTTATTATTTTAATAACTGATAATTTTGACTTCGATAACACCATCACCGTTAGACACGGAGGTTGATGAGGTCATAAGTATGGTTTTATATGAATTACTGGTGACTGGAAGATCATGGTTCATATCCCTGGACGGTGCATTAAGTTTTTTATTTCTCATAGTTTCCTACTTTATCCGTGCAAATTCTGTTACTTTTTATTTCAATAATACCTTTTTAACCCCTACATGGTTAGTGTAAATACTCGCTTCGGTGCCTTCATGGTCTTTGTCTTTTAATATACTGGAATGCCGATAACGGCGAGATTTGGATTCGAATCCCGGTTGGGTGTGGGCCTACTGAGTGTTTTTCCTCCAATCATCTCCCAATTTTTTGCCACACAAATGTGGGGACACTTCTTATGTATTCAACCTTCCCCATTTTTAAATACATTAGCTTAATGTTATTTTACATTCGTAAGGCTCTAACGAATGATAAGACGCGGCGATAAAAAAAAATTGTTAGTAAAAAAATATTTGCATGGAAAGTATCGCAGATAAAATAATATAGTCCAGGGTCTACTAAATGCATGAATTATATCACAGTGCTACCACATTTAAAGGTCAAAATGATATTTGAATTGGTTTACTTCAAAACTTTGTCATCCTACATTCAAATAAAAAATAAAATCTTCACTAAACCATTAAGTTTTATTAAATATCATGGTCTACGTAAACACACCCTATAAATGCATCTACCACAAGTGGTTGCTAACAGAAGACACCTAGAATGTAATTGGCACTATAAATGCACTCATAGTCTTTTGTGTATGTGTGTGTTTGTGCTCTGTTATTAAAGGGAGTAGTTAAATACGAACGCTTACGCATGGTTATTTCATTTGCGTGAATTGTTAGTCAAGGGCTAATAACTGCCCCGACGGTGGCTGCTATATTTAAACTAAGGACCTCGGAAGGGTCATTTAGAAACTTAGTTCAGCCATTGTACTCCTTCTGGTTCGTCCAAACACACTAGCGCGGTCGCCTAATACGTTGACCCATTCATTCGTTGAATGCTCTCTTAATGCCAGTTGAATTACCTCTTTCTCACCACCCACCACCCCCCGCCTCCCCTACTTTGTCACTTTAACTATGGAACTAGGTCGGTCAAGTAAAATGGGGCTCGTTTCTTTCAGAGAATGCTCTTCCTAGGTCCCATTGGACCGTAAACATTTCTGTTTCCATCTAGTTGAATTATTAATGATCATTTTTGTTTTCTTTGATAACTCTCAAGCCCTCATTTCTTTGGTGAAAGTTTCATATTCGCGTTTTTTTTTATCTATTACGGGTCGTACCCTGGGGAAAATTCGTCTAAGTCTACTATAGCTTCGTTAGAAGCGTTTGACGTAATTTCTTACATAAAAAATTTCAGGCGTTCTTAAATATTTCCCATGGTCTTCGCGGCATTTGACCATGGCAATTAATATTCTACGACTTTTTTTTGTATAGTTCCACCTCTTACTACCCATCTTGATTTGTTTTCTTCCAATCTCCTTCCTTCAGTATCACATTTAAAAGCTAGCGAGCCCCTCAACGTTTCAATAACAAATATACACAAAGCCTTCGAATATGCAAGTTTTCTAGATAGAGAATAATATCAATAATAATAGCATTTAGCACCGTGTCTTACTACCCGTTTGGGCTATACGCGTATGTATTAACCACGCTAATTGTTTAAGGGATTAGGAAGGTTTTTATTTAAATGAAGTGTATTTCATTCGTTTGGTGAGAGAGAGTAGAAAACTATTTGGAATAAACCATCATTAGTAATATTTAGCACTGCGTCTTACTAACCGATCGGGTTATACGCTTTAAGTACTGATTACGTTAATGGATTTATGAATTGGAAAGGTTGAATTAGAGGAAGTGAACCCGATTTGCGTGAAGGGAGAGTGGAAAACCGTTTAGGAAAAAAACCCCCCAGTTCACCCGACTGAGATTCGAACCTTGATCTACCCGTCATCGGCAGTCTAGTGCACTGCGATAGTAGCGCGTTAGACCATGTGGCTACTGAAATGGGTAAATAGATTATTATTAATAATTAAATTTATTATTATTATTATTATTATTAGCCCGCGTCCTACTACCCATCCAGGTTTTATGCACTTACGCTAATGTGTAATGGTAGGGTGATTGTGAGATGAAATGGAGGACCTACAGTTTAACGTAGAATCAGAACCACGGTGGAGGCCTGGCATTCCCACATTCACAAGTTGTGATTAATACACGTCTTGTCAGAGGTTAAGGAAGGGTTTGGCAATCAGATAAATCTGCGCCAGGACCGAGGATGGAACCCGGACCTCCAGCACAGAAGCCTGACACCTTACCCTAAAATAGGTTATTGTTTTCGTAAAATAAATACATACTTTTAAGTTGCGTTTTTTTCTGCCCAACCTTAAAGAAATGTCTCGGACCCATCATCACACGTACATTACATGCCCCTCTATTAAATACAAGCTATGTATTATGTGTGACATTATTATGACGTCTGGAATAAGTTTATGTTTTATAAAATAGGTTTAGTACATGCAACCTTAGGAACGGTAGTTTATTTCACTTGATAAGGCACCTTTTAATAGGGCGTTATAAACCTGCGTTATCTCAGACTGTTCTCAAATCTTAGCTGCGATCTGGCGAGGTTTTATTTCAGCTTGATGGATCGCCATTTTGGTTTTATTGACCAATTCCTTAATAGGTTTCTACTGGATCATTTACTCTGATAAGACGATAACTATATTGTTTTATTTCAATTAAATTTATACTCTAAAACGAATCATAAAATAATTGTACAGTTATATAATGGTAAATAAGTAGTTTTTTTTTATTATTTTGAAACTAATTAAATTAACTATTAAACCGTATTTCTAATTTTCTAATGAAATAGTACTAACATCTGTAAATTTAAACCTTTATTATTCAAATAATACTGCCTAAAACTAAACATTTGAATGTGTTGTAAATGTTAGTACATTTTATCAAAAATAAACTAATGCTGCGATATATTCGCACTAACTTTCTCATATTGTGTATTATTATAGATTTGAATACAATTTTCAAAAATATGTTTTTAATAAACCACCCTTAAATAATATTTTCTACGTTGAAAAATGACACCTGGACATGGGAGTCTAACTCGGGACCTTTGGATTAGTACGCCAACGCTCTTACCACTGAGCTATTGAGAAGTAGTCCCATGTGCAGGATCATTCTTCATTCATACTTTAAGGCAGAGTCTGTGATGGATGTGAGAAAATCGTCCGCTACATATGAGTGATCAATTAAGATCACGAGCTATCAGAATAATAATAATATTTTGCACATATAAACACATATAGCAATATTAGAACATCCCGCCCCTTAGAATAAATAAATAATTGATATGTCCCCCCTGAATTATTAGTCGATGAATCAGAATGGACCACATTACCGTTTATTGTTCCTTCACAACACGAATAATACTTGTAACCAAGGAAATTGACACACACACCACACAAATATACATAACGCACGGAGACTTTAGGCTCTTCCGGTTGGTAAAGGTTCGCGTTTCCAGGGAAATTTGCTGGCTTTCTCTCTCTCTGCTACGACGGTCTGGATTTATGGGACTACTCTTGTGCACTTAAGCTGCGTTTACTGTGAAGGAAATAGTGCGTGCGTTACTCTTGATATCGAGGACTGCTTTATTACACACCTTCCACTTAATCATTCGCGAACTCTTAAGACTGGATTAAAATATATTCCCTTTCAATCGAAAATAGACTCACCCGAAACTAGAATCGGATTTATAGTGGTGGAGACACCGGGTCTGTAAAATATTATAGGCCCAACGTAAAACTTTTTTTTAACGTCTTGATATGGTCTAGTGGTCAGAGTTCTTGGCTACTTATCCGAGTTCGATTCCCGGCGCTTCCAGATTTCTTGTGAAGCAGTGGGTCTGTAACGATGTCAACTCAGCCTCGTGATGACAATTGAGGAGCTACTTGAATAAATAAGTAGTGGATCTGGTCTAGAAAATTGAGATTAATGGCTGGAGGATTTGTTGTGCTGATAACATAACATCTTTTACCTAAAGAATATTGCACTATCTTCGACAACAGATGGCTGCCGGTTGGTCGGCATAGCTAGATTGTGGACTGACATCATTGGGGGGTTATTTTTTTCAAATGTTTCAAAATTAAAAACTTTTTAAGGATTTTACCATGACTGCAATCTTTTAAGCCAAAAGTGGTTTCTTTTCATTGCAATAGTTTATTGAGTTACCTTAAACCAAGACATGCCCGAAATCGTGTTTGATTGGTCTAATGCATTGGCGCCCAACTTTTTTTTTTGGATAGATCAGTGTTAACGCATTCGTGCGCTAAGTCAAATGTCCCGTGTTCTATTCCCGAATATAGGTGTCATCTTTCATCAACTAATTTAAATAAACAAGCTAGATTAGCTTGGCATTTGGTCCGCGTGCCCACCGATACGTGGAGGTTATTGTCAGATACAATCTGAAAAAATATTTGTCACGTTACTAAATTAGTGTTTTTGTTGCATTTTTTTTTTACGCTGCCTCTTTGTACTAATCTTGATTATTCCCATTTACCTAACCTAATGATGTGAAGATAGATTATATAGATATTTATTGTGTCTTATTTGCGTGGAGGTGAAGTGGCATACCATTTAGGAGGGGGGGGAAAACTTGGAACACCCTGCTGGGATTCGAACGTCCACTTTTAATGCACCATTAAACCAGTCAATGAGCTTTATGTTTAGTCTGTGGGTTCATCGATTTGGGTTAGTGTACGTTGAATTAAAGTTGATTGGATGCACAAATAGTCCAACTCTTAAATTTAAAATTAAAAAAAAAAGTTCGTTGCACTGCATTTACTAAAAACTCGTAATATTTGTGAAACGAAAGAATATACATTGTTGCAGAAACACTCCTCCATAGAGCATAACAATCAGTTTCATGTTTCTAAGTACTCTATAAAAATATGTGTTTGCTTATAACTAAGAAACTGTTGGTTTTATAAAAATACATTTCAAACAAAAGAGTTTTATTTTTAATAGTACCAAATCTTTACATTGATAAGTTATTTCGTAACTCAAATAATTACAGGTATATGATAAAAATTAGATGTTCCTGCTTCTAGAAAATACTCTTAAAATAATTTTCATCGGAAAATTAGAATTTACATTTTGTTTGTAAAGCTAAATAATTCCTGGATACAAAATTTGATAAAAATCGTTAAAGCAGATTTTGAAAAAATCTATGTTATCTCTTTTTGCACTTAAATAAACTACCCTTAAGTTTAGGGTTACATGGGCTTATATACTTATTTCAAAAAACAACTTTTTCGGTCTCAGGTCATGAAACGGTGACATTCATCAACATTTCGAGTAATTTTTTTTAACGATCGCAATACTTGTAACTTCAAGAGGTCGAAAGAAATATGCATTCATTACACAGTAAAATGTATTTGTTTTCCAGTTGCCACTTTTGACAGCTGTTTGATAAATACAGTAATTTTAACTAATGCATGAATTTATTTATATTATAATATTTAGCACCGCGTCTTACTACCCGTTAGGGTTATACGCTTTAAGTACTAATACGCTAATGGATTTAGGAATTGGGAAGGTTGAATTAGAGGAAGTGAACCCGCATTTGCGTGGAGGGAGAGTGGAAAACATTTAGGGAACCACCCCCAGTTCACCCGACCGAGATTCTAACCTCGATCTCCCCGTCCTCAGCAGTCGAGCTCAACACGACAAGCGCGTTAGCCAACTACGCCACCGAGGTGGTATGAATCTATTGGTTAGCGATACGATTAAGGTATAAAACCCTCTAGAATGTAATGCTATATAATTAAAGTAACTAAACACACTAACATGGCTATCAATTTTCAAAAAAATTCGCTTTGGTGGCCGCATGATCTAAAACGTCAATCTCCTATCTACAACGTGGAGGTTAGGGTTTGAATCTCGGTCAAGAATACCAAGGCTTTTTTTTTCTAAATTATTTCTACTCTTTCTCCACACAAATGCGGGTACACATCTCCTATGAACTAAACTCAGAAAACCACATTAAAGCAAAGTATTTCCCCCTCCTCCTCCCTCCCTCGTAATCCTTCTTGTCGGATTAACTTGAAACATGTGTAATGTAATCACTTAAACTCTATTTTGTGTTTTCAAACCAACCAATACAATTTTAGGTGAAAAGACATTTTAACTATAGTCATTGGAAAGGTTTGTCCGTTTCTATTCAATAAACCTAATGGATTAGAAATATTTGAGCAAGCTTAAATGTCAGTGCTGTTAGTGAATTAAATTATCCAATTTTCGTGAGAGCCTATATAAAATCAAAGTATATCTAAGCCCCCTTAAATTGAGAATGTTATCGAAATAACTTCATGGCTGAGTTTCTAATAAACCCCATACACACACACACACACACACACACAAAATATTCTGATGTCTGTCAATTGGTTTCTTTGTTAATAAATTTTCTTTGGCAATTCCTAATAATTTATTTAACCATTGTGTATTTGCTTTTATGCGTTGACTTTCCGATATAATCAAATTTTACACCATTGGATTTAAATATTTAAATGTGTAGATTCAAAAGTTCTATGTGTGTTCTCGGCAAGAAAAATGTGATTGTGAACTTAATTTGGCCCTATATCAAGGGATTGCCAAACTGAACGTCGTGGCCACAGGGAAAGACTAAAACCTATCATGTATAGTAAAATGCAACATGATAATTTTCAATACGTGTACTCGTACATATTTTAAAGAATGGAATAAAACATACAAGGAAACACATAATTATTTCTTGTGAAAGCGCCCCCTTCATATGAGTTCTGTATTCTAATGCTCCATGAAAATATTGGGTACAGGCTCATAGCACCGAAAATATGACATGTAAAGGGTGGTGCGGTCTCTAAAAAGTCTAGAAATCCCTGCCCTATGTGGTTGCAATTTATATTTTTCAAAATTAGCTTTTATTTTGAACTTTAAAAAAAATTAATCTCAACATTATATTTTTATAGTACTGGACCTATTTTAAAATTGCTTTAAGGTATATAAAAATTAATGCATTTTAATGTGAAACATAACCACAGTCCAATTTTCACAGGAAGAACCTTATTTATAGATAGAAAAGTTAAGAGATTTATTTCTACATATTCATGCGCCTTTTCTTTCAATATGAAGCTGTCACTTATGATAGATATTATCTAAACCTTAAGAATAATACTAGCCTAATTAATTATCCATTTTGGCCTTTTTTTTTTTTTTTTTTAATGCTCTTCCATTGAAAATTGGACTGTGTTATACTGTTGGAAACATTGCGGTATCTATAAGGTCGGTCAAATCTAGCCACAAGACAACTTTATTTTATATTTTGAATAGATTCTAGAGAAAATTAATGTATATTAATTAAATCTTGTTAGGTCCTATATTTATTTTAAAATTAAGGACACACACTTTAAAAAAATAATGTTATTATATTATAAATATTTTAATGCTATAAGGAGCTATGTGTGAAAAAGTATTTCTTCTAAGGATATTGCTATTTTTACCAAAATTTTGTCCCACCTCTAAACCATTGCTTGAAAATAATTTTCTTACTAACCTTTCATTTTCATAGTTTCGCTTTCCTTTTTCATCGTCTCCCCATTAATTTAAATATGTGATGGGTGATAATACGTGATGTAACAATAAAATGGCACTACTGTAACTTTATGAAAGCCCACTAAACAAGACCTGAAAGTCCTGCTACACTTTTGCTCAATATATAGCGCGTTTAACCACTAGTTTAAGGGTCCTGGACTCGATTCTTGGCATGACCGAAAAATGTATCGATGGTGAAATGAAGTATTGTGACTATTACAATCATTTTGTTCAGAAAGTGCAAAACATAGGGCCTACCTTTGTGTATATAAGTATATGATAGAAGGGATGTACCGATGCGGATACCGACGAATCATTATCGGGCGATTATTAGTGCATTGGCATTTAATAGCATTATTAGCACCACGTCTTACTACCCGGTCGGATTATACGCACTTACACTAATGTGTAATGGTAGGGTGATTGCGAGATGAAATGGAGGAGCTACAGTTTAACGTGGAATCAGAACCACGGTGGAGACCTGGCATTCCCCACATTCACAAGATGTCTTGTCAGAGGTGAAGGAGGGGTTTGGTAATCATTTAATAGTAATCAGGGGTGACCTGGTGGTCTAGGGGTAAGGTGTCATACTTCTGTGCTGGCGGCCGGGGTTCAATCCTCGGTCCCGGCACAGATTTATCTGATTACCAAACCCTTCCTTCACTCTGACAAGACGTGTATTAATCACAACTTGTGAATGTGGGGAATGCCAGGCCGCCACCGTGGTTCGGATTCCACGTTAAACTGTAGGTCCTCCATTTCATCTCACAATCACCCTACCATTACACATTAGCTTAAGTGCGTATAACCCGAACGGGTACTAAGACGCGGTGCTAATAATAATAATAATAATAATAATAATCAGCTATTATTGTTTCGATTAATCGTTTTTTTTAAGTCAAATATAAAGCAAAATTTTCTGTGTAGGCGTTTAGTAATCAAAATTGATAGAGGGAAAAAAAAGAAACACTTATATACACACACTGCATCTGGGTTGCGGGCTATGCAAAGATTACATAACCAGACAAAGAAATATAGGCTCATACCGTTGATAAAACTAACAATCTACTTCTAACTTGCACCGGTTTGGCATAAAAAAATGTATGCACAAAATATTTTTGTAATAACTACATTAACTGTTATCATTCTCTTAAGTATATTTCCCAATAGTTATTAATAAATAATCGACAATCGGGATTAATCGGTGTAAATAATCGTAGCATGAACAAATATTGATCAGTAATCGGTTCTACTACATCGGTACACCTTTAAATTATATATATATATTTTTTTTTTTAGTCCTCTGAAAAATTCAAGGAGACAGGAGGTAATATTTAGTTTTCTCTGGAGGAAAGTTTCCCTCAGTTTAAGGGGAGCTCCGGGTAATGCAATCTGGGTTGTTACAGAAGGCAATTGTTCTAATCCGCGGTGCCTTGTGGGTGTATTTGCCAGAGGCGGCGGTCATTGTGTTGCTACAACGACCGACCAAAAACTTTCAGCCCCTTGGTGGAAACTTTGGCTCAATCTAGGATTTGTTTTAAGGAGGGGAAGAGGGGGTTGGAAAGAAAGGGGGTAGCCGAGCAGTGAGTTCATCTCTTAAGCCCCTTTAAACTCCTTAACAAACTGCTCCCTTAACTGTATCCTCATACCTTTTAGTGAACTTCTATCTAAACTCAGTTCACGGTAAATTCAAACTTTTTTTCAACAGGTCTGACAGGAATTAAATTAATATCTATCGTGCATTTACTTACAGTACATATTGTTTTGTTTGAGAGTATATCTTGTAAATATTGACTAATACTTCTTTTTATTATTACTTTTAAAGTCTTAACTTTACCGTGACTTAACTCTGGGCATGTATATAAAGGCTTATCTTTCGTCTTGTCTTATTTTATGTTGAGGTTTTGTTCTGTAATTACTGCGGTGGGATGGTGAGATTCCTGCCAAGAAAAATTCAAGTGTAAGGACCCAGGGTTGGGAGAAATATGAGGATGAGTGAGTGATTTAGTGGGTGTTGCTTTTTATATAAGCATAAAGATAAAAAAATTGGGTTGAATAAATATTGAAAATGACCCGTTGCCAATTAAACGGGCCGTTAATATTACTTACAAATGTACTTGTAGTTCTACCTAAACCGACCATTCAAGAATAAATAATCTATTTTTATCTAATTTTAAATATTATGTTTTTATTTAAATATTTAAATACTTGTTCAACTATTTAAGGATTGTGGCATAGCAAGCGTTTAGTATTTGTGATGTTATCTCTTAAAGTTTGTCTGTTGATTTCTTCTATTATGTTGGTATTGACATCTCCACTCTTCCCCCTACCCTTTCACCCGCTTCTCGATTTTACGAGAACTTTCTCTTGTCTTTACTGTCGTATTTTTTCTTCCTTTACTGGGCTCTTTATGACGGCGGCTCGTAATAAATAATTGGCAGAGGCGATGTCGCCGCACCATGTTATTGGCTGCTGCCTTATCACGTGGTGTGGGTAGGGAGAAAACCCTCGCTATACTCCATCCCTAGTAAGATGAGACTAGCCTAAACGCTGCCGTGTCACGTGGTGTGGGTAGGTATAAAACCTCCACTTTCTATACTCCATCCCTGGTAAGATGAGAATAACCTAAACGCTGCCGTGTCACGTGGTGTGGGTAGGTAGAAAACCCTCGCTAGACTCAACGACTTTAAATCCTGGTCTTCCTGAGTCCTTTACTATCGAATGATTAATACATATGAATAAAATGACTTTGGGGGAAATTTCTTGACTTTTTCTGTTTTTACAGAACACCCCCCTGCCCCCAACCCACTACTCATCTTAGATTGTACGTACTATAGAACACATCTCCAACAAACCTTCTCACCATAACTTTTACGTATTCTAGAACCTAACCTACCATCAATCCTTACTCAATATACTTGATAGCTTTAAGGTGACATAAAAACTGTAACAAACATTGGCTTTGACACGACTTGTCTCGAAGGATAGATATTTCTAAATTTACGTTGGGGTGGTAAGTCGGTAAAACAAGGTGTAGGAAAACGGGGGGGCTGGAGGGTAAGAAAGTGGGAATTTTTAAGGGTTCAATAAAATCGTGACATTTTGTTTTATTAGAAAACAAAGCAGGATTGAAAACACTTTGAGACACGAGCTCCTAGCAATGTGCCGCAATTCGCGAGTTGATGAAGTGACGTGTTTCACTCATTTTTCTATATTTATTTTTCTCTTATTTTTCTTAGCACCGCGTCTTTCTACCTTTTAGGGCTGTACGCATATATACTAACTAAGCTAATGAGTAAGGAATTAGGAAGGTTGAATTTAGATAAAGTGTACTCATCTGCATGGAGGGAGAGTGGAAAACCATTTAGGATAATCTACCCTCAGTGCACCAGACCGGGATTCGAACCCCGATCTCTAAGTCATCTACAGGTCATTATAATTGTACAATCGGATGGGAATGAGTAAGACATAATTTAGAAGAAATGTACCGCCATTTATGTAGTTAAAGCGTAGTAAACTATTTTGATGTAAAGAAGGGGAGGGGGTGAAGGTGATACACCTCGTTAAATAATGATTCTAACCCCAACCTCCCCTTTTCCTTTTTAATGAAACGGCAAATAAATTAATTGAGGGTTAGATGAGAAAAATTAGCCAATTATTAATCTTGGCCGTTTTATTTGAATGCCAAAACTTTCATAGATTTGAAAGCTAAATCTATAGTTATTATATATACCGATTCTAGATTATTTCCACTATAGCCTACTAGTAAAAATCTATTTAATATTAAGTCATCTTGTGCTCGATCATTCCCAACACATGGATAACTTACACCATTACACGGGTAAGAATAAACAAAGTTAAAAAAACTCTACTAAGTCACGTGGAGGTAGAAAAAGTCCTGGATAATAAAAATGTTATATTTAATTTGTTTTTTTCAGGAACTTAACGTACACTTTATGAACCGACTGATTATATCAGCACACGACTTACAAACTACCTTAAATCTAGAACAGACACATCCCCCAGTTCCCGGACGTTAATTCAGTACTGTGACAGGGGAAACCCACAGTTCACCAATGATAAATGTTTCTACCATACCAGACATTGAACCCGGGACCTTTAGTTCAGTATACAGACATACCAACAACTGAACTAAGGATTCGGACATTCTAATTTCACATCTAAAGATTGTATTCATGAACATTTTTGACCATGAGATTATGATAAATATTTTAAATTTATATGCTCCCGAACCCCCCAAAAAAGTGGATTTTATAATTTGAACTGTCAGTCTGTTTAATCCCTGGTCACTGATCTGAACTTGATAGTTAGATTTTATATGGCTATACCATTTTTTTTTTTTTTTTTTTTTTTTCCCCAAGACCTTAAATTAAAGGTATCTAACTAACATAATAGATAATAATGCATGCTTAGTTTTCTGAAGTAAATTCATTTAAAGGTAGTTTACTTATGAACATTTTTAGAAAATTTGAAATCTTTCGAAAATCGCTTTGAAGATTTTGTTTAAAATGGTTATCTGGGAAAGGTTTTTAATGATAAATAATATTAGCTTTTTATTTTGACGAATATTAAAAATAATTTTACTGTAGTTCCATAAAAGTCTTTAACCGGTTCCTTGATATAATGGTCAGTGCACCTGGCTATGAACCTGGGGGTCCCGCGTTATATTTCCATTTGGTACCATAAGTAATTTTCCCGACGGTCACCATGATTAGGTTAGTTAATATTAAGTTAGGTCTAAGCGTTTCCACACTTCATAATCACATTGTGACACGAAAAGAACCTCCACTGAAAGGATGTACGATTATTATATTCAAACCCTTCCTTCACCTCTGACAAGACATCTTGGGAATGTGTGGAATGCCAGGCCTCCACCCTGGTTCGGATTCCACGTTAAACTGTAGGTCCTTCATTTCATCTCACAATCACCCTACCATTACACATTAGAGTAAGTGCGTATAACCCGAACGGGTAGTAAGACGTGGTGCTAATAATAATAATATTATTATACCTCGGGAAATGGTACGTAAATACCGACTAATATTTCCACAAACTGGTCTAAGAGTAATTCACCCCAGACACGCATAAAAAATATACATACATATATAACTTTTGTATATAATAATATTCAAATTTTCAAAAACCAGTTATATTTTTTTTTAATTTAAATGATTTGGTTTGAAATTTATATATGAAGTGTTTATTGTGATTAAAAAGATATGTTTGTTTCTCTAATAAACACATATGTAATGCAGTCTATTGAAAATCTATTTTTGATAATTTGGTTTCGAGCTATATTATACTATGTGGGTGACCTGACGGTGTAGGAGTAAGGTGTCGGACTTCTGGGCTGGAGGTCTGGGTTTCAATCCTCGGTCTCGGCACAGATTTATCTGATTACCAAACACTTATTTCACCTCTGACAAGACGTGTATTAATCACAACTTGTGAATGTGTGGAATGCCAGGCCTCCACCGTGGTTCGGATTCCACGATAAACTGTAGTTCCTCCATTTCATCTCATAATCACCCTACCACTACACATTAGCGTAAGTGCGTACAACCCGAACGGTTAGTAAGACGCGGTGCTAATAATAATAATAATAATAATAATAATAATAATAATAATAATATTAGCACCGCGTCTTACTACCCGTTCGGGTTATACGCACTTACGCTAATGTGTAATGGTAGGGTGATTGTGAGATGAAATGAAAGACCTACAGTTTAACGTGGAATCCGAACCACGGTGGAGGCCTATAATAATAATAATAATATATGTGAGAAATTGTGTATATTTTCTTACCATTTATTTATTTATAAATATTGAGCAGTTCAAATGTTACCATAAAGATATATATTTGAAAATATTTATTTTTATGTGTGTGCATATATTATATATTTGACTCTGCTTTGGGGGCTTTAGTGACAAAGAAGTAACTGTAAAAGAAATGTATAAAATGAGCGATGCCAGAGTCTTTCTTGTTCAAAAATGCTTAGTCATCTGATCAAAAAGCGTTTGTAATATATATATATGGCTTGAAGGCGTTATTACACGATTTCCAGGAAAAAAGGGACATATTCCTTATATAGCCTAAGACTTTTTTTCTTCTTTCTAGAATGCTTTTTCCGACAGTTTTTCATTATTATTTCATTTTTTTCGTGGAATTTCTTCTTGAAGAGAAATGATATCTCATAAAGTAATAGCTGACACAATGGGGGGTGGGGGGGGGGGGGTTGTAAGTAGGCGATGTTTGTAGTTATTGTTTGAAATGAAAGTAATATTTCTTCCTCTCTTTTTTTTTTTTTTTAGCTTCTACTGTGAAAATACTTAACGCAGGGACGTAACTATAGGTGGCAAAATGCCGCAGGCCTGCACCAGTTCCACTCGCCCAAAATTAATTTGGTAACAGATGAAAGTGTTTTTCAAGCCTGTTTTTGTTTCGTAAATATCTCATTACTCAATCAAAAAACTACTCAATAGTCACTTTATTGTGCATAATTTCATGCTCTAGAAAAAAATATATCTTGCATACTTTTCTGTAAAAATTAATATTTAACAAGATAATCTTATAAACAAATAAATTTCAAAAAAATTAATATTTTTTTTTCCAATAAATAATTTACAATACTTAAGAATTTGATTGTAGAAATTCTCACAAATCTGTTTTTACCATCATTTCGAAAATAATTGCAAAAAGTTAAACCTGTTGCTAAATATTGCATGATTTTGGATAATTTCTTATTATATTTTGGTGGAGATACTCCGCCCACCATGGGCCCATTACTGCCATTTCGAAAGAAAAAAAAAACTTTTTTTTCTAAATCTTTCTTTAGCATTCTCTTAGTTTAGAAGATATATTTTAAAAAAATATAAAAATACCATGTAAAAATACCATGTTTGAAAAAAATCCATCAAACCATTTTGTTAAGCCCAGGAACAGGTATTGTTTTGATGCCCACATACGCGTTACGGTGGCCTTATGGTCTAAGGCGTTATTCTCCTAATATACTGGATTGTCAATAATGAGGAGATCGGGGCCCGATTCCCGGCCGGTTGTACTAAGGGTGTTTTTCCCTTAAATGATTTCTCACTCTCTCGTCATGCAAATGTGGGTACATTTCCTTAAAATTAAGCCTTCCTCATCCCTAATATACTGGCATTATTAGTACATAAGCGTATAACCTAAACGAGTAGTAAGATGTGGTGCTAAAAAACACATATTAGAGTTTGGGGGCATAAAAAAACCTTACAAGATCTCTCATAACCTTGAAATCAAAATGTTAACGTAAAAAAAACAACCACTGAGACAAGGAAATTGAAAACCGCTATCTCGAATTCTGTCTACGTCCTCTCCTTACTGAATGGCACGTTTCCACACTTAAAATCATCAATGTCCTCTTCGTGTCGTCTTCTACTTCTAGGTCACCGGTGTTGCTAACGTTAGCAGTCGATACCGAGGGGATCCGATCGTTGAGTATTTAGCGAACTCATTTGAATTTCAGCGAGTTTACTTCCCCACGGTGAAAGAGGGGAATTTTAGATAGAAAAGGGGGGTAGGAGGGGGGACTTTCTAACAAGAGATTTGCACCATAGTTACCGGTATGGAAATCCTTTTAACCATTCGATCTAACTGAATAATTCAATTAAGGGCTTATTACCAACCGGTGCAAAAAGGGTTGGAGGAAGGGTTTTGAAGAGAGAGAGAGGGAGGGGGAGATAATTGATATGGTATTACCTCTCGTCGTGTTTATTTTGATAGGGGTGACCAAATCTCATGGTACGTCCGTTGTAAGATAGCGGAGTTTTGTTGAACTTAATAAATAGTTCTTAGTAGTAGTGTAAAGCTTCGTGTTATACCCTCTCTCTTTCCCGCCATACTCCTGAGTACATACATATACCCAAAATCCCTCTACCCAAACCTTTCTACCCGCAATATATTTAACTAGCCCCCTTCCCCGTAAAAAAAATATTGTAAAGAATACTGTAAAACAAAGCTTCAAATCATCCATCATGTCAATATAAAAACAAAACTTTTTTACTTAAAAAAAAAATATATAGTCCTACCATCACTGTATAGCCCTTCCCTCTTCTTATCCTCCCTCCTATTTTCATCTCATTCCTCTTTCGTCACCCCTACCCTCCACCCCCTTCACCAACCCCACTTTCCCTTCAACATTTTTTTTTTCCAATGACTATATAATATACTATCGACATTTTCATGAGAAATAAATTAAATTTTCAAAATAAAATATAGCCTATGTTATTCGCTGATAATGTAACTTTATATTGCTGAAAGGATTTTTAAAATCGGTTCAGTAGTTTTTGAGTTTATCCATTACGAACAAAAAACAAACAAAAATTAAATCTTTCCTCTTTATAATATTAGTATATATATAATGGAATACGATTAATAATGTCAAATTTAAGTATGACCTTGTGCGCTTGGCTCTATACCTAGGACTATTGGGAATTCATTATCTGCCAGGACCACTGGATAGTGATGTTTTCTGCAACTTGAAGTGTAATATCTTTTCTCTTGGCGAATGCTGGAGAATTTACTTAAATTCACCCTAATGATAATGTAACTGAAAATGAGTAGATTTTTTTTCGATCACTGATACCATTTTATGATTAATATTTATTTAATTATTTTGCACAACACCTTAATAGCTTGTCCAAGCTAGCCACATACGTACACTAATGGGGTATTGATTCCAGAGGTGTGGATCAGACAAAACGTAACAGCATTCCTGTTAAGTGAAGGTAAAAAAGAATTGGAAATAAATCATAATCAATCGGGTTTTGAACCCATACCAAACTTACGACTAAACTTTTGGGGCCACCGAAAAGGGTAATTTCCCTTTCGATTTATGTTTGTTTGGTTTTAAGGAAGTCGTGCATATACTTTTTTCTAATTTTATATTTTCCCTTTTAAGTGGATTGTATCTGTTATTTTATTATTATTTTTTTATCACCGCGTCTTATTACCTGTTCATGCTTTACGCATTCATGATAATTACTCTAATGGGCTAGGTAGGAATGAGGAAGGGAGTATTTTAGAGGTAATCTACCCGCATTTGCATGAAAGGAGAGTGGGAAACTATTTAGGAAAAACCACCCTCAGTAGACACGATGGATATTCGAGCCCCGTTCTCCCCGTCATCAGCAGGGCAGCCTAGCACGAGAATGACACCTTACTGGAGCGGGTTATTTGTTATTGATTGTATTTGTTTAACCCGCAGTGGTGGTAACGTGGCAAGTGTTAGAGCTGACAACAGATGAGTGATTATGTTGAGGTTAGATACTTAGACCATCTGTACTGTGTTGAGAGGTTTTCCTATTTATACTTTTCCCATTCCCTTTCCACTCTATATAGCTAGAGAATTTCCTATAAATTACTTTTCTCATCTTTATCCCATTGATTAAACTGTCAAATAATATGTGTGCTCTAATACACAGCCTAAAAAAAATCACACCTCCAAACTGTTGCTTATACGGTTTAAGACGTTAGACTTGCACTATAGTCTGTTATCGTTGCAACGACTGGTAAGATTCGAATTTATGTTGGATGCACTGGAGTGATTTATTTTTCTATCACTCGTTCACGCTAATTTTAGTACATTCCTACTCGTCGTTAATGACCAGGATATCCACCCCCGCGCACAGTCCCCCTTCCCCTTTTTCATTTTTATAATATAACAACACTTGTGGTGGTAGTTCCATGAATATTGGAAGATTTTACAAAAATAATCTTTCATACTGCCTTCGGGCCTTCCATTATTTTATTTTTATAATCCAAGTTTTTGAAAACCTTTGTTTTTTTTGTGAGGAAATTGCTTTCCTACAGCGATACTCATAAAGTATAGTCAACATTTTAGACAAAAAAACACCTTATTTGCCATGCATAGTCCTTCTCATTATATCTGTGTCCTGCTATCCCGTCTGGTGTTGTTATTTTTTTTTAACAAAGTTATTTTGTTTACAAAATATGTATGAATCATTTTGCTCACGTAAAATATGGCTTTGACTTGCTAAAATATTCAGATGCTTCTTTTGGTCTGGTTGAAACTAAATTTTGGAAACAAGGTCGCTCTTATTATATTGTCTGTTTCGTCTTGGTTTTGTACCCGTCCCCTCCTTTTTTTTTTGTTACGTTTTTGTTTAGTAAAGAAGAATAGAGCATGTACAGTTCTGTCAAAGAAAAGTAGACTTATTTAAATCACCGAAACGGCAAACTCTGGTTTCGAGTCACTCAAAAGTGCGCCTTGTGGTTAAAATTTAATTTTACTTTTATATATATACGCTCAGCACAAGGTTAATATTATTATTTTATTGTAAGTACCGCGTATTACAACCTGCTTTACGCATATATACTAATTACTATATTAAGTTAGGTATGAGGAAGGTTACATTTAGGGGAAGTATACTCACATTTGTATGGAAGAAGACTGAAAAAACAATTTTGTAAAAAACCTCAATGCACCCGACCTGTATTCGAACCTCGTTCTCCCTGTCATCGGCATTATAGTATAACACGAGAGTGACGCCATAAACCATGCGGGCACTAAAGCAGGTAGCTTAATATTTACTTATGGTTTAGATGATGGAAGTATGTAGGAAGTAAACCCGCATCAGTGTGGAAAGAGGATCGGAAAACCCGAGTATTAACATATAGATAAGAAGCGTTACCTGGATTCGAATTCCAACCTCTTTCAGAATATTGAAAAAGGGCAAATTGTACAATAGGAAAATAATATTATGCCGCCTGTAAAATACAGGATAGTACATCTGGCTAATCTGGTCTGGTTTACCGTTGAGGGGAAGGTCGGGGCTTGAATTTCGGCTGGGTGTACTGAGATTTTAGTTTTCTTAAATGGTTTCTCTCTCTCCCCCCCTCTCCCCATGCCATACACACACATTCTCTAAATTATTATTATCATTATTATTAGCACCACGTCTTATTACCGTTCGGGTTATACACACTAACGCTAATGTGTAATGGAAGGGTGATTGTGAGATTAAATGAAGGACCTACAGTTTAACAGGGATCCGAACCACGGTGGAGGCCTGACATTTCACACATTCACAAGTTGTGTCTAAATTATTCTTTCCTGATTCTTAGCCCGGTTAGTGTAAATATCCGAGATTTCTTGTACGGGTAGTCAGACGTGATGTAAAAAATATATATATATATACTAATAAATATAATGTATTTATGAAACTTGTTTATCTGGTTTAAAAAAAATGTAATAGTCTTTTGAGTGACTTCATTTTGTATGTACGGGACCACCTCTGGTTTAACTCGTGTGAAGAGGGTACAATGGAGGGTGTTATTGTAGTTTGGCTGTCTTTTCGAGAAAACGCGAGTCTCACGTATATAACACTCGCGCGAATTCATGCGGGGGAGGGTAAATGAAGGGTTCGCAGCGTCGAAAGAGAGCGAGTCCTGTATTTTTTTTTTTTTTTTAACAATCCTTCTTTCTCGCCTGTATCTACCTCCTGTTCCTTTCTCCGTCAACCCCTCTTTTTTTTTCCTGAACACTTCCCTCGCGCCCCATTTTACTCTCCCAACCCAAGTCATATTCTACGTGGCGCACTCAGACACCAAGAGTTCCCGAACCAATTTGTATGCAAATATTGCGGGAACATCCCCCCTTCCCTCTAAGTCCCCCCTCCCCCCCACGTCTACCCGCGCTGGGATCTGGGTGGACCCTTCGAATTGGGAACTGGATAAGAGGGGGGAGGGGGGGTTGTACATTGTAACCCTCGACTATACATCGCTCGTCTTTTGTCGGCCAGGTCAACCAGGGGGTGTGAGTGAAGGAGTTTTATTTCAGAACAGGATGGCCTAGCATTATTATTATTATTAGCACCACGTCTTACTACCCGTTCGGGTTATACGCCCTTACGCTAATGTGTAATGGTAGGGGATTGTGTGATGAAATGGAAGACTTACAGTTTAACGTGGGATCCGAACCACGGTGGAGGCCTGGCATTCCCCACATTCACAAGTTGTGATTAATACACGTCTTGTCAGAGGTGAAGGAAGGGTTTGGTAATCAGATAAATCTGCGCCGGGATCGAGGATTGAACCCCGGACTCCCAACACAGAAGTCTTGACACCTTATCCTTAGACCGCCAGGTCGCCAATATAATGCATTAGAGAGTGGGGCTGGAAAATAAATAAATAAATATATATATATATATTGTATTCCTACTGAATTAAACAGAAAAAAAAACGTTTTAGTGACCATATAATCTAAATCCTTACTTTTTTTTAGCGCCGCCCGTTCAAGTTATACACCAATGTACTAATTACACTAATCTTTTAGGGATAAGGAAGGCTTAATTTAGAGAAAATGCATCTGCATTTGCGTGGAGGAAGAGTAGAAAACCATTTAGGATAAACCCTTCTCTGTTCACCCGACTGGGAACGAATCCTGATCTCGTCTTTAGCAATCTAGTCTAACACGAGAGTAGTGCGTTAGATAACACGGCCACTGACGCGGGTTTAAAGCTTTACTTTCATGCTAGACTGACTTTCTGATGACGGGGAGATCTGGGTTCAAATCCCTATCGGGTCTACTGAGGGTGGTTTTCCTTAAATTGTTTCCCACTTTTCTTCCACGCAACTGCAGGTATATTACATATTAAATGCTTCCTTACTCATCCCTACCCCATTTAGAGTAATTATCATACATGTGTAAAACCTGAACAGTTAGTAAGACGCGGTGTTAACAGAAAAATACAATTCGATATAGTCTTATTCACAATAGGATTGTAACTACAACACCCACAACGGTGGTCGCGTGGATGAAGGCGTAAGTCTTTTATTATTTGCCTTTCATATCCAAATCCTTTTAGTCTAACTATACAGGTAGCCAGGACCGGTAGTAAGAAGTGGATCACACAAATAATATAACTTGGGTCACTATTGGGACTCTATACTCCATTCACTGTAGGAATTACTCTCTGGAAGGTCTTTTTTCCTACCATTATCCTACTATATAATAGATTTCTGGTAGGGAAAAAGGCCTTTCAGAAAACAATTCCTACGGTGAACGGACTTATAATAATGGATATGCATGCAACTGCAGTCCAGTTTTCATATGAAGGTCCTTATCGGACCTCTAGAAACGTTACTTAATCTAGTTAACGTATTAATGCATAGGTTTTATTTGATAAATATTATCAATATCTATAAAATATAATAAAATGTTATCACTGTGGACCGCGTGGATAATTTTGTATGAGTATTTATCTAAGCTTCGTCTTACCGAAATCTAAATCCTACTATAGGTAATAGCATTTAAAACGTGCGGAATTTATTCATAAGATGTTTATGTATTCGGTTCGATTGAAACCCTTAAGTACGATTTTATTTATTCTTTCTCTAAATTTTATAACCCTAAGCTTTTCATTTGTTTCTGATTTTGGTGTGTATTATTATTATTATTATTATTATTATTATATATATTATTATTATTATTATTAGCACCGCGTCTTACTACCCGTTCGGGTTATACGCACTTACGCTAATGTGTAATGGTAGGGTGATTGTGAGATGAAATGAAGGACCTACAGCTCAACGTGGGATCCGAACCACGGTGGAGGTCTGGCATTCCCCACATTCACAAGATGTCTTGTCAGAGGTGTATGAAGGGTTTGGAAATCAGATAAATCTGTGCCGGGACCGAGGTTTGAACCCCGGCCGCCAGCACAGAAGTCTGACACCTTACCCCTAGACCACCAGGTCACCTTTGGTGTGTAACTTTTTTTTTTTACCCACTTGCTTTGAATAAATCATGACATAATACTGTAAAATATATAATATAAACTAGATTAAAACATTATTTTATTAATAATTATCTATAATCAGACTTGTATTTGTATTTTTTAACAAATTGCATTTTAATCAAATCAATAATTTGGTTGGTTCTCTTAATGGCAGTGAACAAAATATAATTAAAGTGGAATATGTTTAAAAATTTCTCAGTTCCTAAGAGTAATTAGTTTAATGACATTTGCTAAAAGGTTATTCAGGATAATAAAGTTCTGAAGCCCCAGGTTTGAATTCCCATCTAGGTGCTATTAACTATTAACTTATTATTATTATTATTATTATTATTATTATTATTATTATTAGCACCGCGTCTTACTACCCGTTCTGGTTATACGCACTTACGCTAATGTATAATGGTAGGGTGATTGTGAGATGAAATGGAGGACCTACAGTTTAACGTGGAATCCGAACCACGGTAACTATTAACTTGCAATACCTTTATGTCCTTTTCTCACGCTCGTACAAAACAATTCCCATCGAACATGATGAGTTGTATGTTATAATTCTTCTGCTAAAATACAAAATGTATAGGGCTTTTATTTGAAACCAGTGCTTTCTATAAAATACATATTTCCGGTCAGTTTTTTTTATTCAAACACTAGGACATAATCTGTTTTCGAACATGTTGCGGTGACATTTGCGACAAGATGTGTTAACAATTAACTGGTGCGATGTGTAACTGTCCGTCAGCCTGACTCTGCGATGTACTTAGTTCGAACCCCCTTGTGAAGACATGTCGGGGATAGTTAAAGCTAATGTAACATTGTTGGGGGTACATGTGCATGTATTTGAGTGTACAGTCTGGTCAAAATGAAACTATACCTCACCCGCATCGCACGGTCTGATACGTCACTCTGACAATTGATTTGATTTTCGATAAAGGGGAGGTCGGGGTTTCGAATCTCTGTCGGGAATACTAAGGGGGATTTTTTTTTTTTTCTAAAACTGTTTAAAAACTCTACCTCCACGCAAATATAGTACCGTACTTTAAAACCCTACCTTCCTTGTCCCAATTCCATTGGATTAATTATTGAACGCGCATAACCCGAATGGGTAGGAAGACTCGGTAAATAATAATACATCCCTAGTAGTTGTATAGTAGAATTTTGGTATGAATGAACTTTTAGGAAATAAAACTCTTTTTTGTGTTCAACATTGATAACATTTTATTTTATTAATGGTAACTTTTGTAACTGTAAAAAAGTGTCTTTCTCTCTAAATTGGACTGTGAAGTTTCAATTTTCAAAATTGTAATCAAAATAGAAGAATATATCGTACGATTTCTAAAATCACTTATTATATCAAATATAATTTATAAACCAACTTATCCTAATACCGTAGGTCTACGTCTAGCGCCTAGTCTTTGTTCGTAGATATTTATTAACTTGATGGCAGTATCATGCTGGCTACAGAATAGGGGAAACCTGGAAAAATCGGAATTTTTTAATGTCAGGGTAAATATTGATATGTCATTGAATTTTATTAAAAATATGGAGGGATCAGAAAATTTTTCACGAACCCCCAAAAAAGTATTATTATTAAAAAAAATGTTAAGGGGTCATTTTCTTATATTTTATATTAAGTTTGCTATCCTGGGTTCTGGTTTTTGTTTATAATTAACTACATAGGTCTGTAAATCTCAAGTACTCAAATAAAATATTAACCGTAATAAATATATTGAATCTAGTTGTTGTGTTTGTCCTTTATTACCAAAGATATGTCAACAAATCTCCACAATAAAACTACTCCATTAAACTATTAAATATTTGATTTATTTCGTTATTTAAAAAATATAATGTATCTTAACGCTTTTATATTTATTTATATAAAAGGAAAACTATAATCGCTTATATAAGTTTTAATTTTAGTTTGACCAAAATGAATTTCCTATCAAATCAACTTTGTAAATTAAGCTCTGCTTTGATAACGTTATCTATGTATAGGCATATAACATGACAGTTCAACATATCCTTTGCCTTTGATAGTGATGTGTTGACGTGGTCCCTGACTAGTTGGGTTTTCACACATGCGTGCCTTCTGATTTCATTGGAAAGTACAGTAAATCCTACACAATCAAAGATAATATAATTTGTTGTATTTAGTCCATCCCACTTTAGTATTATGGAGTTTTTAAACTGCACGTATCCCTTGAAGTTGGGCTGTAAAATGTACTTATCAAAAGTAAGGAAAAGTCAGGGAATTTAAATACTTAACTATGATACCGGGATAGGAGGGGCTAGAATTTTAAGTAAAATATGCCATCATTTGTGTAGAGATAGAATGGTAAACCATTTGTGAAAAATCATCCTAAGTGCACACAATCAAGATTTTAACCTTGACCACCTCGTTACCGGCAAACCAAATTATATACTGGTTTTCTCGTGAAGTCTGTTCCGAAAGGTATTTTGCCCTGCCGGAGTTTTATAATATAGTACGAGTTTTATAGGAAAAAATACCTTCCAGACCGGACCAATTCCAAAAATCAATGTATCGATAAACCCACGGCATTGAATCCGCGTGTTCACCAATGTGGGGATTATTAAATAATCTTAGACCTAATTCGGTCGCCGCATGGTCTAACGCGCTACTCTTGCAGTAGACTAGACTGCCGATGACGGGTAGATCAAGGATATAATCTTGGTCGGGTTTACTAGGGTGGTTTTTCCTAAATTGTTTTCCACTCTCCCTCCACGCAAATGTGGGTACACACTATAAATATAAACTTCCTCGTCTCTAAAACTATTAGCGTATAACCTGAACGGGTGCTAAAAAAAATCCTAGCTTGTTTGAGAACTAATAATCCTAGGGACACGACCAAAATGCCATTTTTCGATTTATCGCGGATGACTGTACATGTAAGCCCCGGGGGGTACGCGTGTGTGCCACATACGAACCGTCCTGCCGGTATGGTTTATTGACGTGTGACCCTCATTACCAGCAGCTGAAGTAGAACGGGAGATGACTACTCCCAGCAGGCTCGTGTTTTCCCCAAAATTTGCTGAAGGCTCCCTCAGGGAGAAAGACGACACGGGGGAAGGGGTGGGCTTTGTTCACCTAAAATGGAATTTATTTGCATGATAATGTTGATAAAGAGTTTTGTTAGTGTCATTGTATATTATTATTCAAGGCCATACCATAGGTTTTATTTTGACGCTCTATTTTTTTTTTGTTTTTACTCTTTTTAAAAAATCTAGTAAATATATTAATAGGAAAACTCAAAAAAATGAATTTTGTTCGGAAAGTATGTTTGGTGTTGTATCAACAAAGAGGATAAAAAATACATCTTTTTCTACTTCATATAATTAGGTTGGTTATATATAACCCATTTCTAAATCGCGTGACCTAAGCTTCTTTTTTTGTTTTATCATCCATCATAATTATGTCCCAAGAGCTGTTGTTTGTTCCCATTAAATGATAAAATATCGTTGTTATATAAATAATAGAAAAATATACACGATTGTAATCATTGAATTGGACTCATGCTCACTTCTTTTGTCACTTACATGAGGGGTTGCTTCACTCGCTTTCTATGATTTTACTTTCTTATATATACTTTTTAATGGGGGGGAGGGGCATGACCGTAAGAGGTGTATTATCTAGTTCGGTCGCTGTGTATGTGTTGGAACAGAGCGTTGCCCAGAGTACACTATAGGTGGTTTGTCTACGCGTCATACCCGCAATGAAATGTTTGTGTAGTCAGTGTAAATATTAAAACTAACTTAAGCCTAATTAACCAGACAATCTTTACCATAGTAACAGTTTCTCTTTAAGGGACAACACTTATGGTGCCGCCTGGAATAACACCCGGGACCTGTATATTGGTAGCTCACGGTGCTGATCACTATACCAGCTAAGTCTGTCTCTTGTTAAGATAATTGTAAACGTGAAAAATTTTGACCTTGAAATAATAATGTCTCTTGACGCCTAATGTTCTCCGAACTCAAAAAAAGGTCTTAAGGAGTTTTTCCCATGTCTGTCTTTCCTCTATATCTCTCTATACTTGGGGCTCGAGAAAAAAAAATGTTTTTATGGATGTCGTTAAAACGTAATATTTGGATGTTATATTATCATGAGGCAAAATCACTATTTTGATTTTAGCTCTAAAATTAAAAGTAGTTTGTTTACTCATGGCGGGTGACCTGGCAGTCTAGGGGTAAGGTGTCAGACTTCTGTTCTGGGGTCCGGGGCTCAATCCTCGGTCCCGGTACAGATTTATCTGATTACCAAACCCTTCCTTCACCTCTGACAAGACATCTTGTGAATGTGGGGAATGCCAGGCCTCCACCGTGGTTCGGATTCCACGTTAAACTGTAGGTCCTCCATTTCATCTCACAATCACCCTACCATTACACATTAGCGTAAGTGCGTATAACCCGAACGGGTAGTAAGACGCGGTGCTAATAATAATAATAATAATAATAATAATTTACTCATGTCCCATTTTTGAAACATTGGAAGAAAAAATCGAGAATGGATTTAACTATGTTATGCAAAATGTATATCTAAAGTAATGTTTAACATGATAAATAACATTGTCTACTTGTTTTTCAAAGAAAAATGTATTTAAAATTTTTTTAAAGGTTGATACTGATTTTTGGAAAATTTAAATATCTTGAAAATCGTAGATTACTTTAACGGTTTTATTCAAAAAAGTTAACTGGTGAGTGTTTTACATTATAAATAATAGTTTGTTTTAGTTTGTATTAATAATAAAAGCATTTTATGTTGTTTTACTGATGATAGATTATTTTTCTTTTCTTTTTTCTTTCAAAAATATCTTTAACAATAATTTACTTTTATTTGTTTTATTTGAAGTGTGTTTCTTTTGATTATCAAAATATTGTGTTTTTTCCAAGGAATAATATTAAAAGGTAGGCCTGGTTTAAATAAAAGAAAATCAAAAATTTTGTTTTTAATTACAATTAACTCTATGGGAAGTTATGTATGATTATATCCTACCATTTATTTAATTAAATTTGTTTCGGAAAGCGTGTGTTTTATAACCCATTGAACTGTCGATACACTATTAATAACTAAAGTTTATCTGCAAACTTTTATATCATTTTAACATTATTGTGATAAGTTATAGGGTGCGCGTATGAATACTCCAATTGGTGATATGCACAGTTATCACTTTTGAGAGCTGGTGTATTTTGAACGACCGTAGTTCAAATCTCTTGACTAATTAAAACAAATTTAAAGTGGTCTGCTCTTTGGTAGATTTTACAACTTTCAGATATATTACAATAGCTGATCGATCAACTTTAATTTTTTATTGGATGACATTATTTTCCCTTAAATCAACCATCCGAGCTTTAGGTTATCTTAACTACTTTTGCCACGAATTAATTTTGGTAGTAAACGTTGAATTAGAATAAGTGTATTCGCATTTGCCTGGTGTATGGGGGGTGGGGGTGGAGAAGGGGGAATCAATTAGGGGAAAAAAACTCACTGTGCCCGACCGGGGGATTCTAACCCCATATATTTCCGTCATTGGCAGTCCGGTCAATTGCTGGAGTGACTTCTTAGACCATGCAGCCACCGAATTGGATTAGTTCTTTTTAGATGCTATTCTATGTTGAAATATGATCATCTAGGTTGTAGTCCACCTTTATTTTTAGCGACTCAGCCACGTTTACCGACACGCATACACCGATTCGCCGCCCTCCTTGAACCAGGTCGAGTCTATCGACACGGGTTCGCTAGTGTTAATACTGAATTATAAAATCACTTCCAAATGTGCATTTTCTAAACGACTCATTTTTAACGTGTTCGTCATAAAGAGATAATCATAATATTCAGTCAACTTGAGTTTTTTGTGACGTAAAATTATGGGAAGTGGGAGGTTGGGTGGATACCTAAACCTATACTTGTGGAAGACGACACAAGAAGGATATTTGTTTCTTCTCTCTAGTGATACCATGTTTAAAATTAGCTTCTTTTTACTTTCACTCTACACCTATGAGAAAAAGTATTGTGATTGTCAAAAAAAATCTAACTTGAGATTTTGATAAATGTCGTTTCACATGACCCCCTGAAACAAACAAAAAAGTTGTTTTCGCAATGCTGTCTGTCTGTACTCGGGCTATAGCTGAAAATGTCTACCGATTGGGCTTAAACTTGGTATTTTTTAAGAATCACATAGCCAAAACTATTATTTGTGCTTTTGGCTTTGGTTATTTGATTCTTAAATATGCAATCCCCTACAATTAAATAATTGTACAAGTGGCAACAATAAGCCAACTACCGAGTCGAAGGTTGCTGCGTTGTCTGATAGCTCGTGATCTTAATAAAAGCACACATTTGTAGCCGACGATTTCCGCACGTCCATCATAGACTCTGCCTTAAAATATGAGTGAAGAATGACCCTGGGCACGGGACTATTCCTGGATAGTTAACTGGTTAGAGCATTGGCGTACTAAGCCAAAGGTCCCGGATTCGATTCCCCTATCCAGGCGACATTTTTCAATTTTCAGAATTTGATATTTTCTGTTTTCATAAGATCCCCCTGAGGGGTTTTTGGAATTAGATATCCAACCCTAAATTTAAGGGTAGTTTACTGCAAAGCAAAAAAGAGAAAAATATTAATATTCTCGATTTTCGCTTTAAGGATTTTAATTAAATTTTATATCTTGGACATCAGGCCTATTTGTCATAATAAACCAAATGGCATTACTCATTTTTTTTAAAAATTACTTTGAGGATACTTTATAAATGGTAAGTTTTGTGAGTTTCGTAATTTCTTCGCAACTATTTGCGATACGAAATAACTTATCATTATAAATTATAGTACTATTGAGGATACAAATCTTTTATTTGAAATATATTTTCATAAAACCAATATCTTCTGAGCTATGATCAAATATATAAGCTTATACTTTTTAATTCACGTCTCTAAAATGAATTTGATTCTTATGCTCTTTGGTGGACAAAGATGTTTCTCTTTTCTCAATTTTTCTGTAACAGTGTTCCTAGTTCTTAATACCATGGAGTAAATAAGTATTGTTTATTATTTTATTTATAATCTTTACTACTGTATTGTTTCTACAACATTGTATAAACCTATTATTTCGTTTGCAAATCTTACGAGTTTTTAGTAAAGGTATAATTTAAGATAAAAGCGGAGAAATTATTTGCGGTGCACCGTACCATTTATTTTTGATGCCCCTTGATGGTACCTAGCAATACCCTTGCGGAAGTACTCACATTTTTCACGGAGCGCAGCCATTTTAACTTGGAGAGCTATGGGCTTGGTGTAAGTTTGTCTTTGTCCACAGAATGGTTTCCAGCAGACGTCACCTCCATAGTTAATAGAACTTACAAAGTTTGAGACACATACATGTTACATAGACAAGTTATTCTCCTGCCAAGTCCTTGGAAGGAAGAAGTATATATATAAATCAATGCAATAACTGGGTTCGAACATAGCTTTGATAATGTATTCATATGTAGTAAATAAACTTTGAGCACATCAATTGAACAGGAAATTGGCCAGACATCGTAGGACTTGACTGACAGAAGCAAAGTAGTCGGCCAGCTCGACGGGGCTAACACAGCAAACGAGGTTAACATATAACTGGATTCTCTTGCGAATGAACATTTGAAGCACCCTTTAGAAAATACTTTTTTTTTCTTCTGGCTGCTATTGATAACATTTTACTAAATAATATTAGTGTAACTTTGTACGTATTGATGATATATATCAAAATTTACAGATTAAAAACACATGACTTGACGTATTAAAAACATTAAAATAGATCTAGTAACCTTTTTAGTTGTCAAATATGTCCATATATATATATATATATGGTATGAGCGCTTGGAATTCCTCGACACCTTAAAGAATATTCTAGATTAATAAAATCTCAAATTTTCTCGAATTCATTTATGAGGACCTTGACTTGAAATAACAGTTTTACTTGGTAAAAGGAATTAAATAGAGTTTTGTAGTTGAGAGAGTAACATAATCACACACACACACAAAGTTGTTTCATAATTCATTTGTTTAAAAAAGTGAATCTTTGTTGTTCATGACGAAATAGACATGGCAAACAAAATGGCATTTTGTTAGTGGCACCAAGCCTTAAACGACTTTTAATTTTAATTTAAGGACTTGAATTTAGATTTGAGATTCGAAAGAAAATTTAAATTTCCTATTCGAGAAATAAAGGATTTGATCCATGTATAATTTAAAGCTTTTGTTTTTAACACTATGTATTACTACCCGTTAGGGTTATACACATATGTGCTAATTACGCTAATGGTTTTAGGGAACCAGAATTTGTGTGGAGGGAGAGTAAATTTTTATTTTTTAGAAAAAACACCTTCGGTACATCCGACCGAGATTCGAACCTTGATCTCCCAGTCATCATCAGTCTAGTCTACTGCGAGAGTAGCGCGTTAGAACTCGCGGTCACCGAAGCGGGGTTTAAAGCTCTTGTCTTTAGTAATAATGGTGGAGTATAAAGCTCTCACTTAAATGAATGAACTCTAGAAAACATCTTCACCCTGCAAATTTATTACTGCTAGTGGGAGTAATATCGACTTTTATTGGGAAACGGTCGGGTGAGATATCCGCCGCTATCGCAGCCCTGTAGACCAATCACGGTCGTTTCCGTGTCGTCAATTTATTGGTAATGGACCTGTGGGGATTAGATGCGCGGCTAGTGTGTCTGACTTGTAACTCCCCCTACCCTCTCCTCTGTCTTGTTGCTGATGTCGCGAAATGGGGCAGTTAAAAGTGCTCAAGCTTGTTTTAAATTATGTTTTCCTCTTTTTGTTTGAAAATGGCTTGTACCTGTTTAATTAATAAACTTTTGTTTTAAAATAAACGTTAAGGCGTATCTTCTTTAACATTTGCACTGTCATTTAAATAACTTTAAGGATGTTTGTTGGAGTTTATCGATGTTTTACTAATAAGTCAATAAAACTTCAATAATAATTATGGTACTATTTTTTACTGGCGGAGCGAAGGTCCTCTTTTAGTTAGACAGTTGAGAATTTCGTATGCTTGTTCCGAGATGACTCCTAAATTCGTGGATCACCTATCAACGAAGTTTGTCAGGGTTATTCTTTGAGTTTAGGCCGTATTATATTATTATATATACTACTATAAAGCCACATGGCTGACTCACTCACTGACATTAATGTTTACCCAATTCCAGATGACCTAGAAACTTGAAATTTGGCAAACTTATAGTTTCTAGCCTGTAACCGAGGTGAAAATTCCAAAAAGTTTAAAATGTTAATTTTTAACCCCCGAAAAAAATTCAAAATGGCGGATTAACTTTAAAGTTGGTGCAGACCTTTCTTTGGAGGTCTCTTGTGGCTAAACGGTAAGACCTATCAAAAAACTGCTCTGGAATTACATTAGTTTATATCCACTTGGAAAGAAACCCCACTGGAGGTTTGGGGGCGTATCCCCAACGAGCAAAGTGAGTGTGTGTGTGTGTGTGTGTGTGTGTGTGTATATATATATATATATATATATATATATATATATATATATATATATATGGCGAGACTTACGTATTAAACCAGGTAAGGCAAGGTTATTCCCTATGTATCTTATGCACTATTGAATATAATATTAATTGGTTTTCTAATTTTATCACCAAGGAAAAATATAAACTTTATTCCAAGGATATTTTTCAACTTTAAATCGAAATGGAAATTTTAATTTTAAACTATATTAAAGATTAGAACACCGAGTGACAAAACAAAACAAACACAACTACTATTACAGTGGAACCTCGTTTATCCGGCTTTTATTGCTCCTGATTACGGGCTCATCAGAAATGAAATGTCGCGTTAATTAACTTTTTAGATTTTTTATGGGATAACTAACTGATGTATTATTTTTTTTAAACTCCCTTCAATTACAGTAATTAATTACGAAACTCGTAATCGCAGGGTGAGTATGGTACTGTTATGAACTAAAACTTTACTGAAGTCAGTAATACAGTACTGTATTTACAACAAAAACTTAAAACTATTATTCACTCATAAAATAATAAGTAACATGTTCCAAGTGTTTTATGATTTATTACTGTGAAAATAAATGGTGAATTGTAGTCATATATTTTGTTTCAATGCATTTTCCTATAATTTCAGGATTATTCGGATCTTAATTAATCTGGACGATACATGGTCTCAGTTAAGCCGGATAAACGATGTTCCATTGCATCGCAGTGACAATATAAGTTATGATAAGGCCCCTAACAGCGTTTATTCTGTAGCCAAATCTTGTTAGTTCAGAAATGACTCCCCAATAAAAATACAGTAATTTAAAACTAGTTTGAACACATTGTCCTTTATTATATTAATCCTAGTAAAGGCTCAACTATTAAGGCCAACAGGTTTGAGAGGTATTGTGGTTTTGTATTCCTACCATCTCTTCAATTTTTATGTTCATTTAGTTTTCTTCCTAACTCTTTTTGCCTGGGAATGTGTTTTATCTTTTATTCTTCCTCGGGATTAATTTGTCTCTTTAGTTTAATAGGTTATATTATATTTATCAATATATCTTTTATCCATATTAATAAAACATAGTGTATCCGTTTGTCGTAAGAATTGCGCAATTTATACCATATGCAGAGGTTTGAAATTTCAAAAAACATGTGCACTTCGAAGCAGGTATTTTAAAATTTTAATTAGATTTATCTTAATTAATTAAAAATTGGGTTGGAAGTAAAGCAATATTTTTTTTCAAACTTCTGCGTGAGTTAGATATTGCTCAAAACTCGTGAGAGACAAAGAAGATAAATAGATAGATAGATAAACAAGGCCCCGAGCAATGGAGGCCTTAAAGGCATTGACTTTAAAGCTACCGTCCTTGTACAGTCATTAGATTAAAACTATTTCTCTCGGGACAACACCGGGGACTTCAGCTAGTATTTTATATTTTAAGGGAAACCTGTAAATAAAAAATGCAACGGTTTCTCGGACTGACCCAGGAGCCAATCCTGATCGGATACAACGAATAGTGTTTTCTGTTTTTACACAGAGTGCTTTACATGTTTGTTTTTTAATCATGCGAATGCCATTGATTTTGCTTGTTTTCAGCTTGGTAATTTTCATAGATTAATTTGTTATCAGCCTCGCGTTGTATCGTTGGAAAAAGGGGGGTCAGGGGGGGAGGATGATGTTATCAAATGCGAGTGTGTAAAGAATAAAGGCTTACAATTTAAATCATTAGAAGCCTCTTTCACTTCACGAATACCACCTATACTCCATTCACGGTAGGAATTACTCTCTGAAAGGTCTTTTTTCCTACCAATATCCTACTATATAATAGATTTCTGATAGGGAAAAAGGCCTTTCATAAAACAATTCTTACGGTGAACGGACTTTATCTTTGGTAGGTAATACATATCGAATCAGGCATCACTTAATGGTGCGGTTTTCTACATTATTGTATAGAAAATAATGCAAATTATACAATTATTGAAACCGTTTAATCACATTAAAAAAAAAAAACTCCATGACGTGATCCTTAGATCAAGTGGCCGCCACCGTTATCGCTGTTTGTGCTAACATTGGCGGGTAGTGGGTTTCATGTGGTCGGCACAACGACCCCTCTGGCCGTTAATCTTAGTTTTCTAGAGTGGAGCAGCTACTTGTTTATTCAAGTTTGACCCCGTTCCTGGCTCACTGCTTGACATATATAAATTCTGGAAGCACCGGGGATCGAACCCGGGATCTCTGTATCTGTAGCCAGGAACTCTGACCACTAGACTACAGAGGTTGTAATTTAAAAACATAACTAAATTGAAAAATAATTATTTTCATACATAAAAATATATTAAACTCATCAAGGGAAGAATACATAAAACTTCACTTCGAAACATTTTCTGGTTCGAGTATAATCTCTTATCTAACTTCTTTATTTAATTTTTTTATTCGTGACTAACTACCTGATCAGTCTATACACATCTCGGCTGATTTACCGTGAAATGGATAATCTTAAGAGCCAGTTTCGCCCCACGTATAACACCTAATTTAGTCAGTTTACACATCTCGAACTTAGAACACCTCGAACCGTGGGTCGGTTTTTTTATGTTGTACCTTAGACATTTAATTGAACTTAACAAAGTTTGGGGCACATAACAAAAGTTATACTCCAGCCAAGTCCTTAGAAGGAAGAAGTATATATATATATATATATATATATATATATATATATATATATATATATATATATATACACTGCCAATAACTGGTTTTGAACATAGCTTGTAACTTAAGACCAGTAAAAACCATTTTCCCATACTAAAAAAAATAATTAAAACATTTTAAAATATTAAAATATATATAACTAATCCTGTTTTTATTGTTAACAAGTGATGAATGCAGGAAACTAGATTGTGATTCGTTGACGGGGCGGCAATCTGGAGAAAGCAAAAAGTTTCGAGATTTTTTATTTGTTGCATGATATTTTAGCAGGTAATAAATACTAAATAAGAATCGCGACCTTAGCAAGAATTATTTTTAACACGCGCTTTACAATTCTATCATCGCACATCCTATGCCCATAATATAAGCTAACTAAACATAATTTCAACATCTTAGCTCATTAGGTAACGTTTTATCTTACTCAGCTAAGGGTACCGGGTTCGATTTCTGGCATGTCTAAAAAAGAGTAATATTAAATGTTGGTTTTCCCTTTCACAGTTAAGAATTAATGACAGGTAGTTGGATGTCGTGTCTCTACTAGATTTAAATTAGTATATGGGTCTTGTGCTGATATAATCAGTCTGTTCAGAAAGTGCACGCTAAATACTTCAAATAATAACAGTAATACACTAACAAACTCCTTATAAGGGAGAGGCAGGTTGACGTAAATAGGTGAGTAAATAGCTTTCATCAAGGTTCTTGCATGAATTGTGCTGTGATTTGTTATGATTCGTGATTTTAAATTTGGAGGATTAAACTGCCTTTAACCTTTAAACGTTTCATCAGGGAGTCGGGGGTAATTTATGTTGGATGTACAAAATAACTTCTAGAGTGATTAAATGGGATGGTAATATATATAAAAAATATTATATAATCTTTGAACTTATCTTAATTTAGTATAACGGGTTGGTGGTAGGCATCGTTTTATAATTCGCTCCATTTTCCATAAAACCTAGCTACGCCACTGTTAAAGCAAAGCTTAATCTATATATGTAATTTGATAAGTTTCCTTCATGCTGCTGAACAGATTTTGACCAACGTCCACTCATTTTAAAGTTTAAGGATCCAGGATGTCGGCAAAATAGTAGCTTCCAACAAAAACCCGTCTTTCCTTCACTTAATTATTTGTTTACATCACCATGGAATCTTTGATATATGATTGTATATCGTTAAATAAAATATTTTATCTTTGGTTGGAAATAATAACAAAATCCTTACTTAAGTAATTGGTATGGTGCAACAATATAAATAATTTGGGTTGTTTTAAGTCATATAGAATGTTGATAACCTTTGACGGGTAAAACTTGAACTAGAAATTCGAGTGAGGCCTCATCAATTTATGGAACTTTTCCTAAAAAAAAGAAGCTATAAATACATTTGAACGTGGTAATATCCCGCTGTAGCTGTGATATTCTGCTAGTATAATATATAATTTCCCGGTTAATCGGCTGTGAGACGGGTTGGTTTCCTTAGAGACCTCTCATCAATAATAACCAAGACGTCCTTTGATATCTAACCAGTGACCTTGCAATCAGGGGCTAAGGAAACTTTTCTCTAGGGCTACTCTCGCAGTCTTGTTTTCTTTAGTACCGTGTCGCACTACCTGTTCAGTTTATATGTATATTTAATAACTACACTGATGAGGATGGTTGAAATTAAGATGAAGTGTATCCGCATTTGTGTGAAGGGAGCGAAATAAAACGATTTTGCCTAAACCCCACTCAGTACACCAGACTGGGATTAAAACCCCAATCTCCTATATGTACTAGTTGAATTACACCTGTATTTGCATGGAGGGAGAGTGAAAAACTATTTAGGGAAAATCACCTTATAAGTGCACCCGGCTGGGATCGAACCCCGATCTCCCCGTCCTCGGTACTCGAGTCCAACACGAGGGTAGTGTGTTAGACCATGTGGCCATCGAAGCTGGTAATCTTTGTTTTTTTGTTTTGTCCTTTAGCACCGCGTCTTACTACCCGTTCAGGTTATATGCTTATGTACTGATTAAGTTAGTGATTTAAAGGATTAGGAAGGCTAAAGATTATATTCATAGGAAGTGTACCCGCATTTGCGTGAAGGGATAGAGTAAAACCATTTTGTAAAAAGAACCTTCAGTACATCCGAGCGATATTCGAACCTCCCTGTTTTTGACACTCCAGTCCGTTGCGAGAGTGACGCCTTAGACCATGTGGCCACCGAAGTGGGTTTGCCCTTTTATTGATTTTGAGTCGCATCACACTTCTCTGGGATCATGTTCTCACATTCCGGTTCTTCCCCTCGGAGAGATGTTGAAAATAAGAAGCGCCGAAGCTTTTGGTGTTGTATGCCAACAACTTGAAAACGCGCTCTAGTGACAACTCTGGCATAAGAGTGGGTTTAAACTACGGGGTTGGGGAGGGGGGGGATTGGAGTTCGATTACAGGCAGAGTGAATAGAGGAGTTTATTTTATTTCACTTAAGGTTTTCTCACTCTTCCTACACGAAAGTACGATTAAATTACCTTCAAATTATACTTTTATCAAACCTACCCTATTAATGTAAATGTGTAGAGAGCCTGAACGGGTAGTATTACGTGGTGCCTTTTAAAAATAAACCATTCAACATTGGTGAAAGAATCACCTCAACCAAATCAATTAAATAGTTATCTAGTTATAAGTGAACATATGCACAGGTACAAAAAAAAACTCTCTTTATATGTGAAAGATCTTCAATTATATTGGTATATCCTATGAATATTTCTTCTTCTTCTTTTTAACACCGTGTCTTATTAGCCGTTCGGATTAAACGCTTATGTACTAATTAGTTTTAGGGCTTAGGATGGTTATATTTATGTGAAGTATACCCGCATTTCCGTTGAGGGGGAGTGGAAAACCATTTTGGAAAATAACTCTGCACACCCGACCGATAATTGTGCACACCCGACAGAGAATTAAACATTTATCTCCCCGTTATTGGTAGTCTTGTCTACTGTGGGAGTAGCACGCTAGACGATGCGATGCGTCTACTGAAGAGGGTGAAAATTTATGACATATATATATATATATATATATATATATATAAATATACTTCAGGGATCTGATCAGTGATGCTATATTTATATAATCTTCGAGGATCTAATCAGTGATGTTCTATATATAAATCTCCGGGAATCGGAGGGTTATATATAAAATTAGTCAATATCTTACAACCTTTTCAAAAAAATTCAACTCAATATTAAAAAAATACCGCATTCAAATCTTTTCAGTTCTCTAGTTATAAGCGAACATAATAAGTACAGAAACTCTTCTTATATACTGTCTAGAAATAATATATTAGTTCTTCTATAGCTTTGATATATTTTTTTCTTGTTTACGCTTTTCGTATTATCATTGAATACAAGTATAGTACATTTTCATCACGGTAACTCAATTTAAGAACGAAAAAATATGATTTGAAAAATGGGCTTGTATTTTTTTAATTTAATTTTTTATCCTTCTTCGCCACCTTTCTTTGATAAATGTCCACTATTTTACCGTTTTTATATTCGTCCATCTTAAGTGTGTATTATTTTTGAAAAATAGTACACAATAGTTCTGTGAGTTTCTGTTAAAGTTTGGTTTTATTCGTTTGGTAACATTTGGAGCGGTGCTTTTAGTGTGACATAAAATGTAGTAAGAGCTGTATGGCTTCAAACTGCGCTGCCTCGATGTGTAATAAATGTCTCGTTTGAAAATAAAATAAAATGTTAGAAGTGAACTTTTTTTTTTGTAAAAGAATTCTTATAAGTGGCTGTATTACCAAGGAATAGAAAGGATGCTTTCCATTCTATATAAAAAAAAGTTTGTAGGTGCATGAAAGCCTTTTAATAAATATGATAGAAATGTATAAAATTTATCTTTTCCATTTTAGAAAAAATATATGTGAAATAAAGTAAATTTAAGCATGTCATTTAATAACTGTAGAAAAATCAATACTATCCATTCACTGAAAATATTTATAAAATTTAAATTATTAAATTAAATTAAATAAATATGATAAAATTTTAGAAAAATGAAGCACATATAAAAGTTAAAACATCACATATTTACAAACATTTGAATATCTCGTTGAGCTCGGGGTTCTTTGGGTAAAGTGCTCGCCTCAGGACGCGATGTTCGTGGTTTCAAACCCAGTAGGCTTTTATTGAGTGATAAAATCCGTAGCACAACTTCCTTCGGAGGGGAAATAAAGCCGTCGGTCCCATGTCTATTGTGGCATGTAAAAGAAACCTGGAACCTTTCACGACAAAATTGGTAGATCCTTTCACTTTCGCTCATAGAAATTATTGTATGCTGATATAATCAAATTAGTTCAACTGAATTAAATAAAAATAAAATTCAATTTGTCGATGCTATATGGCATCTTACTCAAATGTTTGATTACTCGAATGTGTTGGAAGAAATATTCGACTTTTTTTTTGTTAGATGAACATAAATATGTTTAGTTTACCCGTTTACGGTTAGTTAACATTAATTCCATGGTAAGTGTTCGCTTGCAGTTCCAAATAAAATAAATATAGTTTGTTGTAATTCCTTATTTCTGTTGCTAATTGTTTTTACATTGATTTCATTAAACAATAAAAGGATAAAATAAAAAAAAACATATTTGTGAATACATCCCAACTTCTAATTTTGCCGTGAAAAGGTATTATCACATACCTTCCAGGGTTCTTTTACATGCCATAAACGACATGGGACCGATGGCTTTGCTTCCCCTCCGAAGGAAGTTGTGCTACTGATTTGTATCGCTTGAATAAATTCTATCGACTTCAGCTGGGTTTGAACCCACGAACATCGGGTCCTGGGCGATTACTTTACCCCAAGAGCATGAGAGGTCGACACACACTATGTAAAAATATTCAATTCGTTGAATAGATTTAGAAGGTGTTTTAATAACCAGTGCGTCGTGGAGTGTCGCAAGGTTAGGTATTGATTTTTAAGGCCATTTCACACCGGCATCCGAGTTGTCCTTTGAATCCGTTGATGGGCGTTTCTTAGAAATCGCTCCCCAGCTTATCAAATGGGGCAATTCACACTGTCACAGAACGGCCTAGGTGTCCGCGTGGACGTTTTGGACTGAGCATGTGCAGTGGCGTTTTGAAGAGCACGTGGCCCACTACAGTATAGTATAGCAACTCAAGTTTTTAGGCATCAAAAAATTCCCGTGGACGTTTGGTTGCAGTGTGTATTGGCAAAGTCCATGGACATTTATTTCGTCCATGGTTACCGTGGACACCGCGTATGCCAGTGTGAAATGGCCTTAACTTAACCTGTGCTAATGTTTTGCCCACTTTATCAGCGTTTGACCAAACATACATAGACTTAGTTATACATACTCGCCTTACATGTAAATCTATGTTCTTAGATACATAATAATAATCAACTTTAACTGTGAAGTTAAGGCTACCGTCTTTTCTTACACTTAACCCATACAATTAAAATTAAGTTTAACAGAACTAGGTGACATGGGGTCTAGGGGTAAGATGTCGGACTTCTGTGCTGGGGGTCCATGGTTCAATCCTCGGTTCAGGCACATACCTATCTGATTGCCAAACCCTTCCTTCACTTACGACAAGAAGTGTATTAATCACAACTTGGGAATGTGAGGAATTCCAGGCCTCCACCGTGGTTCGGATCCCACGTCCTCCATTTCATCTCACAATCACCCTACCAGTACACATTAGCGTAAGTGCGTGTATCCCGAACGTGCAGTAAGACGTGCGGTGCCAATAATAATAATAATAATTATATTATTATTATTATTATTATTATTATTCTTTAACAACGATATACATAAAAATTCAAAATTAATGAAATAGAAATGCTAGAGCTAAAATACACACTGATCACATAATATTAGAACTAGATTGCAATTTAACACAAACATAAATAATAATATATATGGTTTGAACATACATAAAAATAACTTTAAAATATATATTGGTTTCGGTGACCTGGTGGTCTAAGGTAAGGTGTCAGACTTCTATGCTGGCGGCCGGGGTTCAATCCTCGGTCCCGGCAAAGATTTATCTGATTACCAAACCCTTCCTTCACCTCTGACAAGACATCTTGTGAATGTGGGGAATGCCAGGCCTCCACCGTGGTTCGGATTCCACGTTAAACTGTAGGTCCTCCATTTCATCTCACAATCACCCTACCATTACACATTAGCGTAAGTGCGTATAACCCGAATGGGTAGTAAGACGCGGTGCTAATAATAATATATTGGTTTCGCGGACCCCAGGCTAGGAACTAGACTATTCGACCCTCTACTCCCAAAGCGGGTCACATAAGTTTTCTTCATCATTGGGTAGACAAGGATACTAGAGAAACCACGGGAAACACTTTTTGTTTTGACATTCGCTCATTAGTAATAACTTGTTCCCTGGTTACAAGGGTTCGTTTTCCGCGGTAGCAGCAGCGGCGGCGTCCACTTGAAATTCAGTAATGACCAGCCTCGTCGAAGCATAATTGAACGCGGCATTAGTCTCACCCTCCGTCCGCCCAGTCGTTCTTTTCGACATGGACTCTGTGAACTCTCGTCCAGTTTTGCTCGGCCGTTCTTCTGTTTGTTTCTGTCCTCGGTCTCTCTCCTCTGACCCGCACGACAGTGTTCCACAATCGGTGACCCGCGGGTCGCCGCCGGCCCATCGGTTTGTTTACGCTGGTTGGTCAAATCTCAAATGAAGCCCTACCTTAGAAACCCGTTTAAACAAATCGAAGCTATCCGAAATTATGGTTAATCTTAAATACCCTTTTGACAAAAAAAAAGTCTTTAATATTAAATAAAATGCTTCGATTACCTACAGTTCCTGGAACTACTTCTCTGTTTTGTCTAAGCTTATACTTCCTTTCGCCCTTCACTTACAATCCAACTTTGTCAGGAAAATAATAAAGCGCAGAAAGAAAATCACGAAACTTCTTATCTCATGGTAAATAGGAAAGGTCTCTGCTATTCTCAAATAGCTTAACATTTTATTTTGTGAGGGGTGACCTGGTGGTCTAGGGGTAAGGTCCGGGGTTCAATCCTCGGTTCCGGCAAAGCTTTATCTGATTACCAAACCCTTCTTTCACCTCTGAAAAGACGTATATTAATCACAACTTATGAATGTGTGGAATGCCAGGCTTCCACCGTGGTCCGGATCCCACGTTAAACTGTAGGTCCTCCATTTCTCTCACAATCACCTTACCATTACACGTTAGCGTAAGTGCGTATAACCCGAACTGGTAGTAAGACGCAATGCTAGTAATAATAATATTTTGTGAGCCTATTTAATAATGACTGTATTTGTTAGATGAAGGCTAAATCTAGAGCCCTTTATCTTCAAACCTAGTCCTAAAACTCCGCGAATATGTTTAAAAAATTGTTGAAAATGAGCTAATATAAAATTTTCACACTTTTTATATTAATAAAATCAAAACTCTTTGATTTTTAAGTAAAAACAACCCTCTTGGAATCATTAGACACTATTTTGGCGTGAACATAATTTCGAAATAAGGCCGTATGTCCATTCTTTACAGCCCTAATAATGAAAAATTCTTAATATTACGGATTATTTGATTTTAGATTATCCAGGCGGGGTCTAGTTTATATACCTGCTATTGACAAATCTTGGCTTGTGCCTCAACATCTGTACAGTCAAGTCAAGTGCTTTACTAAATAGCTAAGAAAGTTTATAGAACTCCTTTTACGTATTCATACGTCAATTCATGTAATATTTAGCTTTAACTTTTGATAGATATTAGCCATACTTATAAAATAACACTAATAAAACAGTAAAATGGGATAAACTTTGTACGTAAAAAACAATATTTTCTGAAAGGACCTTCCTATAAACTTTGAATGCTACCTTTCCGGTTCTTCATATAGAACAAATATTTTTACTCAGTTAATTAGCTTTTAATTTATTTGAGGTATTAAACATCCACTTTCTGAACAGACTGACTATAATATATTATACCAGCAAACGACTTTCTCCGCCATAAGAAGTCTAGTCTACTGCGAGAGTAGCGCGTTAGACCATGCGGTCACCGAACCGGGTCACGACTATTAAAATAACTTAAATCTAAACCAGACACGACATCCCGCTCCCGGCTGTCAATTTATCACTGTCAAAGGGTAAATTCGCATTTACCCATGATAAATTTTTAATCTATACCAGAAATCGAACCCTGGGGCCCTTAACTCACTAGACATACACACTACCGACTTAGCTAAGGTGTCGTACTCCCGTTAATTAGAAAAGGTTGGTAACCACTGATTTACGATACAACGAGATGACAGTTATTGTCTGGCTCCATAAAGTCATGGGTCGACTCTCTTCTCAATCTCTCTTTCTCTCTCTCTTCTCTCTCTTTTGATGCTCTTAGTCAATTAGTTCTTACAGTTATTTGTGGAAATTAATATAATGTTCGTTGGAATACGAGTAATGTGCGGTGACCTGGTGTAGAATAAATAATTCACCTTGGTATTTTATTTATATATATTTTTTTTTTCAAGGACTTGCAAAAGGTAATGAGTCATTTCCGGTCAGATATTTAAGGTATGGCGGAAGGTAATGTTGTAGTTTTTAAAGCAAAATTTTTATTTTAGATGAAATTATTAAACACATTGCTTCAGTAAATACATTTTAGAATCTTCTACAATATTTCCTGTCTAGTTTACATAAAAATATTGTGATACGACGAGAAACGGTCTACACTAAATTCCAGGATTCCTATTCAAAAAATGTATTTTTTCTGGTACCAGATCTTACTACCCGTTTGATCCATATTCTTATGTACTAATTAAGCTAATGGCTTTATGTTTGAGTAAGGTTATATTCATATAAAGTGTACTCACATTTGCGTGGAGATAAAGTGTAAAAACCACCGTACACCCGATCAAGATTCGAACCTCAATCTCCCCTTCATCGATAGTCTAGTCTAACGCGAGAGTGACGCCTTAGACCATGCGGCTACCGAAGCAGGTACTAATAATATTGATGCACATATATTTTACTGTAATCAAATACTTTTGATTACTGTAATATGTTTTGAAACAAGACCTTTCGATACTCTTTGATCTTCAACATAAATTGGTAATGGTAATTTCGGGGAGTCGTTTGACGAGCTTAATATGTGGAATCTAATGTATTATTTCCTATTTCATTAGTGATTCACTTTATAACTTTCTAAGGTTTCGTATTTCACAATCCCAACATGCCTAGCCGCTTAAAATTACTGCAAACTTTAGTCGTATCAGTGTTGAAACAACCTTCTCTTACAACTCAAAACGTTAATATAATTTTAATTAAGGTAGGATGGAATTAAAGTCAGTATTTTTTTTTATAAACATAAACGTGTCCAGCCAAAACCAGTCAAATATTTCTCCAGTAGTGAATTTAGTTTAGTTTGTAACACATAATTAATCTCAACAGTTCTTGAATATTGGTCGTTCTCATAGCGGGATTTGACCAAGAGTTCTTATTTTTAATTTAAAAGGGTATCTCATCAATACAAATATCACTACGCTCATAACAAATATGTAATACTTATTGAGATTAATACATTTACTCTACTAAAATATAAATATATCTCCGAGACCAATATTTGATTTATTTTGCTCAAAGAAATACCTATGCCCATCTTAACTCGCGTTTGCTTTTATCCTACCTTAGTAGTAATCTCTTATATTTTGTTCGACGTGTACAAATTAATAAAATGTATTTATAATAATCTTGTACATAATTATAAACGTAATATATGGTAAGGGGCATCTCTCTCGCTTTTAACTTAAAATAAACGTCTTCTAAAAACTCATACGATTTGTGAAACGAAATAATAGGAATGAAATAATTAAATAATACCCACTGTTACTTATTTTATGACATTAGGAACTAGGAACACCGTTGCAGAAAAATTAACAAAAGAGAAACATCTTTGTCAACCAAAGAGCATAAGAATCGAATTCATTTTCAAAGACCTGAATTAAAAAGTATATATTTGATTATAGCCCAGAATCGATTGGTTTTATAAAAATATATTTCAAATAAAAGATGTATAACTCTAATATTCTTCAACTTTACAATGATAAGATATTTCCTATCTCAAATAGTTGCGGATAAATGATGAAAATTGTAAAATTTCCTCAGTAAAAATTACTGAGTCTAAAGAATTTGAAATTTTGTTTTCTAAACTTTACTCGAAAATGATAAAATTGTTTGATTTATATAACTATAAAATGTTAACTTTAATATAATAGGACACGCATAGGTGTTCATGCAGGCTAAGTCTCGACCTCGCCTCGTCGGTCGAGTTTTCCTGTGACGGGGAGGTTGGGGGTTTTAATCCCAGCTGAGTGTACTGAGATGGTTGACGCTAAATTGTTTATCAGTCTCCCGTCACGCAGATTCCAGTACATATATTTTAAAACCCTATCATCCTTATTACTTTGGTGTAAATATGTGTACAAGACGGTTTTGTCGTGAGATGCGATGAATTATTATTATTAGCACCGCGTCTTACTACCCATTCGGGTTATACGCACTTACGCTAATGTGTAATGGTAGGGTGATTGTGAGATGAAATGAAGGACCTACAGTTTAACGTGGAATCCGAACCACGGTGGAGGCCTGGCATTCCCAAGATGCGATGAACAAAACATAATTTTTATAGTCGAAATTATAATTTGTTAGAAAACAGACTCCGACTCTTCGGTAGCTTTAAAACATTTAAAATCTAATATGATAGTTTTCAATATTACCAAATTTACAATTTTTGTTATACAATTTTATCCTCCCTCTTTTCTATCTTCACCCTGATGGCGACTACCCTTACCCCTCTCTTTAGTCTGTTATTCAATATTTATTCTCTACATCCCGGATTATCTAAAACAGTTATCGGTAAACTAACTTGATAAGTGAAAATATGCGTTAAATTTGTTCATTACTGTAAATTATATAAAACTATTTTACATTTTTAATCAGCACGTGTCATTTAATTTATTTTATTCTATTTTTAGCTACTTTTATTTTATTTTATTTTATTCATCCAACTTATATAATATAGTTTAATTTTATTTCATCACTGTTTGGGTAATACGCACAGATTGACAACGATAATTGAAAAGTGATAAGGAAGGTAGACTTTTAGATGAAATGTACGCGTATTTTCATGTGAGAAGAGTAGGAAATAGTTTAGGAGAAAACATTCTAACTACACCCTTTTGGTATTCAAACTCTTTATTAACCTGTCACCTGAAATCTGGTCTAAGACACGAGTGACGCGTTAGACCATTTGACCACCGATGAGGTTTGTGACTTGAATACCCGAAAGAACTCTCAACTGATGTATTTAAGAATCAAGGTACCATACAAGATTTTACAACTTGTGCTATTATAATAATTTTTGTATTATTATTTATTATTTATTATTATTATTATTATTATTAGACGCGTCTTACTACCCGTTCGGGTTATACGCACTTACGCTAATGTGTAATGGTAGGGTGATTATGAGATGAAATGAAGGACCTACAGTTTAACGTGGAATCCGAACCACGGTGGATGCCTGGTATTCCCCACATTCACAAGATGTCTTGTCAGAGGTGAAGGAAGGGTTTGGTAATCAGATAAATCTGTGCGGTACCGAGGATTGAACCCCGGCCGCCAGCACAGAAGTCTGACACCTTACCCCTAGACCACCAGGTCACCTAATTTTTGTAAGGCTTAGATGGATTGGACACTGTTAACATGTAGTAAAAAACTAGGTAATCTCATTTTAAAACAATCAAAGTGTCCTTAACGTCACTTTAACAACGCCACCCAAGGTCATACCAGCTTCACCACCTTACTTTCCCCTCAGAACCAAACCACTTTTGTTTTTAAAAAGATATAATTCTGCAATGCGTTGTTTTCGAGATATTTTGATGGAAAGTTTTCAAATGAACACCCGGTATATGAACATCAATCTATAACAGCCGTAATATATAATATACTCTCGCTCCGTTGACTCTAAAAGGTAGCTTAGTGGATGGATGTGCGTAAGCTTTCTGCCTTTCATGGAAAACAAAGGGTACATCAACATTTATCGTAACAATCGTAAGACATGCATGTAAGTGAAACTATCCTAACATCGTAAGACATGCATGTAAGTGAAACTATCCTAACTATCGTAAGACATGCATGTAAGTGAAACTATCCTAACTATCTTAACAACGTAAACATGCATGTAAGTGAAACTATCCTAACTATCGTTAAGACATGCATGTAAGTGAAACTATCCTAACAATCGTAACAGATGTAAGTGAAACTATCCGAATATCTTACAGCTGTAAGATATGAATGTATGATGTATTATGTATGTATGTATATATGTGTTTATCTATTTATGTATTATATATGTACGGACGTTAAACTAGCTTAAAGAGATGCGAGATATTTATATCTTTTTATGTGAATTTGGTCTACTCCACATTAAATTTTTTATATCTTCTAAAAAGTATATTCCTACGGCGATACGGCTATTATTCATGTTTCCTGATACATGAGCTATGTTGTTAAACAAAACTATTCGTGGTGGTATCTGTTTTTGTCAATTGATTATTATTTTCTATTTAGCATCCTCTGCTGCTCGCCAATGTTATTGTTATCTGCCGGCCGTACATTATCATGTCAACGCCTGTGGTTAGTTGAATTACTGGCTGGGTTGACTGTTTTGGATGGTGTTTTTTTTTAATTTGTTGTGTGGCTTTACATAATCATTGTACAGCCCGATTTTGATTGAAAGGAATTTTCTTTTGACAGTTATAAAAGCTACTGAAAAATTACTCCCATGTCCACCGGTCGTTTAGCGTAATTCTCGAATTACACTATTTGTTTTAAATATAGCATCGTGCCTCACTACCCGTTCAGTTTATACGCTTATATACTAATTACGCTAGTGTACAGGGCACGATGAATGTTGGATTTAGAGAAATTGTACCCATATTTGAGTGGAGGAAGAGTGGAAAACAATTTTGAAAAAAACACATCAGAACTCCAATATTCCAGTCATCGGCAGTATAATCTAACATATAAAGTGACGCCTTAAACCATGTGGCCACTGAAGTAGGCGTTTACTGAGTAGCTGGAAATCCGCATCATTGGTTACGCGGAATAAATGTCAGAATCGTTTTAATATAGTTTCCCGATGTCGGGTAGGTCGGGGTTAAATCCTGGACTGGTATACTGTGGGGGTTTTTCCACTTTCCCTCCCACGAAAACGCGGATACACTTCCTCTAAATTCAAAAGTTCTCATCCCTAACATATTAGCTTTATTATTACTTATACGTAGGCCTATTACCCGTACGGGTAGTAAGGTGCTAAGCCAAAAATAAAATAACGTAAAACAAACAACTAAATCCAAGGATTCGGTTTACTTTTCGAGTCATTGACTTTTCCTCCTAATCCTTGCAGATCAAAGGCGCTCCCAGCTGTTGTGCATGTCAGAAAGGAGGGTGTGGTTGGATGCCCTAAGATTTTGGACGGAAAAAAAAAAGTTGAAATGGGGTGGCGGGCGTTGCTTTTCATAAATCGGCGCGGCGTGTTGCGGGCGGAAATATCGAGGAGGAATATAGAAGGGGAGGGTTTGGTTGCAGACAAGCAACCCTGGTCTGCTGCCAACATCACGAACAAGAGTAATTAATCTAACTCCACCCCACCCCTCAAACCCGCCCAGCGGGGGAGGTTTGGGTGCCTTTGTCTTCACAGCAAGCCGCCTAGTTCCCCTACAATGGCTTGTACATTAGGGGATGCTTGTCAGTACTCGGCAATGTTGTTTGTTTGTTTGTTAATTCATCTGGAAATTGGCGAGAAATAACCGGACATTATTTTATTTGTTAACATAAACTATTGAGTGTCAATACGATATGTCGTATCGTTTGTAACAAGTTGTGTGTAGGGATGAAATGGGTTAGACACTGAATCTATTACCAACACTGAAAGAAACTTTCTGTGACAACCGTCTATTTCTAGAGCCTTTGATTAGTTATATTATATATAAAAATTATTATTATTATTATATTAGCACCGCGTCTTACTACCCGTTCGGGTTATACGCACTTACGCTAATGTGTAATGGTAGGGTGATTGTGAGATGAAATGGAGGACCTACAGTTTAACGTGGAATCCGAACCACGGTGGAGGCCTGGCATTCCCCACATTCACAAGGTGTCTTGTCAGAGGTGAAGGAAGGGTTTGGAAATCAGATAAATCTTTGCCGGGACCGAGGATTGAACCCCGGCCGCCAGCATAGAAGTCTGACACCTTACCCCTAGACCACCAGGTCACCTATATATAAAAATAAAATTGTGTTCCTATGAAGATGTTCTAGAGTTCTGGACTGTTGAGTTCCATACGATGACAGTTTATGTTGGACTCTATGAATCTAATCACACTGTTATCGAAGATTTGGGTGCTAACCAGTGTAAAATAAACCCCAAAACACATGTCAGGACTGTTTGTTTAAGCATTGATAAAGTTTGGTCATAAAAAGGAACTCATAAATATATAACGCTATTACAATTTTGTGTCTAATTTTTCTCCAGCTTAGTAATGTTTATCCTTATAACGTATACTCTTTACTTTCTCTCTGCCCCTCGAAGAACTAAGTATTTTGATCATGAAAAAAAAATATTGTACTTGATATTTTGATAAAATTGACGTTTCATGACCTCCTAAAATCTAAAAGTGGTTTTCGTGATGCCGTCTGTTTCTCTCTTTGCCTGTCTATATCTCTGACTAGACCGAAACCATTTTTACCGATCGTGCCAAAACTTTGCATCTTGGGCTTTCATAATGTTCCCCCGAAGGTGCTTTTGGAATTATTTATCCAACCCTTAAATTAAGGGTAATTTGCTCAAGGACAAAAAGAGATATAGTGGAATTCAAGAAAAACTATTTTAACGAGTTTGAGTAAATTTTTTATCCAGGCAACATTTAACATTACAAACAAGATGGTCATTCTCGTTTTCCCAAGAAAATGACTTTAAAGGTATTTTAGAAAAGAGGAAATTTCCAATTTTGATCATATAGTCACAACTATTTGAGATATGAAATAACATATAAATTGTAGAGTGTAGTACTTTAAATATACAATATACAATATATTGAAATATATTTTTATAAATCCAATAGTTTCTGAGCTATGAGCAAACATGTATATTTTTGTTATGGAGTACTTAGAATTATGTAATTGATTGTTATGTTATTTGGTAAACAGAGATGCTCCTCTTTACTCATTGTGTCTGTAACATTATATATTATATCATTTTTGCTATTTGGTGGATTGTTTCTTCAACAATGTATATTATTTAGTTTCACAAAACTTTTTTATAGTAAATGTATATATTATAAGATTAAAGAAAGATAAAGTATGTGCGTTGAACGTCGGCTAAGGAACTATCTTACTCTGTCTGAGTTTGGTTGGAGTAAAAACCTGAGTAATGCATTCGTCAAACTAATTTTTAAATTCTGGCACGTACTTACATTAATTGGAATGTCGTAATTTTCCCGTGACCCTTCATAATAATACATAACCAACAAAAAAATTTATCTATTTCACTACTTATGACTAAGTTTATAACTTTTATAGTTTTAGGGGCAGTCGCAAACCGGTGCTTGTTTGATTAATTTAAAATATATAATTTATTTTTTATCTAATCTTTTGTTTTGTTTGTTACCTATTTTTTTTAAATTCTTAATATATAAATGTATTTATTATTAGTGATTCACCGCCCACTTGTCTCACGTATGAAATTGTATTAAATATTCCTTATCCTCTCAAAAATAAAACAAAACCTGTGCATAGTGTGAATAAATAGCACATGACTACGCCTATATGTCATTAGATTTTCACTGGTTTTATTTTGTCGCCAAACTTTTGTGTCCGTCGTGTAAATACTCCCCTCCTGAATATACAACTATAAATCACTCTGTTTACGCATAAAAAGGTTTGCCCCATGAAACTTTGTTCTCGTGTTTTGGCACGTCTGTTTCTATTTTATATTCGCCCCACCCGCATTAAAAAACCATATGTTTCAAAAGCTAAACGCGTTAACTTTTTTTTTCACATTTGGTTTTTTTTTTCACAAAAACACAAAAAAAAACCTGTGAACTCCATGTTTGTTAGAGTGGCTTACAAGTAGTTATGGGCTTAAACTGGAAGTAAACCACGTTATTTACAAAAAAAAAATCTTCGTAAAGGGAATATTTTAAATGATTACGTTGAGAGCTGTTTTAATAAGTTTTACTTTGCAATCCATGGTTTTACCCCCTCAAGACTTTTGGTGCAATTTTGTATATTTTTGATAATCTTCGTAAATGGATACGCTGGCGAACAATGTGAGAAATCAAATGATGGCTGTAAAGAATTAGTTCTTCGAAGAGATAATAAATTGTAGATAAGTAAACATAACATAAATATAAATTTAGTGGTTTGATACGAACGATTGAAAAAGTAAATCATCTTGTATGAAATATTGGATAAATAGTGTTGAAAGAAACATTTAAAGGACTACTAATATTGAAGTGTATGATAATCTTAATAAGTTGATAGTAGATTGAAAAATTATTAATGTTATAGATATAGGCGGCTCGAATAGCTAATTTGCTAAATGGAGGAATGAAATAATTTGTCATATTGGATGAATGATTGAAAGAAGTAGTGGCAAAGGAAGAATGGTTAAAATAAATAATTGTCAAGGGCTTATAATTAATAGAATGAGTAGCTAAGGAATAGCCAAACATAGAAAACTGGACAAGCACTGAGGAATAATTGAAAAGTGAATGATCAAGGAGGCATAATTTTTAAGAATTAATAGTTTATTTACTTTTTTTATTTATTTACTTGAGATATTTAACGTGCACTTTCTGAACCGACTAATTATATCAGCACACGAAATTTTATATGGGCATGATTTAAAGGGCCTTACAATTTATCAAGAAAGTTATTTTACATACGTTCCAGTGTTCATTTACATGCCACAATCGATATGTGTGCGACGGCTTTACTTCCCCTCCGAAATAACAAAAATCCGTCAACCCCAGTCGGGTTTTAACCCACAAACATTGGGTCCAAGCCAAGAATTTTTCACCAAAGAGCATACAGGAACTAATAGACACTGTTACCTAAACACATTATTCTGTGGATTTTCAAGTCTTCATTTCCCAAATCTATATTTTAAAAAAAATATATTTGCCTATAATTCAGAAAATATTGATTTTTTTAATATATTCTTTCAAATAAAGGTTGTTTATTTTTTATTGGGCTAACAACTTTGCAATTTCGTATCTCAAAGAGTTGCTGAAATATATTATCGAAATGGGAAATTTACGCTTTTGTTAAATACCCTCAGTCATTTTACCGGAAAAATGAGGTGCGCAATTTTTGTTCTGTAATGTTAAACAATGCCTTGATACGGTTTTTAATCAACATCGTTTTAGCCGAAATGAATAATTGTTTTTTTCTTTTTCATCCTTTAAGTAATTTTAGGGTTAGATAGATCGTTCCTAAAAATACCATGGGTAACCTTGTGAAAAACGTAGATACCAAGTTTTAGCCTGATCGGTAAAATAATTTTGGTTCGAGTACCAGTAAAAGACAGATGCCATTGCGATAACCACTTTTTCTGGTTCAGGAGAGTAATATAACGTCGACATCCATCAAAATATTGAATTCAGTTTTGTTTGTTTACGATCACAATGCTTTCTCTCTCCGAGGGTCCGCGATAGATAAAAAGGACTAGCCAAGGTAAAACGATCATGAATCAATCATATTATGAACGAATGATCAAGGAGCACTGATTGAAATAATCAATGATCAGAGAGGAATGTTTGTAAAACTAAATCTTATGGTGTGATATTTGTTTGATTGGTGATAGGTTAGGACACCGAAATATCGCGAGACATGTTTTTAAAAACTTTTGCTTACTACTTTAAACTTAATATTCAAGTATTTTTATATATATATATATTAAAATATATATATATATATATATATATATATATATATATATATGTGAAATAAATCGAAACTGAATTTTTCTTAGAATTGATTACTAGGCCTTTAATATGCGAATAATGGTCACCTATGTCGATTCACATGAGAATTAACGACATCCAAACTATACCTATTTTTACATAGAAGCATATGACATTGTTCTTTACCTAGAATTGCCAGAAAAATTATCACCAACGTTACGATAATTTTCTTCTTTATATTCCTATAAAAATCAAAATTTTCAGTCCACAAAATATATATTTACCTCAACCAAAGACCATTAGTAAAAAAAATGAAAACATGTTTATTATAACGGTTAGATTTTAACTTAAGGCTAGTATTTAAAATTTTAAATTTAGCCGTAGTTTTTCAATCAACATGCCAATTAAATTTGACTAGATTTTTTCCCCCCATTTTTAGTCGAAAAATTTATTTTATTCACTGACTTTTAATACCGAAATTAAAATTTTTATTTAACAAAATTCAATCATTTAACTTACCGTAAATCATGACAGGAATGAAACTGTATGGTTATAATTATATAGTAATACTTTTAACAAATACGAACCCGCTTCGGTGGCTACATGGTCTAAAGCACTACGTTCGCAGTAGACTAGACTGCTGATGACGGAGATATCGTGGTTCTAATCTCGGTCGGGTGTACTGTGGTTTTTCCAAACTAGTTTTCTACTCTTCCTCCACGCAAATGCGGTTAGCCTACACTTCCCATAACTATAACCTACTTAATCCCTAAAACTATTAGGGTAATTAGTGAATAACTGTATAACCCGAACTGTTAGTAAAACTTGGTGCTAAAAAAAAGGATTGTATTAAAGCTAAAAATAACAATACATGATACTTTTATAAATGGCTAACTTGAAAATTGGTTAAGAAGACCAATGTTGATAAATATGAGAAATTGACTGTACAACTATGAAGAGTGGAAAAACACAACACGTCCGTTCACCACCTCTATGTGTTTTGTCTTTGGTTTCAGGCGCTTCCTTGTCAGTTCTGCTGGGCGCCGTAAAGCACTACCCCGTTGAGACCTCTCGCCATGAGATCAGTAATCTTGTGGGGGAACGGAAGCCAAGGTCACTGGTCGATGTCTGGAGACTGCAGACCCTTGGTCACCTTGCTTCTGCCACTTAGAACTTTGCATAGGTCAGTTCTTTCACTAGAAGGTAAGGAAGTATGTAATCTTGTGGGGGGAACACAAACCAAGGTCACTGGTCGATGCCTGGAGACTGCAGACCATTGGTCACCTTGCTTCTGCCACCTGGAACTTTGCATAGTTCTATCACCAGATGGTAAGGGAGTATGTAATCTTGTGGGGGAACACAAACCAAGGTCACTGGTCGATGCCTGGAGACTGCAGACCATTGGTCACCTTGCTTCTGCCACCTGGAACTTTGCATAGTTCTATCACCAGATGGTAAGGGAGTATGTAATCTTGTCGGGGAACACAAACCAAGGTCACTGGTCGATGTCTAGAGAATGCTGACCATTGGTCACCTTGTTCCTGCCACCTGTAACTTTGCACATATCAGTTATATCTCCAGAAGGAGAGGGATTATATAGTATTGTTGGGGAACGGAATCCAAGGTCACCAGTCGATGCCTGGAGACTGCTGACCATTGGTCACCTTGCTTTTGTCATCTGGAACTTTGTATAGTTCTGTCACCAGACGGTAAGGGAGTATGTAATCTTCCTCGGGGGAACACAAAGGTCAGTTATATCACCAGACGGTAAGGGAGTATGAAATCTTGTCGGGGGAACATAAACCAAGGTCATTGGCACATGTCTGGAGACTGCAGACCATCGGCCACCTTGTTTCTGCCATCTGGAACTTTGCATAGGTCAGTTCCATTGCCAGAAGGTAAGAGTTTATGTAATCTTGAAAGTTGGTGGGATAACAGGGTTTCCACACACCGGAAGAGCAGAGGTAAATTTTTGTTTTTGTAGAAAAATTTCAAAAACACCGATAATTTGAAAAAAAATAGTAAAAACTACAGGTGTGCGAGTACTCGAAAATTAGAGTTCAAGTCGAGTTTAAGTAACGGCTCAAACTCGACCCAAATATTTTTATAAATCTCGAAAAATTTAAGACGCTACTTGGAATTTTCGATTTTTTCCTCGAAAATTTCTTATTCCCGTATCCATTTGGTTATCTTTCACTTGATTGACTTTTACTAATTTGTCAGGACTGATCTGGTAGATAACCATCACGTATCACACGTGTTAAACAATAATCAATATATTATATTTATTTAAAAACTCGAATTTGTGTAAATATTTTTTCTCTCAGAAAAAAAATAATTCTAAAAAAATTATATGTGTACTTATTTGTCGCTTTCATGGATCTATTACAGAAATTCAACTTGAAATATATCTTGTGCAAAAATTGTTTTATATTACTTAAACTCGAAAAAAAAACTTGTTTTCAATCAAACTTGACTCGAAGTCAAAAATGCCTACTTGCATATACCTAAAAATACTGGAATAATTTTTAATTTGGAACATTTAGCTCAAAACTTAAAATGGTATGTCTTTGGATAGATGAAAAAGTGAACTGAAGAATTAAGCACGTTTATTCAAGCATATATTATTTATTACCCCTTAAACGAGGGTTGTTAAGTAACAGAAGATGTATGTCTCCAACCAATCTTAAATCATCCTATTTTAAACATGCTAGATGACTTCACAATTAGTAAATTTCAATCCAAGTTGCGTGGAAAAATGGGAATGCCTTCTGGAAAACCTGAAAAAAAATAGGGATTTTGGTAATAATAAAATAGTGGCAACCCTGAATAAAATTGACCTTTTTTTTCCATGTCTGAGTATAATACCACCTCGATTTATCTGAATATATCAGAACTAAGCACGGCACATAAATATGAAAATACGGATGTATAGGTTTTAGTGGTGTTTTAAGAAGGGTTATAAATGTTTTATTGATTCATGAAAAGCGATTTTTAAAAGCACGACGTGTCAAAGAGTAGCAATGACAATAAAAGTTATGCGATGTAGCTAAAACATTCTTAAAATAATGGTACACGCTAGGATTCGGCTCATTCGTTACTGACAGAAAGTAGTTAGTTTCCCGTGAACGTTCCTAATAGACGCAAGTAATTAAAACCCGCGATATCAAACGGTCGCACACAGCGGAGAATTTTTATTAGGTAGAGGGAGGCCAGAGAGTAAAGAGGTTGTAACTTGTATAAAGACATGAAAGATTCTTATATATAAAATACCGCTTACATTGCTAGGTTGCCAAAGTTGGGTATATCCTATCTGGAAGATCTTAACTCGTGCCAGAATCATTGGCGGCTCGTAGCTAAAATTAGTGGGGGGTGCTGCTCCAGAAAAATTTTAGCCTTTGTTTTAAAATTGTGTAAAAGGAAAAAAACATGTATAAAAAGAAAATTATTCAGAAACTTGATAAAATCTTAACAAAAAACCCCAACTTTTTACTTACTTTAACTTAAATTGTTACAGTTCAAACTTGATCTATTCTTTTAAAAATAAAATCCATTCTTCTTGTTTTAATTTGCGCAAAAAGTTCAATAATTTTCTCCTTTCCTTAACCTCTAGATGACAATTGAGGAAATTTTTCTCCATTGAAAGTACCGCAAGCTCATTTAGTCTTTCTTTTAAATAAAAGAACCGAAAAAAAAAATGAATCAAATAGAATAGCTGTAAGCAGAATAATAATCTAATTCTATAATATTCTACACTTTATCACGTTTAAGAATATGGTACACGATTTTTAAGCACAACACACGCTCAGTAAAAAAAACTTCCTTTCAACATCACGCCAGAGCCGGCACTGCGAGAGCAACAGTGCTCTTTCTCTCTACCTGGCAGTCCCTCCTTCCTCCCCACTCCTCTCATATATGCGCATGCTCACAACAGTCAAACACCACGTTGCTGGCACTGTGAAGCGCACAGTTCCATACAAAGATTTTTTGTATCTCTTTCATAAACTGGGGTATGGATACTTAAGTACTGACATAAGCTTAAAGAATATATATTGTACTACAAAAATAAAGAAAGAATTAAAGAAAAAAGTACTCATTATATTAAATGTTATCGATAATATCAAGTTGAAATAGGGGGTGCTGCAGTTCCTATACACGAGCCGCCACTGGCCAGAATCTTACCATATAGTGGTATTTTGGTAGGATAAAGGCCTTCCACGACAGACTTCATACTACCGTTTTGAAAGGCCTTTTGTTCTACCAGAATACTAATATATAATAGGATTCTGGTACGAAATAAGGCCTTCCAGAATAGGTTTCATACCAAAATCAGGGTATTGGTCTTCGGATAAACTATAGACATAGAAATAAGTATGATACAATTTCTCTTGAGCACGTTGGGAAACACATCGAGAAAAACCATTAAAAACCCAGGACTCTGCCCTATCAGGTTGGTACCCGTGCGGTCTGAAGTACTGCAAAGGAAAAGGCGAAGGTAAGAGCAGCAGTGCGACGGGCAGTTACCGGTGCGGCATCAAGACCTGCAAGAAGTGCAGCCTGTTCTCTTACTACGTGCGCCAGAAGCAGCTCTGCCTATGGGATGAATGACCCCGGGCGCACAGCTGAGGGAGGATTGGCGATAGCGGTGGAGGAAGACTACCCCGGGCGGTACATTTCGACGAGGAGGACGAGGAAATAGTTATCTGAGAATTTCTCCCCTTCTTCGCAGGTGGGTGGGTAGGGTGTTGAATTGTTGGTCGTATCTTCTTAGGGTAGTCCGCAGAAAGTTTGGGTGAAAGGTGGTTTCGGAAATCTGGACAAATACAAATCGGTACATCGCGTGGCTATAGCCTATATTTGTGAATATGTTATGTAGGTGGGATTTCAAACCTAGACCTCTTAGATGGCTCGTCTGTTATGTTTGGGCCATACTACACCTATATTACCACATCTCCATATAGCATCAAAGTTACCCCTAAAGCAGCGTGGGAAAATTAAACAATGGACAAAACACCCTATTAAAATAGGATCTAGAGGAACGATTTGTGTATATTTTCGATTGAAATGTACGTATTTCTTCGATTCTAAGACTATTGTAAGATTCGCCTTAATTTTTCAGTACCACCAACAGGGAAAAAAAACTTTGATTCTAAGAATTTCGAAATTCAGATAACGCTCTATCTCAGAAATATTTTTTTTAACTAAAATCAATTAACTAACAACGATAGTACTTTATTTTATCATTAGGTATGTAACTATCAGTTTCTTCTGAATTAATATCAGTCTGATTCTTTTGAACTCTCGATATCTGCATCTAAATCAATATCAGTCTAGGTGACCTGGTGGTCTAGGGTAAGGTGTCGGACTTCTGTGCCAGGGGTCCGGGGTTCAATCCTCGTCCCGGCACAAATTTATCTGATTACCAAACCCTTCCTTCACCTCTGACAAGACATCTTGTGAATGTGGGGAATGCCAGGCCTCCACCGTGGTTCGGATTCCACGTTAAACTGTAGGTCCTCCATTTCATCTCACAATCACCCTACCATTTACACATTAGCGTAAGTGCGTATAACCCGAACGGGTAGTAAGACGGGTGCTATAATAATAATAATAATAATAATAATAATAATAATTTACCATCGCAAAATATTTCGTCTTCTGAGTCATCGAAAGCGTTGGTCGAAAAAGAACTGCTATTCTAAAATGCATCTCGTTTTAAGACATGACTAAATGACGTAAAAAATTATGTCTTAGAATATAAGAAATACGGTATATCATACAGAACTAGTATTGATTAAAATGGAAAATAATAGATACATTAACTGCCTCTTCCATCAACCTAATTAGAATACTTAATTAACAATTAGAGCTTCATATTATAGTTGCGGTAAATGCAAACATAGTAATTATTTGTTTGCCTTTTATTATGATTTTTACGTTATAAGGCCCTTTTTGCCAAATGCACAAGACCACACTAAAATTATTTCCCAATAATAGAGTAAAAAAGTTTATTTAGGATGATAAATAATATTACGACCCTAGAATAAACGGACGTAATACACACGATTGCCTGTTTATATAATGTACAAAGTATTTTACCTACTAACGTTGTGTTGGTTACGCCCTTAAGAATATTTGACTGGGAATTGTAAGTCACCCTAAAGGTTTTATCGAACTCCTTTTACCTAAACAGCTGTGGATTCAAACATAAATACAGTAAAACTTGTAAATGTTGGCAAATGGTGTTTTAAAATACACATGTATTTTTTAAGATGGCGATTTAGGAGCGATAGAAAAGGACAGTGTTTTTGAGTTTTTATAGCAAAACTTTTTTGGTCCACAATAAATAAAATATTGCTCCAGAAGAAACATAGTTTAATTTTCCCCACATGGCGATGTCAACAGTTGTTGAATATATTTCATAAGTGTTGTGGCATTATATGAGAAACTTTTTAAATCAAAAAAAAAGTTTCATTAAACTTCGGGACACCTTGATGTATATTCTAGAACTGTTGATGTCATAATGTGAAGAAAATTAAACATCATGTCTGTAGTGTATCAATATTTGAATTTTTTTGACCAAAACAGTGTTGCAATTAAAACTGAAAAACACTGCCCATTTTCTAACGTCCACTAAATCCCATTTTAACTGTAATTAATTCTATAGACATATGCTAAGCCTAAGAAAGTTTCAAAAAAGTTGGGTAGCCAACTTTACAGGGTTTTTTGTATTTATAACTATCTTCTCTAATTATTTAAAGTTAAATAATTGATATTAAACTTCTTTATATATATATATACAAGTACACAATATAATTCCAATTCCCCTTTATTTAGTAGATTTATCTAGATACGATTGTTTTATGAAATATTTAAAACCTTGCCTAGAAACATAGACCTAAAATGGCCGCCTCAGTAACGAGAAACTGCCTGACAGCCGTTAAGTTCTAACACAATATTAATTTTATGATGTTTATTTACAAATATGGTTCACGCCAAAATAAAGTTGAAAGATTTCAACAGGGCTCTTTTCCTTAATGACGCTATATTTAGAGTTTTATTAACATAAAATAAGTGTGAAAATGTGACATTAGCTCATTTTCAACTACTTTTTATCTATATTTGCTAAGCTATGAGACTAAGTTTGATGAAAAGGGGCTCTAAATTTAGTTTTTCTCTAATAAATACAGCCATTTTTTTTTGTAGTTTTCTTTCTCCTATTTTTATTGATATGACAAAGGTTGTTTATATCTGAAGGGCGAAAGGGAGTATTAAGCTTGGACAGAATAGAGAAGTAGTTTCAGAAATTGGCATGACAGCAATTGATACTTTCTCGCTGACCGGGCAGATGCCCTATCAGAAATGATTTTTCCATAAATAAATGGTGACCTGGTGGTCTAGGGTTAAGGTGTCAGACTTCTGTGCTGGCGGCCGGGGTTCAACCACAGATTTATCTGATTACCAAACCCTTCCTTCACCTCTGACAAGACATCTTGTGAATGTGTGGAATGCCAGGCCTCCACCATGGTTTGGATTCCACGTTAAACTGTAGGTCCTTCATTTCATCTCACAATCTCCCTACATTACACATTAGCGTAAGTGCGTATAACCCGAACGGGTAGTAAGACGCGGTGCTAATAATAATAATAATAATAATAATAATAATAATAATAATAATAACATAAATAAATCTAATACAGGTGAGGATTTTTCTTCTCTTAATACTTTTAAAAATAGTTAAATTATGAGTACGATATTTTAAAATCAAGATATACACTAATGAGAAAATGTTATACATGATAAGGTTTAATATTGGCGGCCGCATGGAATTAGTTTTCACTCTCGTGTTAGATTATACTGCTGATGACAGGGAGATCAAATTGAATCCTGCTCAGGCGTATTAAGGGTGTTTTTTTCAAAATGGTTTTCCACTCTTCCTCTATACAAATATGGGTATACTTCCTATAAATTCAACCTGCCTCATCCCAAACTCATTAGCATAATTAGTACATATGCGTGTAGCCTGAACAGGTAGAAAGACGTGGTGCTAAAAAAAATTTAATCTGTAAATGTTTATTAATTTAATAAATAAAACAGTAACTAAGAAAATATTTTAAAAGTCTGGGGTATATTAAGAATCTGATTTGCTCTAGGTCAACTTACTCAAATAATCTTTACTTTTTCTATTGATCTTGGGAATTTGCCTAACTAATCCGAAATGTACTGCTTGAGGGTAGTTTTCAAGCGGAGTTGAAGCTAAAATATATTTTCTCTATAGTAATTTTTAAATAATTTTACTAATTAATAGATGTTAAATTGTTTAGAACAAGACTATAACATATTTTTGTTACAGTATACCTGTATGTATGACTTTGTTTTGTGATGGAATTTGGAATGAAGATTAGATTTGAAAACAGCTATGAAAAGATTAGGTTCTCTGTTGATTGTTTTGTTTATGTTGGTTCTAATGGTTTAATTTTGAGTGCAATTGCTATGACACAGAATAAAATCTTTTTCATAGATTTCTAATATTACTACCTAAAATATAGGAGGAGATATATTAAAATACTCTTTGCCATCTTAATTATTGTAAGTCACTCTTATTACAATACAATCAAGTAACATTTTAGGTTAAGTTATGTATGGTTGGTTGTATTAGCTAATGGTGTATGCCAATAGTTAATATTTGGGTTATTATGTTGGTTGCGATATTTTGTATATACTTTATCAATGTGCTGACGCTTTAATTACTAATATATTAAATTTGTTTAAAGAGAATGTGTTCTTGATTAATATACCTAATGTGCTTAAATACCGTAAATGTTTAGTAATAGTATAAATATTTTCTTCGATAGAAGTGTTCATCTCTTAGAATTAATACTAACACTCAATTATTTTATGATATGTTGTATAAATGATGATTTTTTAGTTTATAAGGCTGGTCATTAATAAATAAATATTACACTGCAGTTAAATTAGCTATTTTTTGTAGGTATTTGATGCTATAAATAATTTTTTAATCGCGTAGTATTTTATATTGAAATAATTATTTATAAACCATAATTAAATAATAATTTAAGTCATATTTGTGATTTTATGACATTAATATTATTGAAATAATAAAGTTAGATTCGGTGCTGAATGTTTCTGAAAACTTCCATGGACAATGATTCATCATATAATATTGATGTGTTGCTACATTCTCAACCTACGGATCCGTTACTTGGTGCTATACGTTATCGAGTTCAATCTAATTCGAAAAGGAAAATAAAGGGATGCAGTGATAAAATAGATTACATAAGAGTATATGAAAAACATCTCTACTTTGTAAGTAACATTCACTCATATATAGAGTTGTTATAGTCTGAATTATCCCTAGTTGGTGGCTAACCCAATCGGTGAAACTAAAATACGGTGTTATGAAACTGCCATGCACATAGTGAGTTTCTTAGTAATTATGGTCTTCGTGTGCCCTTCATTTACCCTGAATAGTAGCAAGCAAAGCTGCATGGTTCCACTATGGCATCGCTTAAAGGATCGATAAATACTGTAATCCATCAAGACTTAATTAAAGAGAGATTGAATAATGCTTTAACATTTATATAATATTTATTTTAATACTGTTTTATAAGGATTTTTTTTATTTTACTTCTCTTGTATGAAGCCCTAGTGTTTGCAACTAAAAACCTCTCAAAATACTATTTCACAACTACTTTTCTTCAATTTCGTTGAAGTTAATACTAATACTACGACTACTACTACTACCACTACTTCTACTAGTACTAATAAATCATAATAATAATAATAATAATAAATAATAATTGTGTGTCTGTGTTAAAGCAATCTGTAGCCCAGTTGGCCGAAAGACTATTCAGTACTAACGTTCCGTGTCCCGATGAGATGAGAGATGATGAAAAGTGAATATGAAGATCTTAAGCTGACTTAAGGTGGGATGCAAGGGAAATCTAGAAAAGGTCAGTGTTTTTGCTGTTTTTATGGCAAAAATTTTTTTGTTTAAAATAAATAAAATATTGTTACAGTACAAACATAAGAATTTAATTTTCTTCACATGGTGATATCAACAGTTGTTGAATATGTCATGAGCATGGTGGCAATATCTAACAAACTTTTTAAATGAAGAGATAAAGTTGTCATCAAATTCTAGAACACCCTTAACAGATATTCAAGAAATTTTGAGGCTACCATGTGAAGAATATTAAATTATATGTTTGTACTGGAACAATATTTTATTTATTTCCCCCAAAAAATGTTTTGCCATAAAAACTACAAAAACACTAGCTTTTCCTCACGCCCCATTCCATCCCACCTTAACCCTAACTAACCAAACCCCTTTAGAGAAAAATCCCCCATTACCAACCGGGATTCAAACCCGGGAACTCTATATATCAGCAGCCATGGACTCTGAACCCTAGATCAGTGTAATTTAAGATTAAATTACAAGAATGTTTCAATAAACAAAATAACAAAAGGTAAATGTACTCACAGGAGAGGTCTTATTAACTTATTTATTGAAACCCTTTCACAGTCTCACCTTCATGGATTGCACTATGACCCCATCTAATATGTTATACCATAGTTGAATAATGTAAGGTAAGCTTACTATCAAGGGTAAAAGTTACCAGCGAATCATGGTTCACATTAAGTGTTGTCTTAAGTGCTGATAATAATCCTTAGTCCGTCAACTTAGGGCAAATTAATTAATCGACATCATGTACTTATTTTATTACATAATCAAACATTAATATTGTACAAACATACAGCTTTATTCATTACATATATATAACTTTTAATGAGGGTGTAACTTTTTGCTAATTTTCTTCTAAAAAATTACTTGACAAATTGTGAGAGATGTACATGACATTGTAAAAATAAAACCAGTTTTGGTTACCTCTTTGATGGCGATATTTGTACAGACGCGCTACGTAATTCATATTTGACGCTTTGTAATGTTTTTATTGCTATACAAACATGGTCATGTGGGTCTTATTCTTAAAGTATAAGGTGTGGCCTAAGAGGATAGTTGGGGACAAAGCCAACCACTAGCTTGGGTAATTCATTTTATAAATCGTGTCAATTGTTTAGGCTATCTATGAGATTTTATTTTTTAAATCATTAATGTGTAAAAGTATTTTTCTTGGTAGACCTTTAAGATTATATGTTTAGATATCTTGCCATTGTTAAACTATTTCAATATTTTCCTTTCCATATTTTAGTGTAAATGTAAATTAACCGTTGTACCCATTTACCACACTTGAGAATTTCTTTCTGTTTTGTCAATTTTGAAAAAAAATATTAACTATGCAGGGATTTGAACCTTGACCTTGTAGCTTTAAGTCCTGGTTACTCTTCCGACTTACTATCAGGGATTTCCTCCAAAGCAATCTGTCATTCAACTATATAGTTTAAAATAATGGTTGTAATCCTAATCAATGTGCTCTTGTAGAAAGTATTTGTATCAAGCACATCATACCGCCTAAAGGTTTATATAGTTGCATGACACTTATACTTGGAGATAATGAATATTTCAGCTGGCATGTAAAGTAGGAAGGTCAGGGTTCAAATTCCTGTTAAGGTTTCATTTTTATATATTTACACAAATACTCCCATCAAAATGTCGCCTAGGATTAAATACCTATATTTGATTAATTTATATATTAAAATATCATGTACTCCACATTGTAAGAGTTAAATGTTCCTTTAAATAAAACTCCATTCTATCCTAACTAAATATTCCACATCCTGTATAATGTAAAAAGCTCCTGAAGAAGTGTGAGTATTTGATTATCTTTAAGTAAATGCAATTATGTCTCTGTGGGCCTTAGCTTCTTCTATATTTTCTTTCAATGAAGGTTCCAAATGTAATTTGTTTTTAATTGTAACGTGTTGAATGTTTACAAACTTTGTTTAAGGATGTATTATTTTTATTCAATTTTTTTTTCAGACTTGTCATAAAGATTGTGTGAGTAACAAGTAAAATAATGTTATATTTAATGGAAATAATTGGAATGAAATGCTATGTTGTTTGTACGTTTCTATAAAATATAACAAAAATAAATATACAGATAGAACTGTAAGGGAATATTTTTAAAAATTATTATTTTTTTATTACTCTTTCAACCCAAATATGATCCTTCACTTAACATATGAATCTTTCCTAATTTATTTTGACTAATGTGATTTTCAAACACTAATTGGTAACTGCTAATTGATATTTTTAACTAACCAATTTAGGCTGACATGTAAACTATTTTTACACTCAAATTACACACTTTTTCTCTGTGTCTTATTAGCTGTATAGTATGTATGCATTTAATTAATTATGAATAATCTTGCTTCAGTGGCCATATAGTCCAAGGCATCACACTCATGTTTGACTGGACCACTGAAGACGGGGAGATAGGAGTTCAAATCCTGTTTGGACGTAATGAAGGTGGTTTTCCATAAATGGTTTCCCACTCTACTTCTATGCAAATGCAAGTAAATTATCACTAAAAACTTCCCTCCTCATCCCTACCTCATTGGACTATCATATATGTGCATGACCTTAACAGGTAGTAAGACCTAAAAACCATTAAGAGTAAATTCTTTTTTTAGCACCACATCTTACTACCCATTTGGACTACACGCCTATGTACTAATTACACTAATGGTTTTAGGAATTAGGAAGGATTTAATTGAGAGGAAGTGCATCGCATTTCTGTGGAAGGAGATTAGAAAACCCTCTAGGAAAAACCACCCTCACTGCACCCGGCCGGGATCGAACCCCGATATCCCAGTCTTTGGTGGTCTAGTCAAACACGAGAGTAGTGCGATAGACCACACAACCACCGAAGTGGGTGGCAGGTTGCTATTAAATTGTGGTTTGCTTCGAATCGACTTGGTTGTCTTCTCTGTATCCCTATGAATGAGTTAATTCGCACAGACCCGCCTCGGTGGCGTAGTTGGCTAACGCGCTTGTCGTGTTGAGCTCGACCCCGAGGACGGGGAGATCGAGGTTCGAATCTCGGTCGAGTGAACTGGGGTGGTTTTTCCTAAATGGTTTTCCACTCTTCCTCCACGCAAATGCGGGTTCACTTCCTCTAATTCAACCTTCCCAATTCCAAACATTAGCGTAATTAGTACTTAAAGCGTATAACCCAAACGGGTAGTAAGACGCGGTGCTAAATATAATAATAATAATAATAATAATATTGCACAGTAATAAACTTTTGAATTATTAAAATTAAAAATAAAGGTATGTTATTAATGAGTCATAAATTATGAATTTATTATAATTGTAGCTACATACAATATAAGCATCTACCTGGATTCATACATTTGGCAAGAAGGGATTGTGTGTTGGTTGCATAAGGCTATTTTCTTGGCCTATGACGTTACAGATCATATAGCATGGCTGGGCTTCATACTGTGTTCATATCGTAATAATAAAGGTGAGTTGGTATTTTGCTCCTCACTGCTCACTCCTAACCTCCTTCCCCACTTCTCCTTCCAGCTCCTTATCCCCCTGTCAGTGAATCCTATAAGAAAATTCCGATAGAAAGGAGTTTTAAGAAAAAACACATTTTTTGTGGTCGTCATTGAAACATTTTAATATAATATTTAAGCTATTTTATAAATATTAATATCTATTGAAAGCAAAAGTTTCAGATCACATATTAATACAGTATATTTATAAGGTTTCAGTAACATTTGTACATGTTAGATACAAATTATTCCTACCAGAATCCTACTTCAGACACCCGTGTGGAAGAAAACCTCAACTCAATCCTGCTAAACAGAAGACTCGCTTCATCTTGGAAGAGATTTTAGACGAGTGATGTTTTGAATTGTGGGAATAGTCCAATCACATTTGTACTTCTTTCGGTGTCCAGTCGTAAAGATTCATTTATATACCTTATCTTCTTTATATTTGGTTTTGGCTTGTTTGTTATTTGTTTTATATAGCTTATACAAAATCTCCCAATATTTAGGCTTAGTTTTTTTAAACCTAAATTGCCAATAGTTGTTTTCTTATAAATTGTTCAATGATGTAACAAATATTTTCCTTAGTCTTCATTTAAAACTAAAAAAAAAGTACAGTTGAGTTTTCATAAACATATACAAACATATTTTGGTGGTAGATAATCAAAACGTTTTTTCATATTATTGTCTGAAATCTTATCTCAGTTGGTAGCATGTCTGTCTTCTGAGCTAAGGGTACAGGGTTCAATCTACAACATAGCCAAAAATGTTATCTTGGTGAAATATGGGTTTCCACCTTTTACTGTGATAAATTGATGGCGGGGCCCTGGGTGTGTGTCCGTTCTAGATTTAAGTTAATTTATAAGTCATGTAATGATATAATTATTCGGTTCAGAAAGTGCACATCGAATAACTCAAATAAATAAAACATGGTTCCTTGTGTCATACACACTTTACTAATAAAAATTAGAAAATTGCAAGAACAATTTACACCACATAGTCTCTAAGGTCATTTGGTAAATTCCTACAACAAATCAATAATGTGTCACCCGCTTCGGTGTTCGAATGTTCTAAGGCGTCATTCTCGTAATAGACTGGTGGACTGCAAATTACAGGGAATTGAGGTTCTAATCCCAGTCAGGTGTAATGAGGTGGTTTTTTTTTTCATAAATAGTATAAGCTATTATTTAATACAAATGCGGGTACCCCTCCTCAAAATTCATCCTTAAGACATTAGCTGTGAGTTGTATCCTACATGTGCTTGATAACTCCAACGGGTGGTAAGACATGCTAATTTATATTAATATTAGGGGTCTATAGTTTGAAAAATATGGTAGCTTAAAGCCAAAATGGAAATTTTGAAAGGGACCGATGCAGCACCTAACCTTTCAGAGCAATGTTCCTCAGATCATAATACAACACACCTATACTATTTATATCGAAGATAAACTGTGCATCAATTTCAGTATTTCAGACATACGTTATTACCTTGGTTACACAGAACGTTAGTGTAAGGTGAAAAGTCGACAGAATAGCATAATGAGGACGTGGAAGCAGTTGTGCTGTTTTTAGAGTAAGAATAAAAAGAAACTTGAAGAGGAATTGTATGCACCTTATAAACATTTATTTTTAGCAGTGCGTCTTACATCCTGTTTAGGTTATACGCATGGCACATGTAAGCTTCTAATTACACTAATGAATTAAGAGATTAAGTTTTAATTTAGAGGAAGGTACCCTTATATGTGTAGAGGGGAGTGATAAACCATTTTGGAAAAACAACCCTCACTACACCCGACTGGTATTCGAACCCTGATCTATTTGTCATCGACAGTCTAGTCCAACACGAGAGTGAAGTCTGAGACCATGTGGCCGCAGAAGCAAGCTATAAACAATTAATGACTGTTTACTGCGTTGTGTATATGATACATTATTTGATCGTCCTCGAAATTATGAAGAAACGTTATTTTAATTATTTTCGTATGTTCCGATCAGGCTTTGATAAATTTCTTCGAAAAATATCCACTCTAAAGTAATAGCTTCAATAATAATCCCTACCATGTTTTTTTTTTTTTTTTTTTTTTTTTTTTTTTTTTTTTTTCAAATTATTAGTAAGTGAACGTCAAATTGTCAATTGTGTATGTCAGTAATGTCACATAACATGCTCCAACGTCCGTGTCGCTGTTCAACGCACGTTTTAGAATGTCTCGTCTGTCAAGGGCTTGTAGCGGACGTTAAAACTTAACGAACGTTCATATTTTCACTGGTCTCGTTTTATTTAATACTATACTATAACGGATTTTTTAATTTTTTTTAGCACCACGTCTTACTCCACGTTTGGGTTATACGCTTATGTACTAATTACGTTAACGGTTTTAGGGATTAGGAATTTTATATTTAGCGGAAGTATACCAACATCTTTGTGTAGGAAGAGTGGAAAACCATTTTGGAAAAACCACCCTCATTAACTTACACTCGACTGGAATTCGAACCTCGATCTTTCCGTCAATTCTAGTTTAATCTAACGCGAGAATGGCGCGTTTGGGTGATCTGTCGGTCCATGGGTAAGGTTTCAGACTTATATACTGGGGGGTCCGGGGTTCAACCCTCGGTCCCGGCACAGATTTATCTGTTTGCCAAACCCTTCCTACACCTCTGATAAGACGTGTATTAAATCACAACTTGTGAATGTGGGGAATGACAGGCCTCCACCGTGGTTCGGATACCACGTTAAACTGTAGGTCCTCCATTTAATCTCACAATCACCCTACCATTATACATTAGCGTAAGTGCGTATAACCCGAACGGGTAGTAAGACGCGGTGCTAATAATAATAAAATAATAATAATAATAATATAATAATAGCGCCTTTGGCCACGCGGCCATTGAAGCTGTTAACTACGAATTTTACAACTCCTGTTGTTATAAGGGGTCAACCATATATCACGTAACGCTCTTGTGTTACAGGTTTTTTTTTTATCCTACCCCCCCCCCCCCATTTAACACAAAGTAGACATTTAGCCTAACTCCTCCTCCGCAGCAAACCTGCGTTACGTAACTTTGATGCTCAAAAGTGAATGGCGTTATCTTGCATGCAGCAAAGCTAGTTTTTTATGTCACTAGTGTTTGTCGGCTAGATATTGCCTGGTCTTCTACTGACAGTGGCGGATAAATACCTATCCTCTAGGGTTGGGGCAACATATAAATTTCAGTTAATTCGTCTCGATGAGATCGTGCGACGATTATATGAAGCCGGTAGAATACTTAACTCTAATTTAAGCCAGACCATGGCAACTACGGAACAATTGCCCTTCGTGAAAAAAAAAAACCTACGATACTGCTGGGAATCGAACCTGGGACCCAGGAATCTTGACTATTAGACCAAGAGTTCGGTCTTGGGGAAGCTTTTGTGACACTAAAAGAGACTCGGATTATTTTTCTATTCCGAATCCATTTTAAATCCTGAATATAAATGTTTATTTCCACATTTTAATTTAATTATTGGTGGTCTAGGGTAAGGTGTCAGACTTCTGTTCTGGCGGCCGGGGTTCAATCCTCGGTCCCGGCAAAGATTTATCTGATTTCCAAACCCTTCCTCCACCTCTGACAAGACATCTTGTGAATGTGGGGAATGCCAGGCCTCCACCGTGGTTCGGATTCCACGTTAAACTGTAGGTCCTTCATTTCATCTCATAATCACCCTACCATTACACATTAGCGTAAGTGCGTATAACCCGAACGGGTAGTAAGACGCGGTGCTAATAATAATAATAATAATAATAATAATAATAATAATAATTTAGGTATTAGAACTGTGTTACGTAACACAATGATGTACCTCCACCCCTCCATCCGTGTAACACCATGTATGCATTAGAGCTCACCCCCCCCCCCCTCCACTTAACAGCGTTACGTGGCTTATAGATGGCCCCTAAAGGCAATATGCACACTTCACTTTGCTTGAACAAGTCGGTCGATTCAAACAAATTGAAAGGCAAATGTATAACCTTTCATTAAAATTTACCAAACTGGTTCACTCGGAGGCGTCGACGTTGGTGGACTAGACTGTGGGTGATACGTCGAAATGTCAAATAGGCATCAGAAGATTTATTGGTGGAACTGGCAGTGGAAGTTCACTATGGCTTCAGAAATAATTTACATATAGGCTTATACAAAGTACACCTGTATACAAACACAATTAAGAACACCTGTATACAAACATAACTAAGAACACCATTCTACAAGCACAGCAAATAACATTTTCATGGTCTAAACATCACTAAGAGTCACTCTCGTGTTAGTCTAGAATGCAGATGATAGGAAGATTTGGGTTCAAATTTCGGTCGGTGTATACTGAGGGAGTTTTTTTTTCCTAAATGATTTCTCACTCTCTCTACACGCAAATGCTGATACACTTCAATAAATTCAACCTTTCTCATCCCTAACGTATTAGGATAATTAGTATATATGCGTATAACTTGAACAATAAGTAAGACAAAGTGTTAAAAAATAATTATAAAATCAATAGGTAGTTACAAATTAAATATAATATATTTATTCCTTTAATAAAATATTTCCCAGCACAAAACCACAATCTCTGTCTACAAACAATTCATCGATGCAACTGAAATAAAACCTTTCAGTGTTCAAAATGAGTTTTTTAGACGTGTTCAATTTAAATGAATCATCTTGAAAGGATAATCCCATTGAATAAAAAGTATAAACGCTTGTCAACTACTTTCAATGCTCACTTTTTTTTGAGCACTTTGATTGAGTTATATTTACACTGTTCACTTTGCTTTCAATTTGGTTTAATTAACTGCAAGTGATCCGTTTAAATTCGTCTTAATGTCATTCGACCACCACCATTTTGTTTAATATTTTTTAATATGTGTATAATTATAAGCTATAAATAGTGATTCGATGATTTCGAATCACTACAGTATATTATAGTATTAATATATTATTGAAATATTTATAATGTTAGTAATTATTTTAACACCGTGTATACTACCCGTTCAGGTTTTACTCCTATGTACCAATTACACTATTGTTATGGATTAGGACATTTTAATTTAAAGGAGGTGCACCCGCATTTTCGTGGAGGGGAATGGAAATATATTTAGGAAAAAAACCTCAGTGCCCCGATTGGGATCAAATCCCGATCTTTCCATCTTTGAGAGTCTAGTCTAACATGAGAGTAGCGCGTTAGACTATACGGCAACCAAAGCGACTAATATTAATATTATAAGCATTCAATTCTGTACACCTCGTATGAATATATAAATGAAGGCCTACTAAATTTCAGCCTCAATACATCAATTAGTCTTCTGTAATGATTTGAAATCATTGAATCACTATTTATAGCTTTATCACTAAACATTTATTAAAGTTATGCAACCCGCTTCAAATACCGGGTTCGATTCCGGTCAGGTGCACTGAAGGTGGTTTTTCCTAAATGTTTTTCCACTCTCCCTCCACGCAAATGCGAGTTTATTTCCTCTAAATAAACCTTACTAAGCCCTAAAATATTAGTTTAATTAGTACATATTCGTATAACCCGAACGGGTAGTAAGACACGATGCTAGAAAAAACAACAGTTGTGCAGTTAAATTTTGATGGTCAAATGACCTTTATGACCTCCGGGCAGCGTGTACTGAGGCGAGGCGGCGGGACCAATCAGGACGAAGCAAGCTCCACGAGACAAGAGACGAAAGGGTAGGCTCATAGACAGTCTTGACTCAGCGCGGAATATACTCGGTTCGTGGCGAAGTGTTTCGTTTCTCGATTTTACGGGCCTTGCAGTACACGCGTATTCTTGCTTGCCAGGGGCGTATCTTCGATGAACAGCTTGGTGAGTGGTATTTGATGTAATTTTTATTATATTTTTATAACACCGCGTCTTACTATCCTTCAGGTTATACGTTTATATACTAACAATTACTATAATGGCTTTAAGATGAGGAGGAATATACTTATAGGAAGTGTACCTGCATTTGCGTGGAGGTGAGGAAAGGGAAAACCATTTAGGAAAAACTACCATCAATACACCCGACCAAGATTCGAACCTCGATCTTCCCGTCAAACGGCATGAGAGTAGTGCTTCCGACCACGTGGCCCCAAAGAGGGTTTTTTGTTATTAGTATATTTATTTTAAGCCTTTAAATATAAATTGCTACAAAACATGTTGAGGTATGTTTTTTTTTAATGAATTGAGCTGTATTATTATTAGCACCGCGTCTTACTACTCATTAGAATTATACGAACTTACGCTAATTTGTAATGATAGGGTGAGTGTGAGCTTAAATGGAGGACCTAGAGTTTAACGTAGGATCCGAACCACGGTGGAGGCTTGCATTCCACTCATTCACAAGTTGTGATTAATACACGTCGAGGGGAAGGAAGGGTTTGGCAATCGGATAAATCTGTGCCGGGACCAAGGATTGAACCCCGGACCCCAGCACAGAAGTCCCAAGACCTTACTCCTAGACCACCAGGTCACCGAATTGAGCTGTAGATTTGCACGAAAATTCCCCTGACTTACGAACTTGGTGATTTGAACAAGCAAGTTTTACCTTACTTAAGACTGGTCCTATTTGATTCATTGCTCCATAGCGCTAAATAAATAAACTATAGTCTAAAACTTGGGCTCAGTATCGTGGCTGTCTATTGAGACAAGGGTCCCGGATTTGATTTCTGGCATGACCAAAAAAAATTATCGTTGGTGGAATGAATGTTTTTCTTTTCACGGTGATAAATTAACGGCCGGGGTATGGATGTTGTGTATTTTCTAGATTTAAGTAAGTTTATATCTGTGTTCTGATAAAATCAGTCGGTTCGGTCAGTGCACGTTAAATACCTCAAATAAATGAAGGTAAAAAAAAAAATCAAACGAAAACACAGACCCACAACGTGAATTATGATAATACCAATTACTGCGCAATTAAAGGTAATTAATTAAAATAAATGTTTAATGCCAAAAGTCCCCTTTAAAAATTCCCTTGCTATTTAAATCCGAAACGATAACGTGCTCGCTTTAACCTGTGTCATTAGACGCTATGATGTGTTGACAAAACTCACAAAAATGTTGCAATTCACACAGGCTGCCCCATTTAACTCTTGTGTAGCATAATTTAATTCTCTATTGTTTGCTCAGCCCGCGTATATAACAATATAGTTTGGGTATGAGGGGACAGGCAGGGTGTGTAAGAGATGGCGACCGCACTAGAAACAAGTAGTTGTATGGCTTATCTTAGCGTGGTTGTTGAACGTTATGGCCATGATGTTAAGTGTTGCAACATAGTTTCCCCATGGGGTGGTGTTCCGCCAACATTTATTTTGATTCCCCACCCGAACCACCACCTCCTTCCCAACCCTCTTACCCTTTCCTATTGATGGGTGGAAGATTACAACCCCTACACATTTGTCGCCCTCGCCCGTAGAGAGTAAATATCCTTGGTACAGTCACTGGTTATCTTAAACTGGGAACCGTAGAACACATGTGAATTAACTGTAATGGGAAGATTATGTATATGTGAGTATATATAATATATATATATATTATGTGTGTATATTATGTACATTAATGTATATATATATTATGTGTGTATATTTATGTACATATGTATATATATATATTATTTGATATTATGTACATTAATGTATATATATATATATATATGAATAATTTATGTGCTATTTATGAATATATATATTTGTATATTTATGAATATATATATATTATGAATATATAGTGTATATTTATATATTTAATATATATTTATGAATATATATTGTGTATATTTATGAATATATATGTGTGTGTACATATATTTATATCTATCGTTTCTGTTACAGAGCTGTCTAAAATTCACAAAATATATTCATTCTATTTAATTTGGGTGACCTGGTGGTCTAGGGGTAAGGAAGTATCGGATTTCTGTGCTGTCGGCCGGGGTTCAATCCTCGGTCTCGGCACAGATTTATCTGATTTCCAAACCCTTCCTACACCTCTAACAAGACATCTTGTGAATGTGGGGAATGCCAGGCCTCCACCGTGGTTCGGATTCCACGTTAAACTCTAGGACCTCCATTTCATCTCACAATCACCCTACCATTACACATAAGCGTAAGTGCGCTATAACCCGAACGGGTAGTAAGACGCGGTGCTAAATAAATAATAATAATAATAATATTTAATTTGGGATTTCCTAAAACCTCAATTGAAATAACTGACGTAACAGATTATGGCATACGTTTAGTATTAGTTACCTCTTCCGTGTTGTAGTGGTCAGGTTTCGTGAATACATATCCAGAAGTACTGGGTTTGATCCCTGGTGTTTCCCGATTTTTCTGTGAGGCGGTCGGTTTGAAATAGTCTCAACTAAACCTCGTGAGGTCAAAAATTATGAGGCGTTATTGAAGGAAAAAGTGATGACGACATCGGTCTATAAAATTGAGGATTGACGACAAAGTTTTTTGTGCCGACCACATGACACCCCACATCCGCATATGTTGGCATAATATTTGCCGACAGATGACGGCTGCTTTATCGGTATGATTTAATTGGCGGCTAACGCAATGGAGTTTTTTATTTGCATAAGTACAACAGTGTACAAAACTTTTTTTTTATATTTCTCACACCATTTTATTAAAAGGAATATGGAAAGACTACAATGTTGGCGATAAATAATGTTATAAAAAAATAGATTTTGTCTTAACCATAAAAAAATAAAAAAAAATTAAGGTAGATGGATTTTGAACTTCCCCTCCCCCCTTCAGAAGAGAGTACTAAATTTAACCCCTCCCCCCAAAAAAAAATATATATACCTAAGTGTTTTAAGGATCGACCCCAAACACTAACTATATTTCTTATTCTTTTAAGCTTACACCCCTGCCATTTTAATCAAAATTAACCCTAACTAGTGGGTACGTGGAATATTATTATTTATTATTAGCACTGCGTCTTACAACCCGTTCGGATTAAACGCACTTATGCTAATATGTAATAGTAGGGTGATGGTGAGATGAAATGAAGGACCTACAGTTTAACGTGGAATCCGAACCACAGTGGAGGCCTGGCATTCCACACATTCACAAGATGTCTTGTCAGGGGTGAAGGAAGGGTTTGGCAATCAGATAAATCTGTGTCGGGACCGAGAATTGAACCCGGATCCCCCAGGACAAAGTCCGACACCTTACTCCAAGGTCCCCAAATCACCAGGTAGCAGAATAGTTACTATTACCAATAACGAGGAGGTCAGGGTTTGACTCTATGTTGGGTTCTTTATTTTAAATGTTATCTCTGTCCCTTTACATAAATTTGGATAAATTTTCTTTGAATTTTACCTTCCTCTCTACCCCAATGAATGTAATTAAATGCGTATAGCTCTTAAGGGTAGTAAGACTTGAGGCAGAAAAAATAATCATAGTAGTTTGAAAGCTGATTTTTATGTCACGCGGGTATTTATTTTCCTTCTGATTTCAAAGTAAAATTGTGTGTATTATTTCTCTAGAAAACTTGAATATTTTTAGGCTTTGTGTATATATGTTATTGAAACGTTGAGGGGCTCGCTAGCTTTGAAATGTGATCATTGAAGGAAGGAGATTGAAGGGAAACAAATCAAGTTGTTGTTTTTTATCTAGGAAATCTGAAGCAAAAAGGAAATGATTAAATTCCCCTTGTTTGGCTTTTGACGCTTAGATTGGTTTAGCTTCTCTCTTAGCCTATAAAAAGCTCCCTATCCGTTCGATATTAGTTAGATTGATTTTTATTTCACACTTTATTGTTTTTAATATATTTCAATGTTTTATATTTTTGTTTGTTTATATGTTTATGTATCAACAAATATACATACATTACAAATTTCAAAGGAAGATTTATTTTAAAAATATCTTATTCACCAGAAAATATACATATCAAAAGTGATAACTACAGAGCACATACTTGACGTATTAATACGTGATTGTAGATCTATATCTTTTCTAGCGTGTATAATTATAATGTCCTATTTTTGTAGCACCACGTATTAGTACCCGTTCGGTTATACACCTATGTACTAATTACAGTAATGGTTGGGATTTGGAAGGTTTAATTGGTAGGAAGTGCACGTGTATTTGCGTGGAAGGAGAAAGGAAAACCATTTAGTAAAACCACCGCTTAACTGGGTTCGAACCGTCTTTGGGAGCCTAGTCTAACACGAGAGTAGTGCGTCAGACCACGAATCCACTGAGGTGGGTTTCTAAAAATTTGTCTATTCATATTAATATTAGCTAACAACTTAAAAACAGCATATGATATGAAATTTATATAAATAAATATTATTATTAGCACCGCGTCTTACTACCCGTTCGGGTTATACGCACTTACGCTAATGTGTAATGGGTAGGGTGATTGTGAGATGAAATGGAGGACCTACAGTTTAACGTGGAATCCGAATCCACGGTGGAGGCCTGGCATTCCCCACATTCTATAAATAGATAATTTGATTATTTGTTTAGACTATATATCGTACATTTTATATATTTACACTATAAAGCGAGATAAACTATATATGTTACATACTAGCCTTGACAGTATTTATTCTATGTCAAGACACGTAACAAGAAACAAGAAAGGGAATGTATTTTCCGGACAAAGGCTTAGGGTAGATAGCTGTGGAAGGGGTACAGTGGGGCGGAGGGTGGGGGGTGACACGTTACTAACCTCAACGGGACACTTGATGTGTCTTAACCTATTACATCTTTTCAGAGACAGCCTGAAAGGGAGGAACGACATTTGTAAGAAATAAAGTTTCCTAGACTCGGTGGTTTTTGTGGTAAGACAATACGAACAAAAGACTTGTCACTTTAATCTAATGGGACAAGGCATCTCTGGTCATCACATCAAAACTTGTTAAGCTACTTGTGCTCTCGAGTGAATTGTGTGATACTAGTATGGTTTGGAAAACCCTATGACTTGACCGGGAGATTGCAGTGAACGCTACGTTGTGAATTATATGTTTATACAGGTTCAATTTTCATAGGAAGAGCCTAGTAGAAAATACACATTTTTTCATGGTCAGCAATGGTGAAATGTTATCATTTTATCAGTGACTTTTATGATTATCCTATAGGCCTTTTAAATAAAGTGATATTTTGTTTGCAATAATGCATTGTGCATTGTGTATTCATTGGCATGTACTTACTACACCCAGAGTTGGGAAATTTTCAAAATCAGTAGCCCTGTGCACAACGTATGTATCTCAAAGCTGGAATTTTAAAATTTTGATTATTTTTTATTAACTATAAAACTAGTCGGTAAGTAAATTATTTCAAAAATATCTTAAGATAAAGTCAAATCTACAGAGGCGTGCATGATGTTTGGGTTCAAACCTCCAATTTTATTTAACAAATATAGGGGTGTATTTATGGGATCATAAATATCAATTAAGATAAAACACAAATTGGGGTTGTGTTTACCATTAAAACACTTCAGATAACTTCTAGAACTATTAGCATTTAGAATTTTTTCTAACTTCTGGCAATTGGGGGATGTGCCCACCAACCCCCCTCCCTTCTCCCTGAAATTATTGGCTGGCTACTGCCTTGTCTACAGCAGGCAAGGTTTAACATTTCATAAATCAGTATTCCATGTTCACGAATATGTGTTTTTCGAGGACGGAATTTTAAAATTTAAAGCTACCCATCTCTTACAATAAAAACATTCTCCCCCGGCAACGCCAGGTACTTACACAAGTTGATAATAGGATGTACCAAAAGTAACAGCTGCAGCTCACACCCTTGGCGTATGCTTACGTGAAAAAAGATCTACAGTGCTAAAAATAAATTACACCTATATTCTTGCTATATACCCAATGTAAAGAGAATAGAAGGTAGCGCCAGATGGAAAACTACATCTATTGGCTGAGCTTGTAACGTAGCTCACTACACAAGCCAGCATTGTAAAGAGAATAAATAGAAGGTAGCGTAATATAAATAGCGTAGTAGTATAATAATATTCCTTTAATTTCACCTCTGACAAGACATCTTGTGAAGGTGGGGAATGCCAGGCCTCCACCGTGGTTCGGATTCCACGTTAAACTGTAGGTCCTTCATTTCATCTCACAACCACCCTACCATGTACACATTAGCGTAAGTGCGTATAACCCGAAGGGTAGTAAGACGCGGTGCTAATAATAATAATAATAATAATAATAATATTCCTTTAAGTGGCGTTACCTTTCTTTTATCGTTACAATGGTTGTACTTATATTTCGCCTATGCCATGTAAATTGAATGAAATAGGTAAACATTAGGTGTTCCTATGAGGTAGTTATGGGGACCTAGACAGCTTTTGGAGCATGTCCATCATTATGAGAAATATCTTTAACTTGAAAAATTAAAAATTGCGGACTAAGCGTACAAATTGAATACAAGAGCTTAAATTTGGTTTGGATAGTATGGAGCGTGTCATCTCTAGGGGGGTGTGGATCCAAGATGGGGAATTCATGATGAACATAACATACAAATTGAATTTGATCATACATCCCAATATAGCCATGGACATAAAATTATGCTACCTTTCGATATGAACATTCTAAAAATGAATAAAAACAAGGAACAAACAAATATCACGTGAAACCTGGAATTGCGTTTGTTAAAACCCTAGTAGAAAATAAAATGCAAATTTTCTAATCCCATAGGGAAATGTTGATAATTTTCACCCCCCAATTCGTCATGAACCATTTTTATTTTAATAACACACCGTTTTTTTTAAAATAACGTGGGATTCCCAAAAATTACTAATGTAACACATCGCTCCGTTAGTTGGATCCCATAAAACAAAATATATCGTGACAGTAATTTATATCCAAATCAATTTTTTTTAAATGCATTTGAATATTAAATACTGACTAACCTAACTTTTTTTCCCCCCATTCTTCTTCTCCTAAGTTAAACTTTATCCAAGTGTTGAGAGATAAAAATACATTTAAAAATAAAAGATAAATTGCATCAGGGGGAATAAAAAAAACTATTGTGAACGTGTAAAATGTTAGACTACATAAATTTATCCTCCAAACCCTCCTCCCCCCCCCCTTCCCCTCCTACGTCTCACTTGGTTTCACATACCACCCTTTTATATATTTTTTTTTCTACCATTGAGCACTAAAAATATTTTAACCCATTCCATTTTCTCTTTCGATTCAGCACACTATTTAGAATTCAGAATGGAAAAAAAAATAGAGGTGTGGCAATGGGGATATGGGAATAGTATGGGTCCCATTCCCTTATTCTGACGATAAATTTTGAAAGGTATGATCGTATAGAGGATACTTTCCAGGGATTGGGGAAGATAGATTTGTGAATAAGTACTCAAGATACGTTTCAAGGGGTGGCTTACCTACTTTTTTTGTATTGATAATTTCTACTGCTAGAATTTAGAGAAAATAAAATAAAGATCTAGAAGTTTTCTTCAAAATCGAAATCATTATAATAGTTTTCAACAAGTTAAAAAAAAAGACGTATGATTAAATTTTAATTTTTTATACTAATTTTTTTAATTATCCTAAGCCCTCCCTATATAATATATTTTAATATAAACACCCACCTTAAGAAAATCAGAGACAAATATGTTTCTTCGAAAATATGTATAGAAAATTTCATTGGTTTAACCCTTGAACTTTAAATAATTAGATAATGTGTTTCATTGTTTCTCATAGTGATTCTATCTTTATTTTTTTGAAGCATCTCTAAATTAAATTGAAAAGATGCAATTTTCTTTAATTTGTGAAAATTTTTACCAATACTTTTTGGTAGCTTTAGGCAACCGTCAGAAAACAAAGAAAAACTTGGGTCATGCATCTTGTTGGCTCTTCACAAATAATATAAAGACTTTTTTTCAAATTTGGGTTATTTAAGGTATATTTTCTGGTACATCAATTTATACAAACATACGACCTACAAACTTACTTAACTATTGTTGTATCACCCAGTCCCCCGGTGAAGACTGCTAAAAAAAAACTATTAATAAAAGTAATTTTGATATACGCCTTCTAAAGAAAAATTACACTAGAAATGTGAGCCTCATAAAAATAGAAATAAATATCTTTTTATTTTTATTTTGTATCCTATAAGCTTGTATCCTTTTATTTTCAACGCAGGGTGGAGGGAAATTTATGATATCATTAGTAAAAAAAAAAGAATACGAGTGCCCCGTTCTTGCTCAATATTTCTCTCTTATAACCCTTGTTTTGAGAAATTTTATTTTAGGTTTGTAAAAGGACCCGAGCTTTGTTTTATTTTTGAGAGTTACAATGGGAAATGAATTCATTTTGGTTTCGCTTCGCCCTTCTTTTACTCTCTCAATGCCTTGAAGAGAGAAGTATTGTAAACGACAAAAAAAAAAATTAGCTCGAGATTTTGATAAATGTCTACGTTTCATTACATCCTGAAACCAGAAAAGAGACGGAAACAGTTTACCGATCAAGCTAAGACTTAGGGTATCTAGGGTATTCATAAGGTCCCCGAGGTATTTTTGGAACTTGATATCCAACCCTAAAATCAAGGATAGTTAATTTAAAGGCAAAAAGATAAAACTTGATTTTCTCAAAATCCACTTCAACGATTTTTATGATTTTTTTTTTCCAGGTATTGTTTAACAAACAAAATGGCATTACTCGTTTTACCAATAAAAATTACTTTAAGAGCACTCTAAAAAAGCGTAAATTCTCAATTTTTGAAAATATTTACGGAACTATTTTAGATATGAAATAACTTAACATTTTAGTTGTATTACTGTTAAAATTAAAATTATTTTTATACGGGATTTTTTTTTATCAAACCAGTATTACCTGAGATAAAAGCAAACACCCACTAGACAGAGGAGTAACGTGCCTAGGTCGTGATATTTTTGGGGGTGCAACATTTTATAAAAATATAATTGTTTACAGCAGCACCCTTTCCTATACTCCATTCACGGTAGGAATTACTCTCTGAAAGGTCTTTATTCCTACCAATACCCTACTATATAATAGACTAGCCCCTTTCCCCGTAAAAAAATATTGTAAAGAATCCTGTAAAACAAAGCTTCAAATCATCCATCTTGTCAATATAAAAACAAAACTTTTTTTACTTATTTTTTTTGAAAATACAGTCCTACCATCACTGTATAGCCCTCCCTCTTTTTATCCACCCCCTATTTTCATCTCATTCCTCTTTCCTCCCCCCCCCCCCCCGCTCCCTTCACAAAACCCCACTTTCCCTTCAACAACTTTTTTTTTCCAACGACTATATAATATACTATCGACATTTTTATGAGGAATAAATTAATTTTTTTAAATAAAATATAGCTTATGTTACTTGCTGATAATGTAGCTTTATATTGGTGAAAGAATTTTTAAAATCGGTCCAGTAGTTTTTGAGTTTACCCATTACAAACAAAAAAAAACCAATCAAATCTTTCCTCTTTATAATATTAGTATAGATTTATGGTAGGGAAAAAGACCTTTCAGAAAACAATCACTACCGTGAACAGACTTTAGGTACAACGTCACGGGATGTGAAACCAAAATCCTTGTCTTTAACATGAATGAACATAATTTTCACTAAAACAAAACACGTGGACTCAGCTGTAATTGAAGCTTGCTTGTTATAGAGTATTGTATAATAGTTCTATTGTGTCTACTATTGCCATCTGTCGGCTAGTAGTTGAATCACTCATATGGCATATATAGATGAGCATAACCATTTTGTACAGTGGTGAGTGGTCATAAAATTGTAGGGGATATAAATAAATAATAGCAATAAATAGGCCCACAACATTATTATTTCTGTTCATTAACAAATAACAGTATGATATGTTGGCGGGAAGGGGCTGTGGGGAGGGGGGATGACAGGGTGCCTGCAGCTCCTGTACTCAGGGGTGCCATATTTCTAAATGCAGCCCTGGCAAACATATATTTTTATGGAGTACTTTGATATATGTAATTGATTGTTATGCGCTTGGGTGGACAGAGATGTTGTTTCTTGAACAGTGTGTATTAATTATTACATTTATGCTCTTTAATGGAGATTTTCTGCAACAGTGTTTATTAGCTTGTTTCACAAATTTTACGATTTTTTTTTTTTTTTTTTTTTTTTTTTAGTAAATGTGTCTGTTTTAAGACTAGAGAAAGAGTATGTGCGGTGTACATTACCATTATTTTAATATTTTGAACAATTTGGAGCGATTTATTTTGCGAAGAAAATTAAGTATTATTGTATGTAAATAGTCTGTTTCATTTATATTTACGATTTTCCGTGTAAAAACAGATCATATCACTTAGTATTTGTTGCACTTTTATATTTTTCCCGCCCACTCTTCCTTCTACTAGATATATTTTATTTAACCATTATTTATTGTCAGGAAACAGGAACCTACAGTATCAAATATGATCTATATTCGAAAATTAAAAAAAATTACACCTGGATAAGGGAATCGAATCCTGTACCCTTGGCTTAGCGTGCCAATGCACGGGCTTAATTCTCATGTCAATTGTAATTTTTAAATTTAAGAGTATTATAATTAATACTACATTCGTAACTTAAAAGATAATTCCCTTTTTCTGGGCTTCGCTATTCATGGACAATTAATTGAACAAGCTAACTGGCATAGTAGTTTAGTGGTCAATGCACCTGGCTACGAGTTAAGGGGTCGCAGGCTCGATTCTTTTCTCTATCTTATCTATCAATTATCTCTCGCTTATATTTCTAACTGTTTATCTTTGTATATTGATCTTACTATCTCGAGGACTCTTTGTTTCTCTCGCTCTTTCATTAAGTTTATCTCTATCTTTCTATCTCACTATATCTCTTTTTCTCTATATGTATATCTATATAGTTCTTCCTTTATCCCTATATTTATCCACTCTTTATCTTTTTGCCTCACTCCAGTTTCTCTCGAAAGACCATGCGATCCTCCAAGTCCATTCAACAGCTGATCAACGAGAGTCGGTGCTGGAAAGGTTCTGACGTGATCCAGCCCACCTGCTGACGTGATAAGGGGGGCGATGTTTCGGTTGAGACCGCCCTAAGCTGACATCTCTCGTTCCTCACCTCAATAAGAGAGAAACTACCCTTCTAGTATCTTACACTTCTCAACCCCTTGGGGTATTATTAATGTCGTGGAGGAACGTTTGTCTCCATGTGGATTGATCAACCCTACCTACCAAGGAAACTTTCAAACGCCAGGTTTAAATACTGGCCTAAAAAAAAGCAACACTTTTCCAACTGCTCTTTATCTTCGTTTGAATTTACTCTTGCTCTTTTTTTACATAACCCGGCCCTGTCTACAATCCGCTGGACACTAAATCTATTCTACATCTCTCTTACCTACGGGGCGTTCTTATTTTGATTCTATTTATATAACTGGTTAAATTTCAATTTCTATATTTTTCCCTTTTTTAGTGTTTTTTTTTCGCCCCATCTAATACCTTGGCAGAAAGAAAATATTTTATATACAACTAGTAGTTTTTTTAAGAATAATACATCGTTCTCTCCATTTAAAAAAAATATTCAAAGTAAGCCTCGTTAAGAGCTATGACATGATCTTATAGTTACTATAGTCTTAATAAATTGTGTCTATTTTTCCATAATTTCTCCTTGAATTTGAAGTAGATTTTTTCCTTGGTGAACTAGTTATATTTAAAACAAATAAACACTTTATTCATCAGTACATTATATTCATAGAGCATAACAATTTTTCATGCGGCTTTAAGACGTCAGTCAATCAATAGGTCTAGGTGTCAATATTTAAAAAAATACATATATGCCCTTGATAATCAATCGAATTTTTAGAATTTTAAATTTAAATCACATGAGAAAGAATTATTGAGTAAAAACCATGGTGAGAGGTGGCTATATTCAAATGGATTACAAGATTGTAAAACTATGCACATGCGTCATTTGACCTAAGTTCAAAGAATTCGCTGTAAAATTGTGTTAAAATTAGTCTATGCATTAGACTCTACTGATTGTTTTATGAATCACGGCTTATTAAACGTCCAGGTTAGACGCCTTTAATTATATTTCTTGGATACGGATAGAAAGGTAGAATTTAAATAATGTACCAGCGTTTACGTAGAGGATAGTTTGAAATCATTTAGAAAAAAAAACTAATTTCAACGACCAAGATTTGAATTGTTACCTTCGTGTGATCAGAAAACCAATCTAGGAGGTTCATCAGCGTTCACCTAAATACAGGCCAAATTATTTTAGTTTTACCAATACCCCTATTATGTTAAAAGTAATAAAAAATACATGGTACTACAATAGATGTTTCATTTGAGGGTTTTATGAAGTATTGAGGTAATATAAGCTTTTACACACACACACACACAAAAATAAAATTGATATTATTTTACTTTTAGCCTTGCGTCTTACTAACCGTTTGGTTATACGCTTAAGTACTAAATTAAGCTAATGGGTTAGTAATTGGGAAGGTTCAATTTAGAAGGAAGTGAACCCGCATTTGCGTGGAGGAAAGTGGAAAACCATTTATAAAAACCTACCCCAGCTCACCGACCGAGATTCGGACCTATATCTCTCCGTCCTCAGTAGTCTAACTCAACACGAAACTAGCGCGTTAAATAATACGCCACCAAGGCGGGTGATGAAAATTATAAAAAAAGTTTATACAGCCTTTTTTTTCTTTCTAGTATCTCATAAAACACATTTAACAACAACAACAAAATCCATTTTACCTCTTAAAACTTAAATAAATAAAATTCTGCAATTACTACGCTAATGTTTTGTCCAGTTTTACTATCTCACACCTTAAAATAAAGAGAGTATTGTGATCGTTAAAAAAAAATCGAAATAGATGTTTTGATGGATGCCGGCGTTTCATGACCCCATGATCCCCAAAAAAGTATGTATTTGCAAGTCGTATTTCTGTCGTGTCTCTGTCACTTAGATTAGAGCCGAAAACCTTTTAACGACGGAGCTAAAACTTTAATTTAGGATTTCCATGAGGTTCCTAGGAGTTTTTTTTTTAATAACCATCAAACCTTAAAATTAAGGATAGTTTACTTAGGAGTGGAAATAGGGGAAAAAAATTAACATAATGTGTTCATTATTTTTTAAAAAATTTAGTATCTATGCCATGTTTGGCACTAAAAACAAAATAGATATTCGCATTTTCTATGAAAATGACTTTTAGGGGAGTTTACATAATACAGTGGGGAATGCCAGGCCTCCACCGTGGTTCGGATTCCACGTTAAACTGTAGGTCCTTCATTTCATCTCACATTCACCCTACCATTACACATTAGCGTAAGTGCGTATAACCCGAATGGGTAGTAAGACGCGGTGCTAATAATAATAATAATAATACATAATACAAAAATTGCCAATTTTTATCATACCTCCACAAGGTTTTTGAGGTACGAAATAATCTATCTTTTCCAAATTGTAATACTAATCAAAATTTTGAAAAAAATTATAAAACCAACAATTAAAGAGATATTGGTAAGTTTATGTTTTATAATGAGGTCTGGGAAATTGATCTCTTTACTCATTGGGTGAACAAAGATGCTACTTTTTTTTTTCTCGGCGTGTTTCTGTAACAGTGTATTTGAGTTTTGAGTAAATATCTTTAATTTCAAGCAAACAAGCGAGAAAGTCTGTGGTGTATTTATTTATTTTATAAAACGTAAAGTAATTCAAAAGTTAAGTTTTTTTTTTGTATGCTTGTTTCAGTCCTTATTTTCGCACAGGTAAAGTGTAAACATTTCTATTAGTGAAGAGCTAGTTTAGCACTCATAGTTAGAGAGACGGAGAAGACAAACGTCTTTCCTAGAGTTTTCCCGGCAAAAGAAATATTAAAACTTGGAAGGCGTCTAGGGACTGGTAAACTAAGGACAAAGTAATTTATTTCCTCTTTTTCAACATTATCTTTCTTTCTTGTATCGTTTTTTTTTTTCAACAGTAAAACTTAATTTCATTTTTCACAAGAGTATATTCAAGTGAAATTTCACAAATGGGACTAGAAAAAAAAAATGAAATGTTAATAAAATAAAAAACATTACAAATAATATAGTACTTGCAAGTGGTATATTTACAAAATTATTATTTTTGTTGTTTCTTTTGGAAAAAAATATTTTAAATTAGTTCGTAGTGTATGTGAATGTAAGATGCCTAATTTCTTGAATATATATAATTTTATATATATATAATATATATATTTGTGTTTAGTATACACAAATATTCATACAGACTATACCAATTACGTATTTGTAAAAACACACAAGATATGATTTCAATATTAAGTGGAAGATAGCAACAATTGACTTAAAATATCGTATTTAACTATGGTCGGTAAGGCGATAGTTCAATTTTTAAACAAGTGTTCAAGTGATATTTATTCTCTCGTTAGGTTCTAAATTTTTATCAGGGCTAGTGCTGATGTGTTTTTTTTATTGTAGATACAGATTTAATACATTTCCTCTAAGAGAAAAGGAGAAAAAAATTAATTTTACTATATTGCCTCAGTAATCATATGCAAAAAATATGAAACAAGAGTTTTAATAAATAACTTCAAGATTACTCGATAAGAAATCAAACTCAAGACTATTCGAGGATACACTTAACTCTTGTGTGACCACCGATGTTTGGGAGATAGGGGGTCAAATCCTGGTTGAGTAAACTGAGATATTCCACAAATAGTTTTCCATGTAAATGCGAGCAGACTTCCTTTAAATTCAACTTCCTTATCACCCGTCTCGTTGGCATAGTTAGCTATAATGCTTGTTTTATGTTGAGCTAGACTGCCGAGGATGGGGAGATTGAGGTTCGAATCTTGGTCAGCTGAATTGAGGTGGTTTTTACTTTATGGTTTTTCACTCTACATTCATGCAAATATGGGTTCACCTCCTCTCAATTCAACCTTCCCAATTTTTAATAAATTAACGTAAGTAGTACTTAAGCGTATGACCCAAACGGGTAGTAAAACGTGGTGCTAAATAAAGATTAAAAAACCTTCCTTATCCTTAACACATTAGCATAATTCGTATACATGCGTATAACCCCTAAGTGCAATAAAAGGCTTTTTATTGTCAATACAGGCTGTTCGAAAACTCGTAGCCCAAACTGCACATATAGCTTGTTTGAACCAAAATTAATACAAAAATCCCTAAAATAACATACGGAAAACTATGCTAATACCATTAAATTGTGTTCAAAATTTTGCGTAGAGCACTGGGAGAGCGAGGCTGTTCCAGCATGCGTGTACAACAGGTTGCATAGGAGTTAGCATGTCGCTGCACATTTAATAATGGCAAGCACTTTCTCTGATGGAGGACCGTTAATGATGACCCTTGGAATGTATTCCCATTTCTAGATGGACTGGTGTGTTGTTTACTATTAACTGTGGTATGTTCTGCTGCCATGCTTTAAGATATCAAGGTGTGTTGTGCCACGTGCCTAGCTCCTATGCAACCTATTGTACACGCATGCTTGCACAGCTTTGCTCTCCAAGCGCTGGACGCCGAATATTTGAACAGTATTTAATGTTATTAGCATAGTATTCCTGATGTAAGTTTAAAGGGATTTTGTATTACTTTTGGTTCAGAATTATATGTTCAGTTTAGGTAATGAGTTTTCAAACACCCTGTTTACTGCGATTGTGAATTAATCCATGATATATTCATTTATTTTAATACCAATTGTTTATTCCCCTCAATGAATTTAGTATACATCTACTAATACATATATACACACATTAAAGGACTTAAACCTGACTTATAAGACTTAAACTAAATATTTTAATTATTAACTTGATGACGGGCTCTTCTTTTCTTCATCTTTTACATTTTTCAAAAACTCCTCATATTTTATTCCCCACTTCCACAACCTTTCGTAAGTCTTAATCTCGCCTACTTAATTCTTGATTACATTTGAGTGTTCTAAGTTTTTCTTTCAGTGTACTTAAGTTCTTTGGGCATAATGTTTTTAAGACGCTAGTTAGTATAAATATTTATAGAAATTAGTAACTTTCTGAAAAGAAAAATGGCTACCATGTATAAATTTAGATGTTTTTATTTGATCTTCCCTATTGTAGCTCAAAATTATATTATATAATAAAGGGTACAGGGTAAAAATGGAAGGGGGAAGTAGAATTTCAATGTAGATTGAATTATTGATGCAATTTGTTTAGACCATCAATAGATCTTTCTAATGCACTTTAGGTTATAACTAAGAGAGGCTTTTGTAATATTTAAATTATTTTCAAAACAAATATTTACTCATGTGTTTATATGGTTTAGGAAATAAAAGTTATTGCCTAAATGATAAATAAAATTCTAATGTTGCCTTATTTTCTCCTTCATGCCCTTTATATAATTTCATGGATTAACTAGCAGTTTGACCCTTTCTTCATATTGGTAAACCACACCCCAACTATATCAATTTAGGACGTTAAATATCCATCTATCAAATCTTTAAAAAATATATATTTATTTACAATCTTGAATATACTATGGCGAATTCCAAATCAGCCATTACAAAAAAATAATAATTAAAAAAGTTAAATCGTTGAAACAAAATTTTATCTTGCCCCTAAACTGAGTGGACACAAACGAACAATTGATCACGCAATATTTGTCTAGGCACGTTCATAAGATACATAAGTGAAACGAAGTAATATACATCGAAATAGAAAAATGTTGTAAATAAGAACATAGCTGTTTACTAAAGAGCGTAAATGAAATAAAATAAATAAAAATATAAAATGTTGAATAAATTTATTTCCCAAAGAACATCATGGTTTACCGATATATCTCATTCATCTTATTTTAATTATTTTGTTGCTTCTTTATCGAGGCGCTAACTTATCCTCGATATTTAGCGATGTAATCAACGCTATGGATTCCCTTTGAAATAATCTTTACTTCTTTGCGTTTTATTTTTAGTTTTCTTCATCTGTCTATTTAAAACTAAAACTGCCCACCATATCCGATTTTTTTTCTTTCTGTTAGTTTTGCAATTTTAGGGCCCTTTACCATTTCCCGGACACCTAATTCGAAATAGCGAACCTTCCAACATTTATATTATCGGGATAGTCCTTTTACCAATTTGCCACATTTCCATTTTATTATACATAAATATGTTTTTTCTGTTTGTGTAGTAGAAAATTATCCGTGTCAGTGGCCGAGTGGTCTAAAGCGTCACTCTCTTGGCTTTCCGATGACTGGTAGATTGGGGAATCCCAGACAGGTCTATTGAGTTATTTTTCATAAATGTTTTCCCAAACTACCTTGACGCAAATGTGGGTATATTTCTTCTGAAACGTTTCCTTCCTCATCCCTACTTATCATATATGTGTATAACCTGAACAGATAGTAAGACGCATAAAAAAAAGTTTTGAGTCCTTTTCTTGAAGCCAATTTTTAGATTTCATTTTTTTTTTTTTATTTAAATTATTTGGGGCTATCGTCAAAACTGTATGTAAGTATTTGAATTTTCTACCAATCGTAAATATGTTTTCTATTAGTTTTTGAAATTTTTGCTCCTCTTCAAACCAGATCTTTATTTTAAAATTATAACATATAATGTTCTAGTCCTCTTCAAAATTCATACTTTATATCATACGAAAGTTGTTTTATTTTCTCGTCAAAAAAAATCGCACTAGAAATTTTGATAAATGTCGACATTTCATGACCCCCTTTAAACTAAAAAAGTGTTTTTTGACGATGCCGTCTATCTATATCTTTGACTAGAACCGAAACCATTTTACCGGCTTCCACAACTTTTTATAGCCTTTAAATCACTAATGGCAGATGTTGAATCATTCTCGGATGATAGAAGAATGTTATTTACACTTGGATAAATCTGATTAATAAACAGTTTAATAGTTTCTACAACTGGGGGAAAAATATAAAATTCTTGAGACAATTCTTGTCGTCTTGCCCTGGAACTTCCCCATCGTGAATTGTAATAAGGTATTTGCGAAGGCACCTGTTCTATTGTCCTCATGCAATAGAAAACCGTGTTCTTGGCTAGAAATCTTTTTTTCAACATGCTGCCAAGTGGATGATCTTTTCAAGCATGCATTTACCTCGTCTACTCGAGTGCCTTGAGAAATAACTGGCAAAGTCGTCTGAAGTCGCCAGCAAATAAGACCAGTTGAAATCTCCCATCATTTCGCTTGATCTCAAATCCTTGGGTTTTATATGGAATTATTCTATGGACATATTATGACACATTTAACTTTCATCTCAAACTATCAGGAAACACATCTCAACGTAGCACCCGAGCTTAGTTATGAGTATTCAACATAAAGGTTGTAGTTAAATCAAACTACCCTAAACTTTATCTTGGGCCAATCCTGTTTGTATTAACCTGATTGATAGGTGTTAGGGGAGGCAATAAGAAATATCATAGCTATTTCGGAGAATCACTGCGTTCTACATTAGTCAGAAGGTATCCCTTGCAAATTCAGCTAACGAACCTTGTCAAGATGCAGTTTTAATGTACTTGATTCAAACACGCTAACCGATACACCAAAGAAAAATTGTAAGAATTTCATAGGTTAAGTATGACTAATCTATGTGATAAGGAAGTCATTACTATCCAAACAGACATGTCTTTACTGTTATTTAATTAGTGATTGTGTAAACATAGAAAACAGTTACAAGGACAAATAATTAAACCACGGTCGTCTTCCTCTTCTGACTGTTCTATCCGGGACTTATTTTACATGTGCACTGACACGAGAGTAATTATCTCGGATAGCTAAGTCTGTAAAGCCAGATGACCAGGTTCAAAACTCTTAACATGCTATCGTTTTTATATTTTTTATACTTTTTTTTTATCGTGCTACACCTGAACACTTTGTGGGATGTTTGATAGAATATGTTAGATTTATGTCTGAATCATCATTTATTTTCAGGTCAAGTCTATTTTAATCACATTTTCCTAGTCATTAATAAGAAATAATGTTTTAAGCAATACATTTTTTGTTTAAAACTAGACAAGACAGCATCTTCAAGACTAGCATTTATAATAAATCGAAGGAAGTATTTATCCTGGTTTATGTACCTATCGGCCCTCAAGTAATCATTCAATGTAATCATTTTATCTTTAATTTATGTTTGGAAGTTAGGGTAGTCATAATTAAGCTTAGGTTTATTATACCTCCCAATCCTTTTGTTGTCATTTCAGCTCTTTCCTACTTTCATTTTGTTTACTTTTCGTTGAATTTTTTTTACCGTAAGGGGCGAGCGTCTTTGCAGGAGATTCACAAAAGTTATCTCGACCCCAATCAAGAAGTTGTGTTTAGTGAGCGTTGGATGAATACTAAGCTGAACGTGTTCAACTACTCGAATATTAATAAATTTAACAGATACGACCATCGGTGAGAACCTTGTCTAAGATGTTGGCTTCGTCTGGTTTGGTTTGCCTGTGGAGTGGAAGGTCCGGGTAAACCGAGGGTAATATTTCTTAAATAGTTTTAATTTTTCTTCCACGCAAATGCTGGCACAATTCTTATAAATATTCTACATTCCCTCTTTTTATTTCACTGGTGTAAATAGGAGTATATCCCGGACAGGTAGTATACACAAGGTAAAAATCGGCTAGATGCACAAAAAAAACCAATATTTCCTTCAGTTGGAAGTATAGGGAACGTGAATTAAGGCCAATATTTTTTGCAGTTTTGTTTTTTAGCAAAAAATTTTCTTGCCAAAATAAATCAAATATTTCTCCAATAGGATCATAAAATTTAATTTTCTTCACACGGTGATATCAATAGTTGTTTAAAATCTATTAAGGATGTCCTGGAATTTAATGACAGCTTTTTCTCTTCATTTAAATAGATTGTCATCTAATTATGATATGCGCATGAGAGATTTTCAGGAATTGTTGATATCACCATGTGAAGAAAATTAAACTCTATATTTCTACTGGAAAAATGTTTGATTTATTTTGTCCAAAAAAAAAAAGTTTTGACATAAAAAATTCCAATACACTGGCCATTTATATCGTCCCTTACACTCTCACCTTAAGTATAATCATTGAGATACAACAATTTATAGTCGCCTTGTAATAATGGTCAAATTTACAAACCTCCCTGTTGAGGTGATATTTCTGAGCGATCACGTGATGGATGCTAAGTCACGCAGTCAGTCTAACACTCGACCCTCACCTACTTTACCTAAACTCCCTCTACATTACCGCCTCCATACAAAACATAAATACACAGTAATTCATCACGTGTGCTTTAAGAAGGCTTTCGTCACCTGACGTTGCACATTTGGCATAGCGTGCAAGTAGCATAAAGAAAAAAACACGCCAGTTAATTTCCATTATGAATCTTGTCTCGTTTCCGCTGTGAACATATTTTAATAAAATTTTAACAAAACTCGGTAGTTTTACGTGACCATTTTTTCTATTACTTTGGGGACCACCTCTGTGGTATATTAGTCAGAGTTCCTGGTTTCACACTCAAACATCACGAGTTCAAACCCTGGTGCTTCCAGATATTATGTGAAGCAGTGGGTTTACAATGGGTTCAACTAAGCCTCACCCGCTTCCGTGGCTGCGTGGTCTAACGCGCTAATCTCACGTTGGAGTAGATTGCCAAAGACGGGGAGATCGGGATTAGATCCCGGCCGGGTACACTGAGGGTGTTTTTTCCTAAATGGTTTTATACTCTCCATCCACGCAAATGAGGGTATATTTCCTCTGAATCAAGCCTTCCTCATCAGTAAAAAATTAGCTTAATTAATACATGGGCGTATAACCCAAACGTGTACGTGGTGATAATATATACAACTAAGCCTCCATGACCAACTTCACGTGATCTAACGCGCTACTCTCGCATTAGACTAGACTGTCAATGAAGAGGAGATTACTGAAGGAGGTTTATCCACAGTGGTGTTACATCCTCCCTCCACGCAAATGCGAGTATACTTCTTATACATCAAATTTATCATCGATAAAAACCCATTAGCACAATAAGTTTATATGCTTATAATCCGAGGGGGTAGTAAGATGCGGTGCTAAAAAAAAGCTAGCTTTGGTAACCAGTATATATTGTAGCTAGTATTATTTGTAACTGGTAGGCTTGGAACTGATTGATTTTTTTAGCTTTAACTAATATTGGAAATTTCAATTTTTCCCTCAAGTAGTGCCCTAATCTAGTCGGTAATTATTTGTGAGTGAGTTTCTGTCTATATTGTTAAGCTAAATATAATAACAGGCTGGATCTTTTTCTCCATTCAATATTTTTATTTTGTACTTATTTCATTGTACTTTATATGATATTTATTTTGTATTATCATTATTATTAGCACCACGTCTTACTACCCGTTCGGGTTGTACGCACTTACGCTAATGTGTAATGGTAGGGTGATTGTGAGATGAAATGAAGGACCTACAGTTTAACGTGGGATCCGAACCATGATAGAAGCCTGGCATTCCACACATTCACAAGTTGTGATTAATACAAGTCTTGTCAGAGGTGAAGGAAGGATTTGGCAATCAGATAAATCCGTGCCGAGATTGAACTCCTGACCACCAGCAAAGAAGTCTATAACACCTTACCCCTAGACCACCAGTTCACCTGTATTTTGTAAATTATAAAATCATTTAAAAGCATTAACAGCACATTTTGAATATATTACTTCCCAGTATACTTATCATTAGTGCACAAAAAATAACCTGGGAGTGTTAAGTGCCAAACAAAATTAACCCTAATTCTCTTTTAACATCAACCAGATGACGCCACTAACAAAAGGATAGGAAAAAAAAACTGTAAAAACTCCACGGAGAGCTCACAACGTGAAACAACACTTTTCCCATCCACTCACCCCCACTCGTTTGATTTAGAACAGTTGAAATCAATTTCCACTTCCCCCTCATTCCTTCTCTCTCTCTCTTTTTTTTTGTTCAACCACCCTCTCCACTTTTTTTTTCCTGGATTGGACTAATTAAGAATCAATGGGGGAGATATCTCGTTGATACTTGAACGTGTGTGAGTGTGTGGAAAAGAGAGAGAGAGAGAGAATACATTGGCGGAAAACTAATGTGGAATGTAGAGTAGAAGATAAGGACTTAGAATAAATTGAAACAAAAAAAATCCATTGTTTATAAACAAACAAAAAAAATCATGCATACATCGCAATAGTCGGTTATATTATTAGTCTTCCCTTTTTGATGTAACCTACCATTCGTTGTTGTGGCTTAAAATATAAATTTTCTAAAAATCAAAGTGGCTTTATGTAAAATAAATTCAAGGGAAGTTATATTTTTTACAACACGCATGACAGTAGCTTCCAGCATTATCTTCTCAAACTCTTTAGAACCGTGGTCTAATTCATGACCCATATAGCTTTAATGAACATGAGAGGGAGGGATATTTTTTCAAAATATTTACTGTGTTTTTACATTTGGATTTGAAGTATTTAACATGTACTTTGGGTGACCTGACGGTCTAGGGTAAGGTGTCAGACTTCTATGCTGGCGGCCGGGGTTCAATCCTCGGTCCCGGCAAAGATTTATCTGATTACCAAACCCTTCCTTCACCTCTGACAAGACATCTTGTGAATGTGAGGAATGCCAGGTCTCTACCGTGGTTCGGATTCCACGTTAAACTGTAGGTCTTCATTTCATTTCACAATCACCCTACCATTACACATTAGCGTAATTGCGTATAACCGAATGGGTAGTAAGACGCGGTGCTAATAATAATAATAATAATAATAATAATATGAACTTTCTGAATCGACTGATTTTTATCATCACACGACTCAGAAATTAACTTAAAATCTAGAACATACACGACAGACCCTCTTTAACCCCCCCTCCCCCCCACCATTCCGTGACCAATATTTCATTACTGTGAAAGAAGAAACGCGCATCTCACCAATGATAAATTTTTTGTCTAATTTAAACACGGTACTGACAAAGCTAAGGTTTCTTACATAAATTACATATTACTGAATTGAAATTTTTGATTTTCACCTTTTATATTTTTTTTTTCATGATTTTTTATTAAATTGTTTCAAAATTTTCAAGTTTTAAAATTTTTTGCGAACCAACAAAAACTTACGACCCATAATTTGGGACTCACTGACGTACAGAGGAACTTGTATTTGTAGAATTTATTTGATTTTATAAAAGTAAAATCTATTACCCTTTTAAGTATAGTCATTAAATCAATACACCCCAAAACCCGCCTCGGTGGCGTAGTTGGTTAACGTGCCAGTCGTGTTGAGCTCAACTGCTGAGGACGGGGAGATCGAGGTTCAAATCTCGTTCGGGTGAACGGGGCGGGGGGGTCCTAAATGTTTTACACTCTCCTTCCACACAAATGCGGGTTCAATTCCTTTAATTCAACCTTCCCAATTCCTAATCCAATAGCGTAATTAGTACTTAAGCGCATAAACCGAACGGGTAGTAAGACGCGGTGCTAGATAATAATAAACTTACACCTCAAATAATGGCACGTGTCTTTCCTTTTTTATAAATAATCTGAACTCTAGGTTTTTAAACCAGCATTTTACTATTGTTTTCTTTCGAATGAGATATATAGTAAACAAAGAGCTTAAGGTGGTGATGTATGGGATGCGAAAAAAAAGGGGGAAGTGTTTTCGCAGCTTTCATTTCAAATAAATATTTTCGCTAAAATTAAATCAAATATTGCCCCGGTATAAACATATGGTTTAATTTTTCACACAAAGTAATGTCAAGAGTGTAAAATCTGGCATGAGAATATTAACAATTTATGAAAATCTTTTTGAACTAATTAAATTCCAGGAAACCCTTGAAAGATATTAGAGAACTGTTATTATTAGTATTATTACGTCTTACTACCCGTTTGGGTTGTACGCACTTACGCTAATGTATAAAGGTAGGGTGATTGTGAGATGAAATGGAGAACCTACAGTTTTACGTGGGATCCGAACCACGGTGAAGGCCTGACATTCTACACATTCACAAGTTGTGATTAAAATACGTCATAGGTGAAGGCAGGGTTTGGCAATCAGATAAATCTGTGTCAGGACTTAGGATTGAACCCTGGACCCCCAACACAGAAGTCTAACATAACACCTTACCCCTAGATCACCAGGTAAACCAAGAAATCTGTAGAGAGCATTGTGGGAATAAAACTCAACTCTTATGTTTAGATTGGATTTCTTTTTTACTAGAAAAATTGTTTCGTTATAAAAACTGCAAAAACAATGCCCTTTTCTTAAGTTCTTTGATTTATTTCTCAGCCAGGAACACTCAGGTATGACAGGTGTTACGTTTATATGCGATGGAAGGGAACACAAGTTAAGGTCTTAAGGTCTGTATTTTTACAGTTTCCGTGGGTTCAAACCCAGCCCGGGTCGAAGAATTTGTCTTGGCCGATAAAAATCCGTATCGCAACTTCCTTTGAGGGAAAGTAAAGTAATCGGTCCCATGTCGATTGTGTCATGTAAAAAAAACCTGGAAGGTATGTTAAAATACCCTTCCTGTCAAAATTGGTTGGCTCTTTTGTTCTTGCTCATATAAATCATCGTGAGTTTATATAATCAGTTGGTTAGCGAAGTGCACGTTAAATACCTCAAATAAATAAATAAAACCAATAAAGTTACACTTTTCATTATATGTTGAAAGTAAATAAAATGTTGCCCGGGTTAGTATGTTTGTTTTAATTTCTCCACATAATTCAACTGTTATTTTATGTTTGTCGTGGATATTGGTGGCACATTAACATAGTTTTTTTAAGTGAAGATAAAAATTCATATATATCTACTTTTATGTTTCAATAAGTCAAGTCATATTAACTGCATCACTCCTTTTTTATATAGACCTATTATTATATCTAATATAAATAACACTAATTATATGTTTTTATTAATGTTCATATTTAATTTAATGAGTAATAAATGATAAAATTATATATTTTTTATATTTATTTTTATTCCCTTCTCCTTATGGATTTTCTTGTTGATCATCTCACATAAAGATTTTTACATTTAATACCTCCAAACTTTAAAAGAATATCCTCTTTATCAAAAAATAATAAGACCTGAAAATGGTCTAATATCTGGATATAACACAGAGACATGTCTCTATAGAAGGCTGGTGTTAATAAATAAGGAGAAGAGAAAAATAATAAAAATAAAGAAGATATAATCTTATCACTATCAATATGGTAAAATATTATCAATGTGGATCGAAAAAATATGTTTGCATTTTCTAATAGGTTCTACATTATAATCAAATTTATTTAGGTTAAAAAAAATTGTTAGAAAAACTCCGAAAACGTTTCTTTTTCATTACACTTTAATATAGTTTTCTTTTCTTTATTTTGAATGCTCGTAAATTCCCTTAGAATTGTTTTCTAATATTTCACCTTTAAAAAAAAAGTAAACAGTCCATAATAGCCAGCCACTAAAGTTACATTCTTTTCTTCACAGTATTCTTTTTGTTTTAACTGTGAACTAAACTAGTGAAGAAAGTGTTCAATATAATATATCTGTTTTAGAAGTCAATGTAAGACCCCCCCCAAGCAAATAAGCTTCGCGACACGTACCTTGCTGATTGCATCACGTTGGTCCGTGCGTCTTCCAATCTTGTTGAAAGGCGTAGGATCAATGTGTGAAATGATGGCTGCAAGATATCGCGGGAAGGGGTTCTTCGGGTGAGAAAGATAAGACAAGAGGTCTTAAGAAAATAGAAAGAGACATCTAAATGAAAAGACAAAACACTTGCTGAGGAAATTGTGATCGCTTCGTCCCTCGTTAGAGAAGAACACCGTTTCAACTAGTTAAATTGCAAATTGTATTAAATTACAGGATGGCGTGTTTGAATGTAAATTAAGGAAGGATTATGAGATGAGTTTATCATGGTTTTGAACTGTCTCGATTATTTTTTCTCCTCTGCCCTCGCCTTTTATTTCAAATAAAAGAAATTGGTTTCGTTTTAAAAGTATTTGCTGAGCACATAATCATCTGGAAGTTTTATTACTAGGAAGTTCTATTATAACACACATTTTTTTATATTTAGATTTAACATTATAATGAAAACTAATATTAAATGTAGTTATATTAGACTAGAATCCCACAGTAACTAAAAGCGCTAATAAAGTGCGGACATTTATGATTAATATTTTGTGAACTTTTTATTTAGTTTGGTGGAAATCTGATATCTAGTGGTTTTTCTATCAATTTTATGTACCTTTGAGCTAGCCAATATGTAATTCATAAACAAAATCAAATCGTCTGATATTAATAGCACCTTAAAGGATTCATGTGCTGAGTTATGGGGAAATTAATATTAAATAGCCCTTTCGGAATGTTTGAATAAACTTGTAGATCATTGTCATCAGTCTTCATATTTATTCTAAAAAGTAATTTTAAAAATGTAACTTTGTTATAAATGAGTAATATTAGAAACAAAATTTTCCTCTAACGAGATAGACGTCAATTATTTTTGAAATGTTGTTAGAAAGTATGTTTCTGCAACAGTTATAAAATTATTTAATATATGAAGGTAGGACTGAATGTGCTTGTTCTTAACATTCAAAAATAAGTTTTGTTTTTGTTTTTAAAAGTCATTAACTAGTTGCCTGAGAGAATATTTTCTTTAAAAAGGGTAATCACCTATATATTTTAATCCAGTATCAATTAAGAAATATTTGCTAGGAATTAAAGATAAAAGAATATTGGCTTTAAAACAACTATGAAAATAGATTTGTTGATCATTCTGAAAATATTCATTATTGACTTAATCAGTAGGCTATATGAGGCCATCTGACACCTAAGCTAGGTCAGTAGAGATACCGCCTATATGGTTAAGGGCCCCGGGTTTGACTCCCGCTATGGCAAAAAAAAAGAGAAACTGGTGATTTCCCTTAACACAGTGATAAATTAATGAGTGAGAGGCTTATTTGTGTATGTTCTAAAGTTAGTGAGTTTGTCATGTGCTGATATAATCAGTTGGTTCAGAAAATGCACTTTAAAGTGAGTTGGAAGGGGATGCGAGTAAAAGCCAGGTATTTTTTTTACAGTTTTTATGACAAAATAAATCAAATATTACTCAATTACAAACATATAGTTTAATTTGCTTCACATGATGGCCTCTTAAGTTCTTGAATATCTGTCAAGGGTGTCATGAAATTGAATGACAACTTTTTGTTTACACTTAAAAAGTTTCTCATCTCAGGCTGTTATGCTCATGACAGATATTCAACATCTGTTGATATCAAGATGTGAAGAAAATTAAACTCTCTTGTTTCTACTTGAGCAGGTGACCTGGTGGTTAAGGGGTAAGGGGTAAGGTTTCAGGGATCCTCGGTCCCGTCACAGATTTATCTGATCGCCAAACCCTTCCCCTTCACCTCTGAGAAGACGTGTATTAATCACAACTTGTGAATGTGAGGAATGCCAGGCCTCCACCGTGGTTCGGATTCCACGTTAAACTGTAGGTCCTCCATTTCATCTCACAATTATCCTACAAATTACACATTAACGTAAGTGGGTAAAACCCGAAAGGGTAGCAAGACGCGGTGCTAGTATAATAATAATAATAATAGTTATCGAGCAATATTTAATTTATTTTAGCTACAAAAAAGTTGTTCCTTTAAAACTGCAAAAACACTGCTATTTTCTCGCGTCCCCTTCTATTCCACCCTAAATACCTCAATTAAAATAAAATACATAAAATATGAGGCCGTAATTTAAGAGCAAGCTACACGATATGTATAATTATGGTATCGTCAGCCCCTACTTAAGACTAGACCTAACTACTCATGGAATCGTCCAAATCTATTCTAGGTCTAAAGCGACACTATTGCATTCTGGGACGAGCTACTAATTCACTCATTTTTGCTGCCGCTAAATGCGGCTATTAGCGGAGATGAGTAGCAAGTTTGAAAATCATGAGCATGTGATGGATGTTGTGTGCAGTATTGGCAGAATGAGGTGGGGGCGGCTCTCATGTGTGGAAGTGGGGTTTAGAGTGGGGGGGAGAGGGGTGCTGGATCCGTTTGGAACGGATAGAGAAGGTGGAATTCCTGAAATTCTGGCGCTGTGGTCCAAGCGTGCGGGAGGTTGGGGGGGGGGGGGGGAGAGAAGGGTTTGGTGGATTTTGTAAAAGGGGGAGTAGAGGAAGGGATAGAGGGGACGAAAGGCAGAGTAGCGTCGTCCATAATTGAATAGATCGTTGGAAGAGTGTGCCAAGTGACTCTTAAGCGCTCCATTTAAACTTCTTCGCATAGATAGTTTTTTTTTCCGTGAGTTTTGTCAACTTTCTAAATTCATATCTATTTTATTCGTCAAAAATCTCCTTTAGATAATCACCTATTACGTTAATATTTTAATTAATATCTTATGAACATAATTAAACCTCACCTATTAAACCAATGTTTTATTTTTTTAAATTTAATTAGTTATTGAATATTTGATCTTTAAATGCTCAAAAAATCGCTTGATTTGGCCTACTTGTTTGAAACTATATATTATTATTTTTATGTGATTTATTGATATTATGACTTAAGCTTTATTCATTTGATTTAAAGAGCTAATTTGTATTAAATGAATAAGTAATCCCTATTTTACATTAGGATTCAGACCTAAGTTTTGGAATATTCTAAATACCTCTTCGGGCGTCGATTTTCAGCCTCCTGAATCAGTGTTAAATTAATCCACAAACCTAACTTGTAGGATTATTTTAGGTCTGTACACGCGCGCGCGCACACACAATATATTAAAGCAGGATTGTCTCGTGGGTTGTTGCAGAGACATGCAAGGATTGACAAGACTGTACCAGTAAACTGTTCCATCCTACTAACTGTTCATTTTGACCAACCACAAGCAAAATAAGGTAGTGAACAAAATGTATGTATATTTTCTACTAAGATCTAGTTTGATACTAAGTGGGAGAAAAAATTTAAATTTTAGTACAGTCTTGTCAAAACTTATCTTACACGGACTTAATCTATAAAAGTTACTAGGATAGTTTCACGTATCTATACGTCTAGTCACGTGATCTGACGCTGTCGAGTTTGATTGCGATTTTTTTTAGCACCGTATCTTACTACCCGTTAGGGTTATTTTCCTATGTATTAAATTTTGCAAATGGTTTTAGGAATTAGGAAGGCTAAATTTATAGTAAGTGTAATAGCATTTGCGTGGAGGTAGCGTGGAAAACCATTTTGAAAAAAAAACTTCGGTACATCCGACCGATATTCTAAACTTTATCTTACCCGTCATCGGCAGTCTAGTCCATTGCAAGAGCAGTGCGTTAGACCACGCGGCCACTGAAGTGGGTGATTCATATTATTAATACCTATGAAATAACACTAATTATTTAGAAAAATATAAATTGTGACCACAAAATTACTATTTTGTTTATTTCTTAAAGGTTCTTCATACGAAAATCCTCCAGTAAATCCTTATTCTGCTTTTTAGCTAGAAGCTAATCTTGTCAAAATACGATTATTATTTAAGAAGGTTATTTTTATCACAGAGTATCCCACCAGGCCTGTTTGGGCTACACGTTATGAACTGCTCTGTGTTAGAGATGAGGAAGTTTGAGTAAGTAGGTGTATCCGCATTTGCTGAAGGGAGTGTGGTAAACTATTTAGTAAATACCCACCTCAGTACACCCGATCAGAACTGAACCCCGATCTCCCCTTTATCGATAGCCCGCTCTAACACGAAAGAGGCGTCGAAGCGGGCTGTCTGTAGTCACTTGGCCGGCTGCTACCCTGGGCCGTGTTTACCTATGACGCTGATTGTGAGGGACAAGGGACCGAAGGTGCTTCAAACTCACGTGGTGGGATTTTCGAGAACGTTTTACGGACGACGACGAGGATTTTACCCTTCCCAACCCACACACCCACCCTTCTTCCCAAGACCCCGATTTAAAAAAGAACTTTTTATTTTTCCTCCCTTTCTAATTGTAACAATTCTCACGTCGTTGAATAAAAAAATTTTTGCCATGTCACCATCACGTCATGATTTTTGTTTTTTGATAAAAAAATAATTACTTCTTTCATCCATGGTTTTAAAATATCTTGACCCGTGATATGATGTTCGTTAGAATTAATAATAATACAAAGCATTAAGACTCACTCCAACCCCTTGCTTAGTCGGTAGCGTGTCTGCCTACTTATATAAGAATCCCTGGTTCGATTCTTGGCATGTCTGAATAATTTATCATAAGTAAAATGATTGTTTTCCATTTCAAAGGGATGAATTAAGGCCGAGGGGTGGTTATTGTGTCTGTTATAAATTTTAATATATAATTATTGTGCTTATATAATCAATCAAATTAGAAAGTGTGCGTTAGATAATTACCTCAAGTTAAAAAATAATAAGCGATGAATTGAAGAGTGCATGGTATAACTTTGATGTTGGACTAGTCTGATGGTAACGACAATATTGGTGTTTGAACCTCAGATATATTTTTATATATAATATAATCCCATTCTCCTTTCACGAAAATTCAGATAATTTTCCTCTGTAATCCTAACTTCCTCCTCGTTTAAAACAATTAATGTCTGCGTAACGGTTACACGAATGGATAGCAAAATGCGATGCACACATAAACAAAGAAAATTTGTTACATTGCGGTTGTAATACGAAAGTGAGTTTCAAATGTTACTAAAAAAATATATTTTTTAGAAAAAGTACTGTTCAGCCATTGTAACTTTATTATCGATAGTATTGATGTAAATAAAATAATAGTTTAAATAGGCCCACATCGGTGGGTACGTGAACTAAAAGTTTGGTTTGATGGAGAAGAGAATTCAGGGTTCTGATTCCAGGTAAGATTTACTGAGGATGCTTTATTAATATATTATTTTAGACTTTCCCCCATTCAATTTTATCTCGCTCATTCTTATCGCAATATACACTAGTTTGATTAGGACCATGAAGATATAATTGCGTCAAATATGGATATCCCGGGTGGTTGGTATGACGAAGTAAAAAAAAAATATAATTATTAATATTATTTATAGAGTTAACTTGTTTCAATGTTAAACACAGACATTATTTTTATATATTTTATAGAACTTTCTTTCTAACAATAGTACATTTATTTATTTATAAATACACAGTATTATATATAAAATATATGCTTAAATATACATATATAAAATCGACTTTGGTGGCTGCATGGTCCAAGGTGCTATTCTCGCAATAAACAATCCTGCCGATGACAGGAAGATCGAGGTTCAAATCTTTGTTGGGTGTACAGAGTTTTTTTCCCAAATTTTTTTTCCATTTTTACTCCATGAAAATTTGGGTACAATTCCTTTAATTATAACCTTCATCCTTAAAACCACCATTGTAATTAGTAGGGGCTACGTAATCGTATAACCCCAACTGGAAATAAGAGGTGGACATATATTATCGAGGTGCTATTTGTCTGGAAACGAAAGATTCTAGAAAAATGTTGATATTTTATCAGGTATATTAAGTTTAGAAACATCCCTTAGATTAATTAAAAATAAATATATAAACTAGATATAGAACTTGGTTACATAATTTTTTTGTGGTACTGTGTTTTTTTTTACTGAAATGCTTGCGTACTTACTACTCTGCAGTGCACAGAGGATTTACTGAAAGCCTAAAGTCTTTGCTTGCTCTACCGTCTAAATGAATTTATAATCAGAGCTTGTTTGAGTTACAGCTCTGGACAACATGAACCATGAACAAATATGTATAGGCCTAGGCCACAGACAAGTAAGAAATAGAATCTCAGCCTTATGGAAGTTTCGCTGCGCTCTTTTTTGCCAGCTTGAGTACTTCAACAGTGGGCTTCGCTAGTGTCACTGCTGGTTGATGATAGAACTAACCGCAACGATCCTAGTGGTGAACGACTCAAGCTGCCAAAAGTGACGTAACATTTTAACCTGGAGGTTAAGCGTCTGGGTATATTATTTGTCTGTGGCAGAGGCCATATAATTTGAAAAACGTTAAAGTGAAAAAAACATGTTTCTAATAACAGTATATTTGATTAAAATAATAATACCCACTATGGTGGTCGCATGGTCTAAGGCACTACTCAAGTGTTAGACTAGGCTGCTAATGATGGAGGGAGCGAAACTGAAATCCTGTCGGGTGTACGAAAGGTGGTTCTTCTTAAATGGTTTCCTCATTCTCTCCACGTAAATGTGGGTACACTTAATCTAAATTTAACCTTATTAATCCCTAACCCGTTAGAATAACTATCACATAGGTCCATAACCCGATTGGTTAGTAACACGTGGTGATGAAAAAAAATATCCAAATGTGTTACTTGTTATGAAGATAGCTACAGATTATTATACATGAGCAATCAACTATGGAGCTTATATATTTATTTTATTTTTTGCTCATAAATTCTCAACCCTTACAGGTATCATGACATTTTCTACAAACAAAAAGACTTCACAACTTAAACACATGTCTGTTATTATTATTATTATTATTATTATTATTATTATTATTATTAATAATAGCACCGCGTCTTACTACCCGTTCGGGTTATAAGTACTTACGTTAATGTGTAATGGTAGGGTGATTGTGAGATGAAATGGAGGACCTACAGTTTAACGTGGAATCCGAACCACGGTTGAGGCCTGGCATTCCACACATTCACAAGTTTAGATTAACACACGTCTTGTCAGAGGTGAAGGAAGGGTTTGGTTATCAGATAAATCAGTGCCAGGACCGAGGATTAAACCCTGGACCCCACCACAGAAGTCCGACACCTTACCCCCTGGACCGCCAGGTCACCCACATGTTTGTTTATATTTTAAAATATGTAAATTGTTTATGTAAGCTATTCAGGAAATGCATCGGCTCTTATTTGGAAAGACTGAAGGAGAAACGGAAAGTTATTATTTCTAAATAAAGAGGGTTAAAGGAAAAGTCAGAGAGGAACAGAAATATAAATATAGAGAGGAAAATACCAATATGGAAATTATGATCCTCAAATAATTAGTCGGGAGGATTTAAACCCTTTGTCTCTAAATACTACCACTTAACTATCTTTTTAGGTAAAACCACCAAATTACTATCACTCGCCTAAACTCAACGGTAAAATAAAGACTATCGCTCTTCTAACCTTCCTGGTAAAATAAACGAGAAACTATCGTTCTTCTAAAATTTCCAGTAAAATAAACAAAAGGATATCGCTCCCTCATAGCCTTCCTGTTAAAATCAACAAAAGACTATCGTTCTTCTAATCTTCCTGTTAAAATCAACAAAAGACTATCGTTCTTCTAACCTTACTGATAAAATCAACAAAAGCTATTGTTCTTCTAACCTTACTGATAAAATCAACAAAATACTATCGTTCTTCTAACCTTACTGATAAAATCAACAAAAGACTATCGTTCTTCTAACCTTACTGATAAAATCAACAAAAGACTATATCTCCCGTAACCTTTACAGTAAAATCAATGCAAGACTATCACTATTCTAATCTTCCAGGTAAAAATCGATGATAGTACTATCGCTTTTCTTACCTTCCTGGTAAAATCAACGAAATACTATCGTTCCCTAGTCTTCCGAGTAAACCCACCAAAATTCACACCATGTTGGGCGAAGCACTTAACCTGGTTTCAGTTTAATGGGGAAGTGAATGTCCCCCTCAGTGAGGTTTTGTAGAAGAGGGTTGGAATGAGGGATGAAGTAGACTTCGTTTTGTAGCGGAGTAGAGGTAGGTATAGGAGAGGGAGGGTACATCGGGGGGAGGGGGCCAGGCTCTCTGGGTGGTTTGTGGTGGTTGGGAGGGGGTGATCAGGTTGAATAGAGCTGGTGGGATCCGGTAAAAGTAGCAAATGAATTCAATCAATTGGCGAGGGATTGTTTTATTCAGCAACATGGACTGGGCAGAGTTGAATGAGAGGGATGGGGGAGGGGGGGGGCGAGGGGCTTGTGCGAAGATCACTCAAGCTTATGAACACTCACACTCAGTGGCGCAATGAGGGACAATGACAGTGAGTGGGTACCGGCTGAAAAAATGTAAATTTAAATCGGTTTTTAAAAGTAGTCTCTTTGTTAAATATATTAGAGAGGAAATGAAAATCGTGGGGTTTAAATAAAAGAAGAGTTTCGATGTAAGCTTAATTATAGTCCAATTTTCATACGAAGTGCCTTTTATAAAATACAAATATATTTTATTGCGGCCAACATTGCTAATATGTTAATCTATTATTAGTTTAACATTATTGATAATATCTATTAAAAGTGACAAATGCAGCTCATATGACTTGACGTACGAAAGCGTGAAAGTAGATCTAGTAACTTTTCTGGTCATCATAAAAATTCCTTCCTTTTTAAGTTTTACTGTATATGATACAGCTCTCATAATACAGCGGAAAAATAAGTAAAAAAAGTTTTTCAACCAGCTTGTCCTATCACTCATCAGGGCTATCCACATCAAATAATGCGTCAAGGTACAATTTTGGTGAAAAGTGCAGTGACATTTTCTTGGAGGTAAAGTGGAAAACTACACACAGTGTACTATGATAGGATTTGAAATGTGACCAGACTCGGTTGGTTTCTTAGCCCGTCAACCCACAGATGCGAGTATTTTAACAGCTATTAACATGTTATTTGAAAAATCTTTCTAATGATATTTATCAATTCAAAAATTGAGAGCAGTTATTACTCAAATCTAGTATTATAGTTATTAAAGCTTTATAAATATTTATATTTAATTTGAGTAAAAATTATCTATACAGAATTGTTAATAGTTTGATATCTATTGACTATGAGTTTAAGGAATTAATAATAAATATTCATAGCATTATGACGTTTAGTAGACTAAATTTGTGCCTATAGCTATTCATAAATTTTGAAGTCTATTAAACTGTAAAATCGTCAAATTGTATAGTATATTTTTAAATATCTAGGACTATTTTTGAATTAAAGTGACTTTATAGTAGGTGATATCGTAAAACCCGCCTTTGTGTTCTAGGGGTAAATTTGTCTGGTTACATAACCGGAGGTCCCGGGTTCGATCCCTAGCACTTCATACATTTATCTGGGAAGTTGTGGGTCTGGAATGGAGTCAAATTCAGCCTCGTTAGTACAAATGAGAAGCTACTTGAATAAAGAAGTAGCAGATCCAGTTCAGAAAACTGAGATTAGTGGTCGGAGGCTCGTTATGCTGACCACATGACAACTTCTATCCTCAAATGTTGGCACTATAATCGCTAAACGCGGTGGTCGCATGGTTGGTATAGCGCGATTGCGGGCTCACACCATGTTTAGCATAAGAGCCAAATTAATTTTTAATCCATTCTAATATTTGATCAATTAATTTTTGTTCGGCTGATCAAAAGAAAACAACGTTTTCTTGTTAAGTTTAAAACATTCAATTTCATAAAATTAGAGATAAAAATTTTCACTAACAACACTTCACCAGATTGAACCCATTTAAGTTTAACATTTAAAAATTGAAGTTATTTTTAAATAGAGATTTTCTCGTTTGTGTCGATACTTGTGTTTTGTTTGCTTAATATAATTCTTAAACCCCTGATTTTAAATTCGGATTCATTAACTTGATTGGTCAGGCTTTCATATCTTGTGTTAAAGTCACTTAAATTACTCTTTAACATTTTATTTCAATTGTCGAGAAGCCATTTTGTTATCACCGGATTAGCATTCTTTTGTTTTAAAATCAATATTGTTAAAGACTTTCTCTAACATTTTAATTGTAATACAAAGAATACCACATTATTTATTCAAGTTTTAATGATCAATTAGTAAAACCTAAATAAATTCATTAATGCTGTATTTACGCCAATTAAAATGTTATGGAAAGTCCCCAACAATGTTGATAATAAAACAAAAATTTGTTAATTCAAGAAGGTACAAAAGTTTCCAAATAAAAATAAAATTTAAATCAATCCACCATTATTAAATATAATTTTCTTACTTGAATACTCTTATTTAACAGCAGAAAAAGCAAGAATAATCAAACTGAGATACTAACATGTATTTCTTTCAATAATAATCAACACACTGTCAATAAACATTCATTATCTGCAGGATTTTACAAATTGATGTTTTTACACATCCACTGTTTATCAAAAGATACAAATAAACACTTATTATTATTAAAGGGAAATCAATCAATAGAGTGTGTAGGTGTATGAAGCATTAATTGTAAAAGAGTTTTTGAAGTTTCTCAAAGCCCTTTGATCATAAAAAGCGTGTCATTGGTCGTCATTCCAACATGAAAGCTTTAAACATTAGTGTCATTTGCTAATGGTGCTATTTTTTTTAACAAATAACTATCAAAGTAGGTCTACTAGGCATGTCCAAATGGAGGGAAAAAACACATTTTTATTATTTATTATTTTTAAATAACAATATAGAGCCGGAATAATTTCAGAACTTCTCTCATTTATTGATAAATTAGCGCACTATCGGTTTTTCTAGTTACCTGCTTAGGTGGTCGCATAGTCTAGCGTGCTACTTTCGTGTTAGATTAGACTTCCAAAGACGGGGAGATTGCGGTTCGATCCCGGTCGGGTGTACTGAGGGTGTTTTTTTCTAAATGGATTTCTACTCTCCCTCCAAGCAAATGTGGGTGCACTTCCTCTTAATTAAACCTTCCTAATCCCTAAACCATTAGTGTAATTAGTACATGGCGTTTATAGCCCAAATGGGTAGTAAGACGTGGTGCAAAAAAAACTTATGTATTTTGGATGGTGTTGGATAGGTCAAGGCTTAAGTTCTGATTCGTTGTACTGATGGTGATATTTTTAATAATAGATAGTTTTTTTTAAACATCTTCCACAAAAATGCCAATACATTTCATCTAAGCTATACCTTCCTCAGGGTGACCTGGTGGTCTAGGGGTAAGGTGTCGGACTTCTGTGCTGGGGGTCCGGGGTTCAATCCTCGGTTCCGGCACAGATTTACCTGATTACCAAACCCTTCCTTCACCTCTGACAAGACATCTTGTGAATGTGAGGAATGCCAGGCCTCCACCGTGGTTCGGATTCCACGTTAAACTGTAGGTCCTTCATTTAATCTCCCAATCACCCTACCATTACACATTAGCGTAAGTGCGTATAACCCGAACGGGTAGTAAGACGTGGTGCTAATAATAATAATATACCTTCCTCAGCTCTATTTCAGTAGTGTAAGTATACGTATGGTGTGAACGGATAGTAAGAAGTGATTCATACACAGAAATTACGGTATCTATTTTATTTCACTATGTAATTAACTTAAGATATTCGATAGTGCCCCAAATCAAGAATAATTGGCATATCCACTGTGTAAGATACAAATTAGAGAAGGTGAATTATTTTAAGTACGACCACTAGTATACTCTTGCGACCAGGATAGGAAAATCGTTAAATAGATCGAGATTTGGTAAAACTTCTCCTAGTGCATTGGCCGGTTTTCGAACAGAGTCCCTTCTTTCCAAATCAGATAAGGCTTGCTCTGACTCAACTCTGAAAGGCTAGAGTAACTATAAATCTTAAAAACTATTGATATAAATTAACTGCCTTAATTTCTTACTTTTCTGTGTCCTAGGCTCTGTAACCAATCACTAATTATTATTATGATGGAACTTACTTACTGCAAGGCTTTAGATCAATTATTGTAAAGGAAGTAACGTAATTAATGTCATCAGTATGAACGTAGCTTGGTGGTAGTGAAGTAAAACAAGATATAGCGCCAATCGTAAAAAGAGTTGAACATAATATTTTTACTAATTTTTGTACTAGTTTTTGTTGAGCATTTTCCTTCCCTTCGTTCCTTGTTCGGGTTATATTTATGTATATTAAATACGATAATTTGGTAGGGATAAGTAAGATATATTGTGAGGAAATGCACCCTCATTAATGAGGAAGTAAAGTGGGAAAACCTTTATTAAAGACCAAAGGGATTCAAACCCCGACCTCTCATCACTGGTAAACCAGACTAGATGAACTTGACACTTAGGACCGTATGCCACCATTTATTAAATATAAAAACTTTAAAAGGATTAATATCAATAAATAGTCCTACTATAGAGAAAATAAATTCTAAAGAGAAATACCAATATCAATATTCAGAAACCCACTTCGGTCGCTGAACGGTCTAAGGCGTCACTCTCCTGATGGACTGGCCTGTTGAGGATGAGGATACAAGGGTTCAAACCCGGTCGGGTTTACTGAGGATGTTTTTCCATAATGGTTTCCCACTCCACTTTCACGTAAATGCGGGTAGATTACCTTTAAAAATGCTTACTTCCTCATCCCTACCCATTAGAATAACTATATTATATGCGTGTAACCTGAACAGGTAGTAAGACTTAGGGATTAAAAAATATTTAGAAAAAATGATAATTCAAAATAAAGGATAACTAAAAGCTCAATTTGCCTGGTCATATATCTGAACCCATGGCTCCCAGGTGAGAATAACACTCGCATGGCCACTTTACTAAGGTAATTATTTGTAGGGTGTTCTTCCTCCCTTTCTTACTCCTTCCGGCCCCTACCACTCCCCTCAGAACAACTTGATGAAGAACCTTATAATGAGGAACGCAGTCTCTCGCACTGACATGATTTTATACTCTCCTCTGCTCGCAGTCGGTAATTGGAATGTTCCTTTGTTTCGGCATAAAATCAAACTATTTAGGAAGACTAGAAATATAAAGTATATCCAGGACATCTAGCGCTAAGGAAACACACCAAAAATAACAAAATAGAATATTAAAATACTGTTAATGTTTGGAAATTATTTATAATTTTTCTCGAAAAATAGTAAAATTCATTACACTTAAATAGCTATTAGAAATTTAGAATCTTTTAACTAAACAAAAATATGTAAAATAATGATTACTATTAACTATCTAATTTTTGAAACAAAACCTTAACTATTGTATTTGTGAATTTAGAGGTGTATTGTTTTGTTATATTAATATATTTTGTAGTTAAGACAGCATGAATTTGTTTATAGATAGCCAGCATAGTGAGATGAGGGCCCCAAACTTAGATTACCGGCAGGACATAAAATGTAGCTCAAAATATTGAGTGTATCTCCTTTAAAAAGTACCAAAATTGACGTCCGTGCGTCTTGTATTTTTGTTTGTCTTAAAAACAATTAGTATAATTTTATTATAACAAAAAGTTATATCATTATTAAAGATTAATGTATGCAAATGTACTTGTTTTGAGTGAGTGAATGTGAAATGGGGTGATAAAATATAAAAAAATTATTTTGACGGTATCAATCAATTAAATTAGTCTTCTCCTGATTGTGTAGGAATATGGTTTTAAAACTTGTTATGTCGATGTTTGTAAAACACTACCTTTCTTAGAATATTAATTTTTCTTTTATAAAATTAACAATATATGTTTTATGAATATTTAAATTTACACATAAATGCTCTCGTTTATATTTGAAATGTGTGGTTCTTGCTATAAAAATGTATATAGAATCACACGAAACCTTTTTCCAAAAATTCCTTGAACATATCTGCCAATCGTTGTTTCACCTCTTCACCGTCGTACTGCCGCATCGCTTCTAAATACTTTGTAAGACAGCCTGGCTTCATTGAATCCCTTGGAAAATTTTCCTTGGCTTTGGAATGATCCTCTGGATTCAGTAAAACAACAGGGAGGAAAAAAGCCGTCACGAAATATGCCGTAAGAGCGCGTTTATGAAAATCTTTATAGAAAGATTGAAGACTAAAATCTTTTAACAGATCTCCCGTACTACATCCAAGACATTGAACAAGTGTATTTATAAGAGACTGGTGATAGATGAAGAAGAACTCATTCCAATGGGTTTTCCTCAGATCATAAGTAGTGTTGAGGTAAATGATCAAAGCAAGATCTATTGTCGGACAGGAATAGCATGAAAGTTGGAAATCTATTATTTTTATATCGTGAGGGCTCCCATCTGAACCATAGCTGAAGAGAAGATTGTTTCGGTTGAAGTCTCCATGACAAATAGCAGCCAACGGTTCTTCCGGCTCATACATCCTAAAATAAATGTCCTTTGTATCGTTGAACGCCTCACGTACTCTCTTGACGTGGGTGGCACGTTTCTTGTAGTCTTCTGGGTATCTCTCTTCGTACAGGTCGATGGGGTATTTAGCACTGTAGTTCAGTACTGACGAGAAGAATATTTCAGCCTTCCCCTTGCTCCTTACTGCCTTCAATTCGCTCGCGTATCTCTGGAAACTATCTGGGTACTTTGTTTTGCAAGCGTACGACAAAGCATGATACCTCCCAAGAAATGTTAAAGCCAAGGAAATATGTTTGTAGTCCAAGGTTCGGTTGGCCATCTTGAATCCGAGGGAGTGAGATTAATAAGGGCGATCATTGTTTGGAAACTGTCCTTTTTCCCACATACAAATTCAGGGAACATCATCACGACATTTTTAGGATCTTTCGTGTGAGCCGCACTCTTAAGAAGCAAAGGTAATATTTTCATATATAAAAGTCCTTCGTTGTAAAACTGATCCGTGAGATTAATAGTGTCTTCGCCAGAGAGCACGGGAAGAGTCTTGACTACCAAAGAAACCTCCTCGGATATTTCTTCCTCGCCGTCGACGCTATTCGTAAACCTTAGTTTGACCTCGTACAACTTGGAAGCGAACCCGCCCACCTCGGTGCTCAGCGCACCCACGACGCACTCTTGGACGATCCTGCCGGTACTTTCAAAATGCTCCTTGATATTCTTCCTGAGCCAACTCTCGACGGTTTGTTTAGATGGAAGGACATCGTACTCCATGCTACGAGTTGGTGTGACGACGTTCTCCGCGCTAAGAGTTGGCGTGACGACGTTCTCCGCGCTAAGAGTTGGCGTGACGACGTTCTCCGCGCTACGAGTTGGCGTGACGACGTTCTCCGCGCTACGAGTTGGCGTGACGACGTTCTCCGCGCTACGAGTGGCGTGACGACGTTCTCCGCGCTACGAGTTGGCGTGACGACGTTCTCCGCGCTACGAGTTGGCGTGACGACGTTCTCCGCGCTACGAGTTGGCGTGACGACGTTCTCCGCGCTACGAGTTGGCGTGACTACGTTCTCCGCGCTAACGAGTTGGCGTGACGACGTTCTCCGCGCTACGTGTTGGCGTGACGACGTTCTCTGCGCTAAAGAGCTGGCGTGACGACGTTCTCCGCGCTATGTATTGGTATTACGCTGTCCATTTCTTTCTCCACTCACTGTTACTAACATGTCATACAATGAGTGTGTCAAGCACCACTCCACCCCAATTATTGTAGTCCAGCCTTATCTCTCGAGTACAAAGTCCACTTTCAACATGCCACGTGTAACCCTGGTTGTATTTACCAACGACAGTTAGGATGAACAACCTTAGTTTCAAGGTCAGCTTGGAAGGCCCATTCCTTGTTTCTGTTCATTCAACTCTCTGGAAAGATCCTTTATTTTGTTTAATTTACTAGCGTAAATTCGAGGCGTCCAAAGACCTGGAAAAACTGGAAAACAGGGAAAGTCACAGAAAAGTCACGGAAAAGTCAGGGAATTTGATCAAATTTCTGGAATTTCCACATAGTCACTAAAACAATAGGCCTACGCTTTCATTTACAATAATCAACTGTCAAAAAAACATTTTTCTTCACTGCGAATTTATTTTAGTACAGTTGTCCATCTTAGAATGTACTAATCTCAATCCTCAAGGTCAACATGGGATCTAATCCTTCCATCCTTCTATCGTGTCTTTATTCAAAGTTGAGTCATTAGTTCGCTAGCCCGTGTAAGGCGATCATTTAATGTCTCAATATGATCTAACTCAACTCTAGCTTGGAACGCACGATCTAACGGCCCGTTGCTTTAGGCTGACATCCTTTAACCCCTTCATAGAATGTTACAATTTCAAAATGTGTGTGTATGTCTAAAAATATTATTACATCAAGTTGAGATCTTAATACACTAATGTTTATAATATAGTGACCGGAAAATTGGAAATTGGCTCTGGAAAACCTGGGAAAGTCAGGGAATTTTAAAAGATGGTTTGGCTGGACACCCTGGTAATGATACTTTAGGTTTATTATTTATCTTTTCGAGATATTTAAAATAAACGTTCTGACCCGACTGATTATATCAGTACTATACTTTCAAACTAACTTAAAATCTATGAGACACAATATAGAAATCCCCATCCTTTCATTAATGACTAAAATTTTAAATAGGGCCCTATATTTAGCTAACAGTTGTCAATATTGAAACTAGCTGTATTTATTAAAAGATGGTGACCTGGTGGTCTAGGGGTAAGGTGTCAGACTTTTATGCTGGCGGCCGGGGTTCAATACTCGGTCCCGGCACAGATTTATCTGATTTCCAAACCCTTCCTTCACCTCTGACAAGACATCTTGTGAATGTGGGGAATGCCAGGCCTCCACCGTGGTTCGGATTCAACGTTAAACTGTAGGTCCTTCATTTCATCTCACAATCACCTTACCCATTACACATTAGCGTAAGTGCGTATAACCCGAATGGGTAGTAAGACGTGGTGCTAATAATAATAATAATAATAATATTAAAAGATTAATAATACACTACATTAGTTCCTTTCTCAAATATTATACAATAAGAGTTTCCAAAGAGGAAACCCTAGACTCACTTCGATCGTCACATAGTCTAAGGCGTCACTCTCACAATAGGATAGATGGCTGAAGACAAGGATATTGGGGCTCAAATTCCAGTATGGTGTACTGAAAATTTCTTCCTGAATGGTTTTCTACCATCCCTCCACGTAGATGTGGGTACATTTCCTCTAAATTCTATGTTCTTAATCATCAGGGCTAGCAATTTGATGCCATATCTTTTCATTGGCTAATCACATACAATGCTCATAAGTACATAAACTCTGTTCATGATCCCCTTATTGTAGAAATGTACATTTAATAAGTAATTTTAAATTAAATTTCTGGTAATTTTGGAATTTTAGGTCATATTGTCTTGATTTTCTTCCTTTTAAAGTAATTTTTAAGCATTTATTGGATTTTTTTTTGTTTTAAGACATTTTTGAGGCATTTTAAGGCAGTAATGGGTGATAAAATATATTTCTCAATACTATCAATATTTTATAGATTCATAAATTGATCCAATACGTGGTCGGAATGAGAAGTTAAAGTAGGCCATGAGCTTTGTGTCCACTTTGCTTGTTTAGTTTGTAAAATACACATTCCTGGTGAAACACAACATTTAGACTGGAAAGGTTTTTTTTTTGGGAGGGGGTAGCTATTACTTTTGATGCAGATATTTGTAAATCAATATTATATTAGCAGAATGTAAGAGTTTTGTTGTTAAAGACTTCATTGCATTTTCATGAATAATTTTCGGTTTACATTTGTAAAACACATGTTTGATTTAGTCGTGTGTATTTACTACGACTCTTTGTTCATATTTTTAACGTCATTTTTTGAAAATTTGAAGCATGTTTTTAGTACTATTAAGTCACTAGTTATATCCAGTCAATCTATTTACACCCTATCCCTATCTTGAGCTAGTTCTATCCAGTCCACCTCATTACACTCATCTTGACTATTCTATCATCATCTCTAATCTATCCCTATCTTGAGCTAGTCTACAGTCATTCTTACACTTCTACTTGACTTATCATCTATCATTACGCCCTGTCTCTTTTAGGTCCATTATAATGTTATCCTCGCTTATATTATCCTCTCATCTGCGTCAAGGTCTTCCCAAAATGTTGTTTGTTCGTTAATAACGTAGGGCTAGTCCCCTCCCTTTTTTATTCACACCATAAAAAAAAGACTAAATAATGAAGAGATTTTATTCCACGCACAGCCTTTACCCCGATTCTATTGTATTTACATCCCCAATGATCTGTCGGAGGGTTCGTTTGTTTCCTATGCTCCGTCCCGCGCTATCTGTATGAGCGCAGGCTTGGGGTTCCGAACAGATTTCACAAATTGGCTGTTATCGGGACTAAGGCAGGCACTAGGACCTACCCGGAGTTTAATCAGATTAATTTAAAAACTAGGAGTAGTATGAAGGCGAGATGAAGGGTAACACCGAATGAATTATAATTACCCCCCGAGCATCTCCCACACTAAACCCTCTCCCCCCCCCCAAACCCCCAAAAAAGGAAGGTTTTGATTATTGCAAATTCACTAAATAGAGTTAAAAGGGATTGCCGATAGCTAAATATTCTTTATAAAGTATATTGCATAACTGTTGTCGTATCTAAAGGTTTGTGTCTGTTGATTGAATTAAACTAGGTTATCTTAGTTTTTCAAATTAAGGTGGGGTGAGAAATAATTGCGTTTCTACAGTTATCTTTTTTTTATATCTTTTTTACATTATTTTAATTATAAACAAATTACATTTCAGCTAAGATATTTCTGCCCAATGCCATAAAAATTAAGGGAAAAGGGATCAAAGGAATTATGAGGTTTTTTTAAATAACATTAGAAAATAATAGTTTCAATATATTTCGCGAAATATAACACTTTCAAAGAAACTATTATGAAACTTTGAAAGGATTCGAAACTATTTGAGATGTTTATTTATTTATTAAATTAATATTACTTTTTGACTTATTTACTAAAATTCTTTACTTAATTTAAATAAATTTACTAGAGATGTGACTTAAAATGTATTCCAATTATTATCAAAATAAAGTATTAACAATTTTGCTTATTCACAATTAGATAAGTTATTAGATAAAGACCTACAAATGTACTAAGTATATATTGACTAAAATTACAATAATTTTATTTATCATCAAAATAATGTTAAATACTCTCTTTACACTTAAGTCCCCAAAACAAATAAAATATTGCTTAGGTAAAAAAGTTTTACCAGGACATATGTTTTTTTATTTTAAAAGTTCCTGATCAATTGCCACTATGTTTATGACATACAATCAGTAACTTCTGAAATTAAGTGTAAATATTTATACCAATGTTGTTATTTATTATTATTATATTATATTATTAATAATAATAATAATAATACACCTCGGGTTATACACACTTACGCTAATGTGTAATGGTAGGGTGATTGTGAGATGAAATGGAGGACTTACAGTTTAACGTGGAATACGAACCACGGTGTAGGCCTGGCATTCCCCACATTCACAAGATGTGATTAATACACGTCTTGTCAGAGGTGAAGGAAGGCTTTGGTAATCAGATAAATTTGTGCTGGGACCAAGGATTGAGCCCCGGACCCCAGCACAGAAGTCAGACACCTTACCCCTAGACCGCCAGGTCACCTTTTATACCAAATGTTACTACCGAAGCAATGTTTGTTTATTTATTCACATAAAAAGGTTTGTATTTTTCATTAAAACTGCAAAAATACTGACGCACATTCGCTTTCTTTCATTGCATTCTTGCATTAGTTATTTAAAAATAATAATTATACGAGTAATTATGTTTAAGAAAGGCAAATGTCTAGTCTAGCCATTATTGCATTCAAAATTAGGTGAATTAAGACATTGATGAATGCTATTGATATATTTATTAAGCCCTTCTGAGAATTTACCATTTTGACATTGTATCTCTTAGCTCCAAGTCATAGATTCATGAATGAATCAAATTGATTTTCTTCGCTTGTTGGATGTTCGTTAAAATAAGTTGATTGTCTTGGAAAATGTTGGCCAGATCTTCACTATCCTGAAGTTATCAAACTGTCTACTCTCAGACCTTAGTGCAATCAGATTGCGTAACATTTATAAAATTTACTAAAAAGAGTTTTAGTAAAATTATTAATTCATCATTGTGATGATAAACAATTTTCATTTTTGATATACAGGGGGTACCATTACATGTGGAACCCACTTTTATGTTTATCATGAGACATGAAAAAAGTTCACATAAACGTGTCCTATTTGACCGTATTCTTAAAATTGCCATCTTCGACTGAATGTAAGCCTTTAGTTGTCATGTTATAGAATGTCATACCTTTTATTTAAAAAAAATACACAGTGCGTTGCAAAGATTATATTCAGTTAAAAGGAGTAAATTTTTAACACTTCCTATAATGTTAAGCGGTTCCACATTATTGGAGTACAAACATTAGTATAGCTCGGGAAAAAACAACAAATGGAACACATGAACTTCTTCAATGGTTCAGTTTTTATCATATCATTTAATATTTCAACAATGTTACATATTAGGAACTTCTATTAACGCTTTATCTCAATTTATTATTATTATTATTACCACCGCGTCTTACTACCCGTTCGGGTTATACGCACTTACGCTAATGTGTAATGGTAGGGTGATTGTGAGATGAAATGAAGGACCTACAGTTTAACGTGGAATCCGAACCACGGTGGAGGCCTGGCATTCCCCACATTCACAAGATGTCTTGTCAGAGGTGAAGGAAGGGTTTGGTAATCAGATAAATTTGTGCCGGGACCGAGGATTGAACCCCGGCCGCCAGCACAGTAGTCTGACACCTTATCCCTAGACCGCCAGGTCACCCTTTATCTCAATTTAATGTTTAATCATAATTGATCTACGTGCAATTAGTATTAATGTAAACTTACGATTTCGAGCCCATTGCATCACAGAGTTGATGAACATGTGATGCAAGCTCTCACTATTAATCATTCGTCACGGATTGTATCATAGTTCTGTTAAAATAACATTTTTAAGGCTGTTTGCATGTTTTCTTTAGTATAAAACTCTTCACACTTTCTCAATTTGGAAAATAGCAATGATATATATCGAAACACTTTTTTTTTCTTATCTTTATTTTTCTTTCCTTGTTTGATTCAACTTTTTCTTTTAGATAAAAATACATTTTGAGCTGTATTTTTACAAACTATATTGAAGTGTCTAGTTTTACGTAACATGATTATTGTGGATGATGAAGAAGGTTTCAATAGCAAATACAATATAGAACACACAGTTAAGGAGACCGCCTCGGTCAGCGAGAAAGTAGCAATCACTGTCAGGCCAAACTGCTTAAAATACAATATATTGCTAGTATTAGTTTCAACAAAACCTTTTCCAAACATTCTTGGGATTTTTCTTACTCTTATTTTGATGTTAACAAACTCGGTGAAATGTCTCAACAGTGGCGTCTATCGCTGCCCAAACAAGCACAAACAACCCCTTTCCCCTCTCCCCACTGCTCTTTCATTCCTCTTTCTATGTGTGTGTCCTAGTGTTTCTTCCATGACCTTTGACCTGAAGGTTTTATCTTAGCCACCCTTTCACCTCCCTGCTTTTTCTTCCGCAACCCGCCAGTTCCTACTCCAAGAGTTCTCGACCTATTTTATTCCCTTTCTCTTTAAATCTTCAGTCTCGAAATCCTACCTTTTTTTTGGTTCTATCTCACCATTATCACAAATCCTTCTCAATGGACCTCCAACTACCCAATGCATGACCCGGGATGAACTCAAGATGATGAAGAGGACATAAGAAATCCTTGTCATCTTTAAAGGAGACTACTTCTTGTAGTGATAAAAATAATTAATCTCAAACGCCTCTTTGTAGGGACAGAAAAATTTATTTTTAATCTCTTATACCTCCTTGTAGTGACAAGAAATTTAAATTTAATCTTGAATGCCTCTTTGTAGTTACAATACAGTTATATCTAATCTCTGTAGTGACTAGTTTATTTTAATCACAGATCTCCCGGGCTGTATATAAAGTTAACGTATTGTTATTTAATGACCCGTATAAAATCATAGATCCTTGTATATGGCTTTGTTTTTATTATTATATCAATACAAATTTGACTTGTATTTCCTTTAGGTTTTTAAGTTAAATCAGTTTGTGGGTCGTGCGTGCACATATAATTGCGCTTAGAATATTAATGTTAAATTCCATACTTAAAATATATCTTTGAATTTCTGTGTGCACTGTGCTCTAAAATTATGTTAGTAAGTTTCACAAAGTATATAAATGATTGGAAGTAAATTTAAGTAAAATGATCTCAATTTTGCTATAACAATCAAAATATATTTACAATTATTTTTATTCTTGATTTGAGCATTTTAGTTAATAATAATCCCATAAAAATATTTTCATTATTAGCACCGTGTCTTACTACCCGTTAGGGTTATATGCAATTACGCTAATGTGTAATAGTAGAGTGATTGTGAGATGAAATGAAGGACCTACAGTTTAACATGGAATCCGAACCACGGTGGAGGCCTGGCATTCCCCACATTCACAAGATGTCTTGTCAGAGGTGAAGGAAGGGTTTGGTAATCAGATAAATCTGTGCCGGGACCGAAGATTGAACCCCGGACCCCAGCATAGAAGTCCGACACAGGTTTATCTGATTACCAAACCCTTCCTTCAAGTCTGACAGGATGTGTATTAATCACAACTTGTGAATGTGTGGAATGTCAGGCCTCCACCGTGGTTCGGATCCCACGTTAAACTGTAGGTCCTTATTCATCTCACAATCACCCTACCATTACACATTAGCGTAAGTGCGTATAAACCGAACGGGTAGCAAGACACGGTACTAAAATAATAATAATTAAGTAGGTTAATAAACATAATTTATAATGTATATTATATTTTATATTAATTATTATCGGTGTTACTTTTCAATAACAATGTATAATAATTAAATTCCATTGCTACGTTTCAAATTTGGCAGTGTAAAACTACTGAGCTGTGAAAGAACACAGTTACAACACAAATCAAACTTAACAAATGTTTCAGCTGAAAGATACCAATAGTACAAACGTATATTTTCTTTGAGTAATTGTCATCATTTAAAACAATTTTTTTTATAAATATTCAAAGAGATTCATTTATAACTTCAAAGGTAATGACTTTAATTTAAATAAGCCTATTATCTCGAAATATATTTTATTCCTACATAATATTGAATCCATTTTTTTTATGTGATTGAAATGGTTCATAAAGGTATTTTTAATGGAGGATGATATTTTTTTAATGCCAGGAATAAACTTTGACAGAATATCACAAAGTCAAGCTGTGAGACCCGAGCTTTTCCGCATAATTTCCCGTTGAATGGGGGACGATATTACGTCAGGTCTTAAAGCCTTAGGGAATGATTTCACGAGTGCCAACTTTATGACGCTTTCCAAGAGTGTGCCAGAGTATAGAGACTAGCGTAGGTAGAAGCTTGCTACAAACACGGGCAAGGAATATAGGCATTGAACTTCACTTTGGGTCATTAGGTCGAAAAAATATTATATTCAGGGACGTGATCAAAAAAGTTAGGGTAACAGTGCCTTATCGTGACATTTTAAAATGGTGCTTCAACTATCATGCTGTCTTTTCTAATCGCATATCACAAATATCATATTGGAATATTCCATTTAGAAAGTCCTTAATCAGTTTTGTGTTCTGCACTGTAACTAAACACATATCGGATTAAATTTAATAATAATTAAATATAACAGAGCTTCCCCTCATAAACTCACACTAAAAATTACTTCAATTATGAGTCACTTATTTCTATAATTAATATATTCTACAAATATAATCATCACAATTTCACCCTAAGCTAATTCATTCGTAATAATTCTCTTACCCCATTACGACAATCTCCCATCGCGTTTTCACCCTAGACATATTAGTTAATGATATTACAAAGTAACCATCACAATTTCAACGTGGATTATCTTGAAGACAAATTCCGAGGAGACGTCTTCTTGTGGTCTCCTTGCTCATCCACAATATGTTTTTTGGTTGCGTTTGCAGCCCCCCAGACCTCAAAATGGTTTCAAGCTCTTCTGGCTCGAAGATGGGATAAGTCCTTGTGAGCGGGGCAGGGCTGTCAAGGCTGTGATTGCTTTCTTCTTTTCAACTGTTAAAGACAACAGCGGGAGGGTAAATGGTTGATACTTTAGTTGGGAGATTCTTATATTTGGGACCATCAAAATAAAACCAATTGAAAGACAAACTACAAGCTGTAAACAAGTCATGATTTTTAGTTTTATTTGAAACCATAAAAGAGTAATTTTATTTATAGCATGTTCCAGACGTGATAAATCAGTATTTTCTACACCCCAATTTTTCTTAACCCCCTGTGAATGGCGCACTTGCATTTTCGCAACAGCTGTAACTAAAATAAATATTAAAGGTTTACTAGATTGGATTCCTTCCAAGTAATCCTCTATTAGTTCCTGCTGCGTAATGTGATTTATTTTCTGTGATATTTGAGTTTAAACAAACACCATGGAGTAATGTTGTAACCACGCAACGGCGCCAGTCGTGATGTCACACGTCTAGATCATTTCCTCCGTATGATTAAAATAAAATACAGTAACACAATATGAGTAAGTAATAATAATTTTTGCATCACAGTAAAATATAAAATAATGCCTTTAATATTTTGTCATATTTTTTTTAATAATTAGCTATGTTTTTGCAACAGTTTAACATAATTGTTATTCTCTTTTTTTAATATAATGTACAATAATACAATATTATTCAGTTATGTATTTAATAATATTGTTTCAATATAATAGTATTATTATTAAAGTATGCGTTTTTGATATATTTTTTAGAACATTATAGGATCTTGCAAAAATGCAATGGCGCTATTCCTCATGTAATATTTGTAGTGCCAGTCCCCAAAAGTTAAGATGGAAATATCTGACAGCTAAAAAGTTAGACTACTATATCTTTTTTAACGTATCCGTACGTCAAGGCTTGTTATCCACACTACCACTTTTAATATATGATGTCAAAAACTATAATATAACACTAATAATAGAGTAAAACGTTATCAATATTGACCGCAAATAAATATGAATAAACGTTCTAAAAATTTCTTCAAAATTAATTCCTATTCGTAGGAAAGTGCGATTGGCATATAAAATGGCTTCAATAGAATTTATCCCAAAAAACTTTATTTGTTTGTGTAAGACTTTATTAGTTTGCGCTATACTCGATGAATAAACACATGAAACATTATAATAAAAAATCTCACTCCGCCTCTCCAGATATTCACACAAATGGGGTAGGAATGAGAGAGGTAAAATTTAAAGGAAAGGTATCCATCCCAAGGAAAACGAAGGTGGGGAATTAAAAAAACAAAAAACATCTCTCTACACCACGGCCAGGCTTAGAAACCCGGCTAACTTAAGCTGTAAATCAAACTAAATTATACTTACGCCTCTGTCCGCGTGATCATCGTCGTGAGGGTGTTAAATTATACTATCTTTCAAAATTGAAGTTCCATAATTATAAACGTAATTAGAATATTCATACGATAGACTGAGACCTGATATATAATCGATTGGTCTCTAAAGCGTTCCTCTTTCAATAGCCTGGAATGCGATGACGGGAAGATTAGGGTTCGAATCCCGATCGGGTGTACTGAAGGTTTTTTTCCCCTAAATGGTTTACCACCCTCCCTCCACAGAAATACGTGTACATTTAATGTAAATGCTACCTTCAGCTTACCTTGCATACCTACGTAATTATTAAAAATGTTATATAGCCCATACGGGCAGTGAGACGTGGTGTATGTATTTAAATTTATATATATAAGGGTTGGGCTGATGCAAATGATCAATCCGATCACCGATCAATTATGGCACAATCGGTAAGCCGATGATCGGCAATTTCCTTATCGGTTATTAAAACCGATCTTTTGTTAACGAACCCACTCACGTTAGGTACTGGTAGCCCATCATTGTCAAGCTCTTACCTTTTGTTCTGTGCGGGGTGGCTGCTTGTGACTGAGAAGACAGCTAGCTACTTCTTTAATCAATAACAATGGGGTGGGTATGTTTGTGTTGAGAATAAAAAGATCATTGGGAGATAGGGCGGCTGTATTAAATTGGTTGTGAGCAGCGATGGATTATGTTTTCAATGGTTATCCACAGGGTCAATTATCAAACCAAGTTAGAACCAAGAAAGAAAGATTCAAGGGAAACTAAAATTGGGGAATTTCAAGGGAAGTCAAAAGTGGGAAGACTCAGGGAAACTAAAATTGGGAAATCAAGGAACAAAGTTAGACTAAGGAAGTAATGGGGAGAGTCAAGGGAAGTTTAAAGGGAAGTTATGAGTGGGGAAGACTCAAGGGAAGCTAAAATTGGAATAATCAAGGGAAGTTTCAAGGGAAGATAAAATTGGGAAAGTTTTAAGGGAAGATAAAATTGGGGAATACTTGAGGGAAGTTCAAAGTGGGGAATAGTCAAGGGAAGTGAAAAATTGAGAAGATTCAACGCAGGCCAACGTTGGGGAAGATTCAAGTAAATTAAAAATCAAAGAAATATCTGAGGTTTCAAAATAATATCATGGATCCAGAACTTATTTTATTTCAAATATCTAGCTTTATTCATCAGTTGATATACATCTTAAATTGTAAAATCATTGTGACCAAATCTGACCATCTTAAAATGTGGTAAAACCAATAAAATGAGTTGTATTTCAATTAACTCTAGTTTTCTTTTAACCTTGTATAAGCAAACCTACTATATTGAACAAAATAAAAATAGCCCACTCAAACAGTTTTTTTTTTTACTATTAAAGCTTGATTCACATGTTCGCAAAACATAGAGAGCAGAATCTTCTGAGGGACGCAGCAATTCACAAGCTGTATGTTGTATTGCATTGCTAACTTAAAAAAGAGTATTATCAACATATTTTATTTTCTAGTAGATAAACATATATTTTAGATCATTGTCACGATGGCTGTTTTCAAATTATAATGCTGTGTCGTGGCACATTAAAATACATCGACACACACGCTTTACATTAACGGGTTGTTTCAAATCTCCCCACAAAGTCCAACGACGCTATCTGCTTGCTTCTGGCTGTACAGCGTATACGTTGTCAAATGCGCATGCCGCACTGATGTGGAATGGTTGGTTCTGAGATTTGATTGACTCTCCTGTGCCAAACTAACTCGCAGAGTGGACGAAATATGGATGAGTTGAACTTTAGAGGAACAGCTCACGCCGATGAGGCGTAAATCTTGTGATTGGCTTAAGAGCTTGTCACGTGACCATATTTCTATTTTGCACTTGTTTTTCAGCGAACGTGTGAACCCACAGGACCTGTGAGGTTGAAATACAAATTGTGGTGAGTGAATAGATCGTATAAAGCAAATGGCAACACTGGAAACCGGATCGTAATGCGACGCCTGTTTCTTGAGATATCCTAGGTACAGTGATGACGTGACGGTAGGCTATCGCACGCTGTCCCTGCACCCGCAGCCATAGTCCCACGCCGACTATATGTGTGTCGTGTCGCTGAGGATTGGAGTATAAAAGTAGTGTTTAACATCATGCCATCCCGTTGTTATTTTTATGTGTGTCCAAACAATGCTGATAAAAATAAAGACGTAGGTTTTCACAGTTTGCCTAACAGGGAAAGGTTGCCAAGCAGATCTAAAGCATGGTTGGGTAAAATTAATCGCAAGGCATTTCTTCCGGAGAAAACCACCAAAGTTTGTTCACAACATTCTACCGATGATGACTTTGAAAATTTATCCATGTACAAAATAAATTTAAAAAAAATCAAGACTCCAAAACCGTTTGAAAAGAGTGAGATTCCCACAATCAAGATGAAAGTAGAAGGATCACTTAGGAATAAATGTATGTCTACTTACCAGAGAAGAAGATCTCTGAAGAAACCCTTCACACAGTGCGTGTTGAGTGCATGTGATAGTTGCGAGGTGGAAGTTGTTGAATATAATGAGCCCGGAAATGAGAGTTGCTACGAAACTAATGAATCATGTAAGCGCAGTCACGATGAAGAAATTCAATGTGAGCTTGGTACTGAGTGTTATATGAATCTTATTCCTACAACCGAAGACAGTATGGAGGAAGACATTACGTATCCAACTAAACCTCCGAAGAGACTCCCCGAAGGGCTTCCCAGCTACACTACCCCCAGGCTCACAGGCCTTTTATAGTGCAACCTCTGATACCCATCGGGACCGGAACCTTTTCGCCGGACGTGGACCGTGGGATCATTACACGGGCGCCATTTCGGGTACTAGGGCACCCGAAAAATCCAGTACCAGCCCTTCCATGCCAGCCTGCCTTAAGTTAATTTAATTTAGAAATTTTCCTCCATTGGGACCTTGGTGGAGGGAGGAGTTGGCTCCTCCTAGTGATCGCCCATCATGAGGAAGTCAGGAGCTCATCCTCCGAACAGTCATCTCCTCAACCTTCGTTCTTGGTCCATTACCATGTTTAAACACAGTCCACACAAACACCAACTTCCTGAGTTAGATCGCCCTGCCGTATTTAGAATAATTTCATCATTGTCACTACCGGTAAGTGAATCATACTCGGTATGTCTTCTTTCTGGTTCAAACTGGTATGGTTTAATATTCGCATCCATAATGTCTGTCACAGCATAACAAAGAAAGAGCACAAACTACGTAGTAGAAAGATCGTGTTGTAACTGTTGGCTGCAGCTGGCCTTCGACGACGTCACACCTGACTAGACAGGTCACATCCAAGCCGTGTATACTCTAAGCCACGCTCACACGTAGGATTTTTTGCCAAATAGTTTGTGTGAAGTGATCTTCTGAGTTAAAATATTACTGAAATTTGAGGTTTTTTTAAGCTCACAGGTCATTTAATACATATTAGCTTTGTAATATTTAAAGTTGAATAAAACAAACGATCGGCATCGGTGATTGGCCTAATCGGCAACATATAATTGGCATCAGCATAATCGGAAAAACAGTTTATCGTCTCAGCCCTAGTATAATAAAGGATGTCAACATTTAAGACAAACGTCCAACATTGCTGATGGGGAAAAAGATCTCCAAATTGCCTCCTTAATTCGCCCACTTTTATATTGATCCGGCTTTGCAAGTTGTTTGATAGATGAAGCTTTCTAGGAAAGTCACGTACTTTGTCACACAATTCTAGAACTTATTTCTCTATGTTTTACTCTTTTTTCTTTTTTTTTTTGTAGCATAAGAATAAATGAAAGAGAGTAGTAAGGAAGGAGAGGACAGAAAAAAATGTGTAAGGGGAATGCCGTGTCGAATTCCAGCGATGACATGTACTGGTGAAAGGGTATGACGGTGGCTTGGGGGGAAAGTGGGGTCCTGGTGTATGGTGACTTATAGCCAGTGGCCTATCAGGTTTTCAAAGAGGGCTGAGGGGGGTTGGGATAGCTATGGTTTCAAGTCAAAAAAGACGGGCAAAGTAAAAAGAGGGTGGGGGTGGTATGAGGATCAAACGGGGAGTGGTCTCGGCTTCATTGTCAAAACAGGGGTGGTCAAAATACTGACAAATTAAATACTCGAGATCAGTGCTTAGCAATTTTTTTTTTTTTAGAACGGCGAGCTGATTTGTAAAATGATAGTATTTTAAGGCCCACATGTATTTAATGGTTATGGAAAGATTTTTTTTAAATTCTTTTAAACTTTCCAATTTTATCAGGGTTTTTTTCAATTTTTAAATGATCACAAAATTTTCAAATTTCAAAAACTTTTCGTGACCTTCCAAAAATCAGCTCGCAATTCACAGTTTGGAAAACACAGCTCTGGATGAAATATAAATGCTAATTATATTCTTTAAATTGGAAAATGACACCTGGACACGAGGATCAAACTCGTAAACTTTTGGCTTTGTACGCCAATGCTCTAACTACTTAGCTATCCAGCCTTAGGTAATTCTTCACTCATATTTCAAGGCAGAGTCTGTTATGGACGTGTGGAATACATCAGCTACATTTTGAGATAGCTTGGTAGTTAAAGCATTATCGTATTAAGTTAAAGGGGCCCGGGTTCGTCTCCTGTGTCCAGATGTCATTTTTAATTTTAATTAATATGATATTTTGATAAAGCTGTAATCATAATTAACAAATATAATACGGTTGCTATTTAATCAATCAAATACTAATAGCCAAAAGGTTTTTTTTCATAATTTAAATATGGATTTCTTAAATAATAAAGAAACTATAAATATTTTTATGAACCACATCTTAATACCAATTCAAACTTTCCACACATTTACGCGTATTGAGTAAGATGAGGCATGTGTAAAAGAGGCGTGTACCCGCATTGGCGTGGAGGGAGAGTATTGAAACGATCTAGGATGAAACATCCTTAGTAATCCTGGTAGGGATTTTAACCTAAACTTCTCATCCTCGACAAATCAGACTATACGAGCTTGATGCTTGGTCTACACATCTATCAATGCGATTAATGAATGAATCATAGTAATTGATTTATATTAGATATAATAGGCCTATATAAAATATATTTCTTTATACTTTATAATATTTACTGATACTTTAATAGAAATTATAAAATAACCAACTGACCAAATAGAGTGAAGATCTTCATCTAACTCAATTTGACATTTCGTATGTCTCTATACTTGTCCCTCTGTCTGTTTGTTCCTCGATTACTGTCAAATACTTTTACCAATTTTTACAAAATTTGGAAGAGGTATTCTATGAACCTAGGCCAAATGGCGTATAAATATATTGTTTTGTATTTGTTTTAAATTTTGACCTAGATTTCGATACGCGCGTCTTAAACCAAGTGATAAATAGTTATTCTCTGGTAATATAATGTACTATTTAATATAATACACATTTTGCTTTAGGTCCAAATTGATCACCAAGGAAAGATATCACATTCAAATCCAAGGATAAATAATGAGAGATAGCCATAGAAAGAAAGTGTTTAAGAGTAGATTTTCTCATGGTCCATTCTTTAAAGAAAATAATGGCCATTTTAGACAAATTTCTTCGAAGACCAAATACAGTATACTTTAGAGCACCGGTTATTCGAACTCTTACCATCTGAATTGCCGACAAACCGAATCCTCCAAACAAATCTGAGACTTATAACTCTTATCTCTCACTGAGTTAGCCCACCATGGTCATTATACTTGTTAATTTATATTAGTTAATTTTCATATGTTTCAAAAGTTATTTTAGATGTTTGTTATTTTTTTCCGAGAAATTAGTCTTTTAATTAAATCAGACGAATTTGGATTACTAGAACCATCGTTGTCACGAATTAATTCGTATAATCAACGCTATATTGCAGATGATTCTTAGTTATTATTTTTTTACGTACGCTTCATTACCAATATTGACCAACAGGCAAATTAATTAAGGTGATTAATTTTAAGAGAACACACAGATACCACTTAGCAGGAGGATAGAAATGTATATCCAGGGCAACCATTCAGTCAAAGCTTTGGCTATTTTTTTTTTCTTGTGACCATTGAGTAGTTTTGTGTAACCCCTGACTAGACCAGAAAGTCTTTGATCCCATCCCTTTTTTTACCACCCACACCCTCTTCATCTTGCCCCTAGAGGGTCTAGACGAGGAGGGGTAGGTTGTCCCTTGGTAGGGTTGAAGAGGGTGAAAGTGTACAATGTGTATGCCGCCATCAAACCCTCCATGTCCATCGAATACCAATGCCACGTTTTTTTCCTTTCTACTTCATTTTCTTCCTTCGCGAGTATTCTCCTTCGATTCCATATATGTGTTTATTTGATGAGAGTAAAAAAATTGTTAGCTGGTAAAAAAAATACCAACACATGGAGATAAAATTTTCAAACATGGTCTCTAAGAAAAAAAGCTATAAAGAATAATGGAAAAAAAGAAATTGTAAGCGCACAAATATTTGAGTGAATTAAACATTACGTCAGCCTCATTGGTGGCCATAAAGTCTAAGACTGGGCTCTCGCAATAGACAAAACTGCTCATGACGGGGAAACTTGGGTTTGAATCCTGGTCAGCCATAATTTGCGTGTTTTTCCAAATGTTTTCCCTTCTACCTACTCAAATGTGGGTACAATTTATATAAATTTAACCTTCTTTATTCCTAACCCTTTAGTATAGTTATAATAAAGCTACGTACATTCCGAATGGGTGATGAGAGATGGTGCTAGAAAGAAAAAAAAAGTTCATGGCCACACTGACAAATAAAATACGATACCAATTTACATAATATGGTTAATGTTGTCATTTGATGATCAGGAGCTTCATGAGAATTTCAAATAATAAAATTATTACATCTCTAATATTTTAAATTCCATAACTGACAGCTTTGATTTTATCAAATTATATACTAAAATTCAAAATAATATAAACAATGGAGTGTGACTAAATGAATTTGCCAAGCATATTATTTTGTAATCTGTTTTTTTTATCGGTGTTTGAAATCTGTATTTTTTTTTACATTCTCAAAACAAAGGGATTTGTTATTTTTCGGAAAGAGAGGGAAACTTAATTTTTTCGAAATTATATTACTCTAAATCTGCTGCAGGATCAAATCCTGCCATTAGTATATTTTGGTTTTTAATGCGTTTGGGATTATTATTGATTTAATGCATTTTTAATACAAAAATTAAATAATGACTTTCAATCAAAAATGGAAAACAAATAGATGCCGATAGAAATAGTTCTGGTTTATATTATGTTTAACTTCCTACGTATAATTTATAAGCAATGAAACTGTTAAAATATTACGATTTATCTCTTGTAGGGACGAAAGAGAAACCAATCACGTCGTAGGTATGATGTCTTGAAGTGGAGTGGAATCAAACTCAAACGAGAGTCCAAATATTATTTTACAATTTTTATAGCGAAAATATATATTGGATAAAATCAATCATATATTGCAATTAGATATGTTTCATTTTATTTTCTACACTTAGTAGTCTACGCAGTTCTTGAATATCTGTCATGAGCATCGTAGACCTGTTTATATGCCGCTACCCGCCTCGGTGGCGTAGTTGGCTAACGCGCTTGTCGTGTTGAGCTGCTCGACTGCTGAGGACGGGAAGATCGAGGTTCGAATCTCGGTCGGGTGAACTGTAGGTGGTTTTTCCTAAATGGTTTTCCACTCTCCTTCCACGCAAATGCGGGTTCACTTCCTCTAATTCAACCTTCCGAATTCCTAATCCATTAGAGTAGTTAGTACCTAAAGCGTATAACCCGAACGGGTAGTAAGACGCGGTGCTAATATTATTAATATTATTATATGCCGCTATGTCCATGACAATTATTTTAGAACAGTAATTATTATCAATTGTATAATTTTAATTTTCCTCAAAAAAATATGTTTAACATAAAATCAATATTGTGATTAGTTTTCTACAGTTCTTCCCTTTTGCCTCCACCTCAGCCTTTTTTTTTTACATCTTTATACCATCTTTTGCCAACATCGATATCTAATTCATGTACTTCAAAATTGGTCTCCAACTTGAATTTCTTTTTTTCACATCTTCTTCCTACCATGTTTACTCTTCTTTGCTGTATACCTCTCCAATTCTTCCTTTTTTTTCTTGGCTCTTCTTAGCAATACAGTATTTGATATCATCTTCATTTAAGATATTTTCAACATTATTCTGTAGCATCACGTTTCAATTGTTTCTAATAGTTTTATTTCAGTTGCACTCAATATTCCATGTTTCACATTCATAAAACGTAATGCACCAAACATGCACCTTAAGGAACTTTTTTCCGATTTCAGAATGTATAAAATTCGAGGCTATTAATGACCTACTGTTATTTTTAAAAGCTTTCTTTGCATGCGTTATTCTAATAATAATATCTTTCTTGCCTTTTTTTAAAATATTTGGTTATATTACTTCCTGGGTAACAGAACCTTCATACTTATGTAACCTTACTTCTTCTAGTTCTATATTCATTTTTTATTTCTTCTTTACTGACTTTCTTTTTTGTTGATCTTCATATTGTATATCAATTTTCAGTATTTTATTCATTATTTTCATTATTTCTTGAAGATCCTCTTCACAGCATTTTCATCATCAAAATAAAGTATGTTGATAAGTTCTCCTCATATTCAATCCATACACACACAAAAATTGAGCTAAACATAATGCCTGGGATCTTGCTTATAAGTTGGATGCTTTGATACGACTCACGCCATTTTTCTTGAACACTTTACTTTCTTTAATAAAGCAAATGCTGGTAAGTTTACATTTAAATTCACTCTTCTCATCACAATATTTATTGAATCTAAAAATAATACAGTATACAATAATTCTCATAAGGGGTCGAATGATCTAAGTTTGATATAATAATTTCATGTGTGCCAAAATAGTGTTCATTTTACACAGATGGGGTTGTATCGGCCAAGGAATGTTCCCTAATGATTGTATTGTTTGTACATTGGCATTACTTGGCTATTGTAAGGCTCGCACAGGTTGTCTTGTGCGAATTTGTCTTTCTGAAAAACCCTGTTGCTATGTTCTGAGGTTCTGATTGGTGCAGGTTATTATGAGAGAAGGGGCCTAAAATCCGTGTGGATGTTCTTTTGTATTATATACAGAGATGATAAAATTGTGGAACACACTGGACGTGTGTGGACCAGGATAGTAAAGAAATCAATAAATTAAATCGTGTATTAAAATTATGTTGTACAATGTACATTTAGTTATCATAATTAAAATAAATAACTACATTTGATTATATAAGGACGAGTAACACCACTATACGAAATACAATTATAACAAGTTGTCACTACATAAGTAGACTGGACTGCTTAATATGGGGAGATAATACTTCAAAGTCAGGTGGTTTTTTTTTTTTCAAATTGTTTCTTAATCTTCCTATACATTTACTCTTAATATTAGTGTAAATAGGATGATAATACAAACAGATAGCAAGATTCGGTGAACAAAAGAAAATTACTTTATTTTATTTATAAGGTAGATTCTCCTCAAACATTTATTTTTGTTCATATATGTGTAAAAACAGTTGTTTCCTTCTTCTTTTTTACTACACACATATATCATAATATATATGCAATAATAATAATAAAAATCTCCTCCTTTCTACTTTCTTTCTTATCACATGTCTCAAAAACACCTACATACAGACCTTCATTTTAACAACCCTTCTTTTTTCCTCCAAACGCTTTTATAAAGGGACTATTTTTACGAGTTAGTGGCCGAAGTGGAAGACATAAAGTTAACGCTGTTTCAGCTGTCGACAAAAAGTTATTCATCGCCTCTTGGCCAGTAAGAAAACAGTTGTGTGAAAGTTTGAATAATCCTCTTCTGTCACAGTGATGAAAGTTTTATCTACGAGTTCGCAGTGAAACTAGTTCTTAAGACTTTATTGGTCGAGTAAGTGTTTCGTTTGACCAGTGAGAAGGGCTGTGGTCTTCTCTCGTCACACTCCGCATCGGTGGTAGTTATGTCTAGAACGTCAGATTCAATATAGATTCTGAGTTGAGGAGTTGAGGTTTGGATTTTGGTTCGGATGAACTCTTGAGTGGTTTCAAACTTTTGATGTAGTGATATATTTTTTTCTATCCCCTCTCCACGTGAATATAAATGCACTTACTCCGAAACCACCCTCTTCATCCTATACAAACCCAGTTTTTTTTTATAACCCAGTAATAAAATGTAGGCCTTCCTGTAAAAATAAGACAACATTAACCCACAGATTGTCACTGAGTAATCAAGAAACACTTTCACTAATATGTGTAAGATATCTTTCCTCGCTCAGAATTTTTTTTTTCCAATTGATACTGGGCTCATTTCCCGAAATAAACAAAAATGTCTTTATAGATTAAATTGGAAATTCCCTTTTAACAGTGATAATTTAATGACTGGTCACTAGGTGTTGTGTCAGTTAAAAATGATATTGGTTTATAAATCGTGTGTTGATAGACACGCTCAATTCTGAAAGTACACGTTATATATTAATATCAATATCAGGTGGAGCGTAAAGTTGGTTCCTTTGTTTGTTTAAAATCAAGTGAAAATGATAGAGCAGATGCGGGGGTCGACCTAAGACTCCTCATATATGCGTGTTAATAATCTACCACAGGGCTAATATTTCTAATAATCATATTGGCGTTTTACCAGAAATATTTCTCTTAATTTAAAATATTTCTGTTCTAATTACACAATGCTCATGAATGACATATTAAAGAACTCTTAAGATTATTAAGTGTAAAAAAATTAAACTGAAGGTATATATTGAAGCAGTAGTTTTATTTAGTTTTCCTTAAAATGTTTTTTTTTTTTTAACTTTTAAAATATTGAAACCCGCTTCGATGGCCACATTGTCTCAAAATATTGAAACTTGTTTCAGTGGTCTAACGCGTTACTCTCACTGAATACTAGACTGCCGATATCGGGAGATCAAAGTTTAAATATCGGTCGGGTGTACTGAAGGTGGTTCATCCAAAATGGTTTTCCACTCTCTTTCCACGCCAATGTGAGTACACCTCCTCTAACTCATTAATGTTATTAGATATGCGTATAACCTGAACAGATAGCAAGTTACGGTGGTAAAAAATAAATAAAAAATAATTGTAAATAACTTAACTTATTTAATTATTTAATTTATATTGTTACATATATTTAACGTCATTTTTGAATAATAATGTCAATATTTTTTAACGATTCTAAGATAACCTTATGTAAAATAAAAGAACACTTTAATTTTTATTTTCGAATTTTCAGAAGCTACCTCAATAAAAAAAGTTTTTCGATTTTAATATCAGATACAAAGACAGTTTAATTATCATAGGGAGCCCTTTATTTGAAAATTGTAAGCTCATGTGCCACAATGGCGGAAAAGAAATATTAATATTGTGTATAATTTAAGCCCATTTAATTTATGATTAAAAAATAAATTATACAGTAAATTATAATCTTTTGATAACTTTTTACATTTAATCTAGACGATTTTATAACCACGGTTTAATACTTTATAATTTATAAATCAAATAAGATACAATTCTAGAATGACCAATTTTAGAGACTTTCAATCAATGTTGGTAGTCGAAAGTGGGCTTCTTAAACAAATCAGGGTGTAGCTTTGTTAATTAATTTTAAAATTTTGCTTGTTATCAATTTATGTCCACACGATTTTTTTTTTACCATAATGCTTGCCAAAAAGTAAATGTTTGAAAATAAAAGGTTTTTTAATCGTTTTTACGCTTATTCAGCTAAGAAAAAAGTTCTTGATAAAATTTAACAACGTTCTTCGTTTACTTATGTTACCCCTTTTGAAAGATGTTTGCTCTATTTTGTGAGTATATACGCCCTTTCAAACGCAATTATGAACTAAGCCACGTCATCTTTATATTTTTTTTCTTTCCCTTTCTCTTCAGTTATTCGTTGTTGAACGTGGTTTTTACTATTAGTCATCATTTTCAAGTAATAGCTTTATGTACCATCTTTTAAGTTACGACTTGCATTTTAATGTTTTAAAACTTTGCCAGTTTGTTAGGATGTTAACGTGGAGGAGATATAGCCTTTTTATATTACTTTTTTTTTATAGAAGTTTATGTGAGTTTTGCTTTATATGGAAGAGAGCATTTGTTAAGAATGTTGTGTCTGTAGAATTTTGGTAAAAAAAAAAAAGAAAAGGAAACGTTCTAGAAGCACTGTAATGACAAAGTTACGTTTATATCTTAGATTGAATCACTTTTTTTTAAAATGGGATTCGTTTATTAGAATGTTTATTAACCATTTAATCCAATGGAATCGGATAATAAAGGTAGCTTTAGCTAAATAAACACGAATTTGCATGACGAAACGATAAAAAGTGCATATTTAAACGTATTTCTTAGCAAATGTAATGCAAAGTCAAACACTTTAAACAACTTGGTTCCTGCTTTGGGTTTGTTAAATTCAAAAATGAATGTATAAAATCGTAGTTTATGATTGTATATGATAAAATATAAATTTTTCTTTAGTGAAATGAATTATTAATAATAAAATTACCAATAAAATTACCAATAAAATTTGAAATTTATGGAAATAATATAAAAAAATTGAAATAAAATAACTTCCATTGAAAATATTTGTATACTAAATTGTTATTTTATCGTATTTTTATAATGCATCCAGGAGAAGATTTTTATTAAATTTGATATCCATATGTTATGACCAAAATGTAAGAATAAATTTAAATTATTTATTATACAAAAATATATATTTTATCTATTCTATATTTTTATATTAATGTGTTGACAAACATATTCAAGGGAGGGAGGATTAAATTTAAATAATAAATATAAGATTTTATAGATGATAAAAAAAATTTATTTAAAGTATGAGCTAATGGAGAAAAAAATATGTTATCTTGGAAACGTTGATAAGTTTGTAAGTCGATCAGGGCTAAAAAATATTGCTGACCTTTGATTTACGACGTGTGATAGTGATGATGTTATGACTGAAATAAACGAATGGGTGTAAACCGAACACCTTTTTTTTATTGTTTCCATCCCCAGGTGAAGGCGGCCTAATCCTAGCGGTTCCGTTGGTTTCAGTAATGCCTTTCATAGCACATCAGTTGGACTGTGAATCAACGCTGATTTATAGAGGTGCCTAAAACTAGAGTTGCATTCCACCTCCCTGGATACAACTGTCTGTCCTAGCCCCTCTCTTTCTCTCTCTCCTCGTATCTCTCTTCTCCAACACAACACAACTCAACCCTCTCCACTTCACATTGTCAATCCGTGTGTCCACGATGTCCATTTCTGCGTCTGACTACAGAGTCACACGTTTGTCTAAATACCAAAGCGGAATTAAAATGTATTCACGTGACTGGCTCTAAGCCAATCTCAAGAAATCAGCGCAGTCTGCGTTGGTGCCTCTGCGCTGGTAGAAACAATCTCAGCTTTTTCCGCGCTTCTCTTTTAAAAAAAAAATAATAATATGCGTATAAAAAATAATCAAATTTCAAAATCCACCTACTAAATACGCGTATAAGCCTATAAAGTGAGATACAAGCAGATATATGTGTATACTGTTGTGAATTGTTTTGAAATAACTCTCTAAAGGGGAAAAAAAACCGTGCGTGTAGTTTTAATTCTGTATTGATATGTTCGACTACACAACACGATAAAACATTTAGAAAACATCCATAGTGACAAAATCTATAAGACCTTTTTATCCACTAGGAATTTAATATTACCTGCTTTGGTGGCTGCATGGTCTTAGGCATAGCTCTTGCAATAGACTAGACTACCCACGATGGGGAGATCGGGGTTCAATCACAGTCGGGTGTATCGAGGGTGGTATTTCCTAAATTGTTTTCCACTCTCCTTCCACGCAATAATGAAGACGTTTGCTCTAGATTCAACCTTCTTAATTCCTATCCAATTAGATTAATTATTATCATATAGGCGTATAACATAAACTTGTTTTAAGACACGGTGATAATAGAATTAAGAGAAATAGGTCCGTTCAAAGTAAAAATAAAACCACAATTTGTCATTTCTAAGCAGGGTTAAAGCCTATTTGTATGTGACACTCTAAAAATATGTTTAGGATTAGGATACTAAATTTGTTTATTTGGTGTACATATAAATGAGCAATTTTCAAGAGTGGGAATAAATGGGTGATTGGCTACTTTGCTAGGAAATTTGATCATTTAGGTGTGTATTTTATACTCCCATTTCCATCGATCAGTACGCAATATCAGTTGTTTTTTCGTCGAGTGAGTAACATGTGGTAGCAATTATAAATGCAATTAAGTTCTAAAACAGATGTTAAGCTCACAAATCAAAACGTTAATTGGATCGACTTCTACATTAAAAAAACATGTTGGTGGGGGGGAGAGGGGGGTTAGAACATTTTAATTTTATCAGAGAGCTCACCAAACAAAATGCAAAAAAAAAAAATTATAACTTTGAATTATCCAAACCATTTATTTTATATAGGTATATTTATTTGAATTATAAAAATTAGGGAAGGAGTGTATAGATAAAAAAAATAGTACAACGCTGTTAGGTCAATCACTTTTATTTTTATAACACCGCGTCTGATGCCTTAGCTCAATCGGTAGCGTGTATGCTTACTGATCTGAGGGTTCCGGGTTCGATTCCCGACATTACCTAAAAATGTATCATTGGTGAAATGTGGGTTCTTCCTTTTACAGTCATGCATTAACGGCTGAGGGTTGTCTATTGTGTCCGTTCTAAATTTAAGTTAGTTTACAAGTAATGTACTGATATAATCGGTCGGTTCAGAAAGTTCACGTTAAATATCTTGAATAAATGAAAAATTAATATATAAAATAAAATTCCTTAAGTAAGAAAGGATTTTAATCTAACTATTTCGCTGTGATGTAGGGGTTAAAACATGACAAGATGAGTTTAGTTGAAATAATATATTTTTAAGAATGACTTAATAAGTCGGTTAACTAGTTTGTATGCAAGTGTGTACAAAGCACAAATTTACTTCGTTAATTTTCTGCGCATCACCTTCAAGCGATGCGTCAACTTATTAAATACACTACGTGGAACATTATGTTGCAAGCGTTTCCCTAGGAAATAGTTATTGAAATGCTTATGGCATTTTGAATTAATTACTTCTACCAGAATTCACTCAAAATCCTTATTAATCAATTCTACATAATAATAGTAAAGGTCAAATGATGCTTCTCTCCTCAAAGCGTTGACAAAAGGTCAACAAGTTCGGCGTAGTGATTATATCGCTTGTACCAAGAATCTACATTATGTATCATATTCCAGTGATGTATGAAGGTCTGTCCCTTCAGTGGATATTTCTATATTATTCAATTTCAAAATTAATTTGTCACACGACACAATTTAGAAACAACTCTTGTTAAATTATTCTTGAACAAAATCTAGTTACCGAATGTGATATATTTTTTAATTCGAATAAATATCACCCGTCAATCACGCAAGAGATTGTTCGAAATTATTTGTTGGACAAAGCTTAGAATGGCAGAGCCATGGACACGAATCACGCTACCTAATGTTATGAAATTTTAAAAATATATGAAAAACAGGGATCATATATCACGTGAAATAAAATATGGTGCTTGTTGGAGACCTCCTTCTCCCTAGACTCCCTCTGCCCACACCCAACCGTATATTCAATTCGCTCTTGGGAAATTTAAAAATTTTAAGATTTATTTATTATTTTGCCTAATTAAAATTTTATATCATACTTTAAAAAAATATGTTTTTACTTCCTTTATTCTATTACCCCGGACAACATACACAATTTAAAATGCTCATATTCTGGTGGCTATTTGGCGTGGTCTCTTTACGTTCCTACAGAATTTCACTTTTCTAATACACTGAGAATTAATTGTTTCTAATAGTTATTAACATTATAAAACCACGACCCCAAGCTCCCATTTTTCTAACTACTATTTATATATTTCAACATTTAAGAATTATTTAGCTAACCAGAGTTTTTTTTTACCTGAGCCAAATTTAAATGATCAAAACTGGCCTGTTGCGTATCATATGACATGAAATATAAATAAGGCTAAGTAGATCTATAAACTTTTCTAGCCATCAGTAAGTCTTCCCACAAAAACTGTTTTTGTATTATTCATTATTGCAGTACTGTGTGGAATTTAATTTTTTTTATTGTTGCTCTTTTTCTAATATGTTAGTAGTTTTATTTTGTGTCTTTAGTATTACAAAATATATTGAGTAATTTTAATTGATGAACAATCATAGTTAGTGTGAACCTATTTAAAACAAATTTTATGTGTTTGAAAATAATTAGATATAATCCATGAACATACATGTTTATAATGAAAATAAATTACTTAAATTGAATCACTTATATTAATAATTTAAACTAAAAGACAATTAATCATAAATAATCTATTTCAAAAAATTAAATAGATATGCAAGTGTTGAAAATGTATATAAATACTTTTCATACAGTGGTATGAACATGATTTGACTTAGTAGCAAAATGATCGAATTGTGTTCAAAATGTTTTGATTATAGGAATTTTTAGTAATTAGTAATAATTTTTATTAGTAATCTTTTAAATATGTCCTAAAACAATGGGAAAAGCATCTAACGAATTATTAACAATATTTTTATACAGTGAGTGTTTGAATTGTATACACACTAATTTGTTATATAATTACAAATTAAATATTCGCATATATATAAAATATAGAGAGAGATTTTTTGTTACATGCTTCTAGTAGCTAAGTACGTATAAAAATAATATAAAATCTACCAAATTGAAGATTAATTGCAACGTTTTCTCTGAACAAATAGAAATGGTTAGTAAAAACCTCATGATTTCTCCATTTCCATCCCCCTAGCTCCTTCTCCCTAAGGGAATGTGGTTTCTACCTTGGGGGAGGGGGGAATAAATGAGAGGTACCTGTTCAGAGAAGGGTTAAGAGAGTATTTTTTCCACGATGGAGTGTAATGGTTCGCAAGGTTTGGTCCACCAATGTAGGTGTATGTTGTACGTAGTTTGTGGGCAGGGAAGAGCCGGCAAATTTGTGGTCACACGGTTTGAAGCGGGAATAAGGGTGGGTCGGTAAGGGGAGAGAGGTTCACCGATTCCTTCCACGTTACCGTAAATTATCCGAGACTGTTGAGCAAATCTACGGAAAACAAAATGACTTATAGAGGTTTCAGGTTTGGTGAGTTAACTGTTTCTCTTACTGAAGATGGATCTTGTAGTCTTCACTACTTTTGGGGTGGAAAATAAGGGGGTGGGGGGATAGGTGAAGGGGTGTTTAGAAGAGAAACTTAGACGTCGAGTTCCAGTCAAAATTTGATTTGGGTTTCGATGAGTTTCTAGACCTCGAGATTGGAGGTGGGATGAAAACATAGGGAAAGAGAGAGATGGACCAATAGAGTGAAAGCTGAGATTGGTAGATACTTCACTTTATTGATAGAACGATAGACACTGAGAAATCTAGTCTGGAGAGGTAAAGAGCGCGGGAATAAACGAGGAACCTGAAGATGAAAAGTTAGATATGGTTAGAAATAGTTTGTTTCAAACACATCGATGAGGGGAAAACAGGAACATAAAGCAATCTCACAAACTATGTGTGTGTGTGTGTGTGTGGTGTAAAAATTTAGTACAAAAATGGCATATGTACAAAAGAAGATAAAAAGAAAATATATGAAAGACAAGAAAAGTGTGTATTTGAAGGGCGCACAAGGGAAGAAAAAAACACTCCCGAGTCTTATAAATTGGAGTAGATTGGTTGTAATAGGATTTACTCAAGTTTATGATTTGTTGTCTATAGACATGAAGTCATAGTCTTGTGCAGTGGCTAAAACTTTTCCAATCCTTGGGGACTGTCACGATCAATACCAAGCTATGGCTTATCATTTTTTTTTTTTTTTTTTGTATTTCCGTATCTTACCACCGCCTCAATTATCTTAATATTCACACCAACGAGCTAGAGAGGAATAAGGTATATATTATAGGAAAGGTAGCAGCATATGTGTAGGGACCTTTAAAGAAAAAAAAATACCCTAAGTACACTTAACCAGGATTCTAACCCCAACATTTTCGTCGATCATAAACCAAAGTATAGAAAATTACTGCCTTATCTTAACCAGCGTGACCATTGATGCAAGTACGAAGGAACTTGACTTTGGTCTAAAAGTGGTGAGTTGGAATTTAAGTAGTTTGAAAAACTTAAGAGATTAAAAAAAAAAGTAACTTATTGGATGTACTTAAGTGTTAAAAAAGTGTTTAATTAATAAGAGGAAACAGAATAGAGAGATTATATTAAGATATGTGTACCATTTATGGTCCGGGAAGAGGATGGAAAAACACGTTATTATTATTATTATTATTATTATTATTATTATTATTATTATTATTATTACTACTAGTATTGTGTGCTCTGCCTTACAACAGATATATCCTTTTGTCAATTAGCTTAGACCGCCAATACGCCCTGTCCTCTGCCTCCTTCTTAAGCTCATATACAGTAGCCCCATGGCTTCTTTGGTGCTGACTGACAGCTCACAGCTGACTTCTGATGGCTTTGAAAAGTTACCAGACCAAATTATGTATCTCTACGCTGAACCACATGATCTGCAAAAACATGTGTTAGCAGTTGTCACTTCTGACAGTCAAAATTTAGGTCTATACCTAAATGTTGACTGTCAGAAGTCAGCTGTGAGCTGTCAGTCAGCACCAAAGAAGCCACGGGCTACTGTAGTTTGGTGACCTGGTTGTCTAGGGGTAAGGTGTCAGACTTCTGTGCTGGGGGCCGGGTTCAATCCTCGGTCCCGGCACAGATTTATCTGATTACCAAACCCTTCCTTCACCTCTGACAAGACATCTTGTGAATGTGGGCAATGCCAGGCCTCCACCGTGGTTCGGATTCCACGTTAAACTGTAGGTCCTTCATTTCATCTCACAATCACCCTACCATTACACATTAGCGTAAGTGCGTATAACCCGAATGGGTAGTAAGACGCGGTGCTAATAATAATAATAATAATAATAATAATAAGCTCACATAATTTTCTTATTTCCTTCAAACCATCCGTTATTTGAATCCTCCTTATTCCTAAGCTCCTCCTTCCATCAACCTTTCCTTCTATGAGCTCCTCCAGGGGATGTGTCCGATCCAATTTGTTTTGCACCGTAGAATCACATCCAAAATGGTTCTTAGCGATTATTCTTAGAGCTTTTTCATGTGTCACCCTGGCTGTCCAACTCAAATCATCAAGCCTGTGAAGGCATACAATGTTTTTATATCAAAGAATTTAATTTATTAAGCTATGGACGCAAATTAAAAAAAAAAATTATCACCTAAGTGTTAAAATCAATAAGTCACGTTTTCAGAATGTCATGGCATAGTATTAAAATACCTATATACTTATTCCTTGGTTGTTTTTTATATTTGTTCCAAATACAAAATATGTATTGACCAATAAGGGAAAGAAGACCCAATTATATTATTTTACTTTTACGTAATTTTTTCGCGGCTTATATTGAACTATTATAAAAATTTAAACATTTTGTTCGTACTTTAGGAAACCGTGTGCAACTCAAATATTAAAAAAAAAAAAATTAAGATTTAGGCCTATATATTTACTCATTGTGAGTTTTACTCATATTATTAGACAACTCAAACAAAATATTAGGTACTAGAAAGAATAAGAAAAATAAAATTCTAAATTTTGCGTAGGCTTAGAGACTTAAGTAAACCTTAAGGTACATTATGCATGCATATACTATATATATGTTTTATATATATATATATATATGTTTATATATATGTTTATATATATATGTATATATATATATGTTTGTTTATATATATATGTTTGTTTATATATATATATGTTTGTTTATATATATATGTTTGTTTATATATATATATGTTTATTTATATATATGTTTATATATATATATGTTTATATATATATATGTTTATATATATATATATATGTTTATATATATATGTTTGTTTATATATATATGTTTGTTTATATATATATGTTTGTTTATATATATATGTTTGTTTATATATATATATGTTTATATATATATATGTTTATATAGGCCTATATATATATGTTTATATATTGATCTCGTAGCTTTTCTATCGTTCGGATAAAGCTCTTCCGGTGAAAGCTGAACTGTTATAGAGACTAGAAACCAATTACATACAATATTACATTATAATTTTTTTTTTCATTATAAGACCCTCATTTATATATTTTTTGTACTTTTTTGAGTATTCGCCATAAGAGTGACTCGAATTTTTGACTAATTCCCCCAGACGAACATTTTCCGCCTTTGTGTGCTTGTATAAATTTCTAGAATTGAGGTCATATAAACATCGGGGGGTCCCCTTGTTCCTTTGGGGATGGAGGCGCTAACAGTCAGTCCCCCAAACAAACACTCCCCCTCCGCGTCGAGAAGGGTATTGGGGTAGAAAATGAGTGGGGTAGAGGAGTTTTACAAACAACTGCAACAAGCGAACAAACATTTTAACCACTCCCTTGTTCGGTTTTCCTCCCCTGGTAACCCTATGAGAGCACCACGCTTGGAATTAGTCCTATTGGGGAGAACAACTGACTATGACTCGCATATTACCTGATGACAGTGTAGGGAACGTTAGTTAAGGGCAGTATTTTTTGTATGTTTTTACAGAAAACCCGTTTTTTTAGCCAAAATAAATAAACTATTGCTCTATTAAAAACAAGAGTTTTTTTTCACATAGTGATGCATATACAGACGTGTATGTGGGGTGTAGGCCCTACACAGTGAAATATTTATAATATTATTAGACTATTAATATTAATATCAGGGATTAACAAAATTTTATCACCTGGGTGCCACTTTTACCTGAACTGATACGTCGGGCTGCAAGGTGATTTCTCCCACTCTCAATTCACCACCCGCCCATCTAACTTTTCCCTCTCATCCTAAATTGAGCAATAGGCCTATACATAATTGCAGTGAAAAATGATGCTTGAAGATTGTACTTTTGTGACCTACACAGCTACTTTTAAACTAGCTTTAATAGGCTATTAATTAAAAAAAGTCATACATACAAAAAACTTTGAGGTCACAGAAGAAATAACTATTAAGGCGCATCCACACTATGCCGCAGTTGGCCGTTGGCACTGCCAGGTTGGCAAAGCCAAAGTGGCAAATCCGACTGCTGGCCTGCCGTCTACATCTAGTTGGCATTTAGTCGCACAATGTCTGCCGAGGAGGATTTACTTGTTGCTTCGGCTGCGTTCATAATCATTGAAAATTATGAAAAAATACGCAAACGGCGCAAACGACGGTTTTGGGTGTGTCCAAGCCTTCAAAGTAGAGCACAATACGGAACTAGTGACTTAATTATGGATTTATTATTGGATGACGTAGACGAATTGAATCTCGAGTACAGATGTGGATGTGGTTTCAAAAACTTTTTTCGTATGAAAAGTAGTGACTTTGAAGTTCTTCTGAATAAGATAGCTCATATCATCAAGAAGGAAGACACACCCTTCAGAAGTTATATTCCTCCAGATGAACGTCTTGCAGTTACTCTGCGATTCTTAGTGACGGGAGATTCTACAACTACAACTTCATTTATGCAAATGTTGGTTGCCAAGGAAGGATATCAGATGGAGGTGTGTTTAGTCAAACAACATTCAAAGAATGCCTTAAGAATAAGACAATGCATCTCCCTCCCCCTAGTGCACTTCCTGGAAGAAGCAATACAACACCGTTTGTTTTTGTGGCAGATGATGCTTTTCCTTTGTCAAAAAACATTATGAAACCATTTCCAGGAGCTCAAATAAAGGGTTCCAAACAAAGAGTGTTCAACTATCGGTTAAGCAGAGCACGTAGAGTGTCTGAGAATGCATTCGGGATAATATCCTCTGTGTACCGCATACTACGGAGACCTATGCTATTACAACCAGAGAGGGCTAAGAACGTATTGATGGCAGTACTTTATCTGCACACTTACTTAAGGAAAAGTAACTCCAAATCAATATACAATCCCCCCGGGACATTCGACTCTGAGTGCTCGACCACAGGTGATATCAATCCAGGAGTTTGGATACAATCGTCTTCAAATCAAGCATTAGTTAACATTCCCAGGACTTCAAGAAGAAGCACTGATGAAGTACAAGCCGTTAGAAATGAATTTTCAGAGTTTTTTACTTCCCCGGCTGGAATAGTACCTTTTCAACACGACAAATGATAAACCCAAAACTGTGTGTATTGTATATTAATTCCTAATAAAAATTACGAATTACTGTGTGGATTAATTACTTTTATATATTTACCTGCGTGATTGTATCTGTCATTCCTTTTGGTTGATTTCGATCTTTGAGAAAGAGCATGTTGTTGTAGCAGAACCATTTACTTTTTTACACATCATCACTTCCCGCACCAGACTTACTTGACTCTCTCTCCTTTTTTATTTCTCGTAAAAAATGACACACCAGGTTCTTAATTTTTCTTTCAACTTCCTCTTTATCTACACCAAAGCTAACAGCGATTTCTAGTAGAGCGTCCAGTTTTTTATTCCTGTCTTTGTACTATTTCAAACGACAGTCCCACAGAACAGGACGATCTCGGTATAGGTTAATCAAATCTCACACTTTAGCTTTTGTCCACTCCATGACCGAATACGGCGCTGTCCAAGACAGAACTGAACCCGCTTGGAGCCAGCGGTTGGCACGTCCCCACTCCCCGCTCTCATTGGCTTTCTTTGTAGTAGACCGACACTCGAGCGATTTTCGTTGGCACACCGTTGGCTCGGCGGCACATGCCAGCGGCCACGTCTACATAGTAGTGGCTTTGCCAACCTGGCAGTGCCAACGGCCAACCGCGGCATAGTGTGGACGCGCCTTTAGATTCCAAAATTTAAATTGGTAAAGAAAACACTTAATAAAAACACACACACACAGTCGCTCTAAAATTATTTATTTGAAATAACTCAAGATTGTGGTGTTAACTTTTGTTCACCTCCGGTATCGTACACAATTACGTTAAATTTTCTCGGCTTCTGAGAAGGCTTCTGGAACATTCCTATTCCATGTGATTTAACCGTTATTTCATAAAGTTTTTTGAAACAAGAGAACGAAAGAAAGAAAGTTATTTGGGAGTGGCTTGTTGTTCACAAATACTCGGAAGAGAGGTGACAGAAAGTCGTTGCCAACAAAATAGAAAATAAAATAAAATAAAATAGAATAACCACCCAGGTTTGTTAAACCAGAAGAGAAGATTTTATAACGCATACATATTCATTGAGTTTAATATTATACAATTGTTCATTAATTTGAAATATATTATGGGTGAAAACTTTTGATTTGAAATATTACCAAAAGGAAAATCTATATGATTACAATGTTTACAAATGAGAAAGCATAATTATGCCGCCATTATTGTTTACTTATGTTATACCCGTATCACATGTCCCTAGCTTGTACTTGAAATCCAGTTTGCTAGCTAGCACGTCATCATCTATCGTCGTGTGACTCAGAAAAAGTATACCGGTTCCGCCTCTTGGTACTGGCTACCATACTAGTTGTGAGGATAGAACAGGCACTATTTTCATACTAGTTCTGACACTAGTCTGTTTAATCCGACCAATCAATGCGCGCTGAGACTGTGTGTAGATAAATGGTAGAAATGGCGGCAACATGGTCATCGGATGTTATTTTGTTGTTGGCAAGAAATTATTCTAATCATCCTTGTTTGTATAATACCAAATTGCCACAATATGGCAATTTATTTAATATATATTTAATTAAAAACTATTATTATTATAATTAAAAAATTATTTAAAAAAAAACTTATTGAAACAGCACGCTCTGTTTTTTAACGGTCAATAGCGTCAACATGGACGTCCCGAACGGGTAGTAAGACGTGGTGCTAATAATAATAATAATAACATGGACGTCCCAACATTTCTCTTCGTTGTGGCACAACGCACATCTGGCGTTTATGATCCGTTTTCAACTAAACCCCCTTTCCTTTTCTACCCCCTACCCCCCAAAAAAGCTTTAATAATTATTCACAAGGCGTATACCTATCTCGATGAAAGATTATTATCTTCGGATTACGATTAATCTCGCCTTCTTTTTTTTACCCCCCGGAAAGAAAGAGCTGTTGGGATTTTTGAATGATGAAATTTAGGATTAAGATTGCACTAAGCAATCTCAATTTTGGATTATAGTAACATTGGTAGCTTTTCTTTCGTTAAAACTGAAAAAAACTTTTCATAAATTAATTGTCTACAACCGTTAGTGATGACAATAATTATTATTCAGTTATAACAAAACCCACTGCTTTGATAAAATAGTCAAAGGCGTCACTCTCGCAATAGACTGGACTGTCAATGATGGGGATATTCAGGTTTTAATCCCTGTCAGGTTTACTGAGGGTGTTTTTTACTTATTTTGTTTTCACTCTCATTACTTAAAAATGAGGTTACACTTCCTCTAAATTCAACTTTCCTCACCTTGATAACATTAGCTTAAATAGTAGGCCTACAAATGCTTACCGCCAAATGGGTAGCAAAACGCGGTGCTACAAAAAGGGTTAATAAAAACAATATCAATCCAATCATTAATGAATAACGATTAAGAATGATTGATTGCCTCCTGTTTATCTATTCGCAATCCACATTCGTTAGCTGATCTCATATATAAAGTTATTGTATGGGCTTGAAAGTGACAACTTTCTATGTGTAAGAAATTAAAATTCAATTTAATTCACACCGATTATATTGGTGGTTACGTGGGTGTCGAACTTAATCCAATCTGGTTTGTTTGTGACATAAAGGAAAGTTGGGGCTAAAATCCATGACAGTTGAGATAAAATGATTTTTTTCCCCCTTAAATTATTTAACATTCTTATTTAACGTAAATGAATATACACTTCTTTTAAAGTCAGTTTGAATGGGTAGCTAGACATATTATACAATCACATGTAAAAATAAATAGTATGATGCACTGCAGTCTCTTTCTCTCACTTTTTATCTTAAAATAAACACATCTACTTAAACTTGTAAGATTTGTGAAACTAATTAATAAATATTGTTGGAAAAACATTCCACTTAAAAACAAATGAAATAATATACACTCAAAGATTTTATTTTTACTACTACTACTACAACTATACAACGATAAGTAATTTCGTATCTAAAATATTTGTAGAGATATGATCAAAATTGAACATTTCTGCTAATGTAAAAAAAAAACTTAAAATAATTTTCATGCTAAAATGAGGATTGCCATTTTGTTTGTTATGTTAAATAATGCCAGAATACAGAATTTAATAAAAATCATTTGAGAAGCTTTTGAGAGAATCTATTTTATCTCATTTTTTCCCTTATCAAACTACTCTTAATTTTATGGTTACATATTTAATAACAAACGTTCTCCTGGGGGTTGGGGGGACTAAATGGAAACCCAAAATACCCAATTTTAGTCCTATCAGTAAAGTGGTTACCACTCTAGAGATACAGAGAGCATCCAGAAAAACCCTTTTTCTTAAAGGTTTATGAAAGGTCGATATTTATCAAAATATTGACTACGATTTTTGTTTTGTTTACGATCACATTATTTCTCTCTCCGAAGGGTCAGAAAGTAATAAAGACTACATTAATAAATAGTAATTTAATACACTAATAAACTTCTCCCTGAACAATGAAGTGTTGATGAAAACAAATCCATGTTTCACATTACAGGGCCACCTTAGACCTTCCCCCCCCCCCTCCCATCCGATAAGTTAATTACCGGCTACTATTACTCGTGCTGCGTCATTAAGACAAGTCCGACACATACCTGCCATCTGCCCCTATTATACTGCGGCCCCATTGTTTGTCTCTGGGATGCTCCATTAGCCCGAGACAATGGCTTGAGGGAGGCTGCAGGTCGACATGGCCGCCCCCTACAGAAAACTATCAGGCTCTCAAGACCTCCTTTATTGGCAGGTCCCATGGCCACAACCTGTTCCATTTCAGGGGTGGCCAAATTATAACCCACGACAGATGACCTTGTTACCAGCGACAGTAATCACATGGTCTTTCTGTGTATTCACACGAGCGCAGGAAACATGCGCACAACAGAAAGTGAGTCACGTGACGAGCTCTAAGCCAATCACAAGATTTCCGTCTCATCGGTGCGAGTTGTTCTGCTAAAGTTCAACTCCTTCATCCACTCTATTTGAGATCTTCGGCTCGATAGAGAGAGAAATTGACTCTCAAAACTAATCACCTAAACGCGGTGCGCATGCGCTGTAAAGCTAGATGCAAGCAGACAGCTTCGTTGGCTTTTGTGAGGAAACCATGTTTAACGATGTATTGGAACTTTGACACGACACAGCATTATAATATGAAAATATTCTTGGTCACAATGCTCTAAAATATATGTTTATTGACTAGTTAAAATATGTTCATAATCAGCTAGTTTAATTTTATGTTCAATGCATTATGGGTCAACAACATACAGCGTGTGAATTGCTGTGACTCTCCTGCCGATTTTGCTCTATATTTTCGACGAGTTTATGAATAAAGATTTAGACTGGAGGTCCAGGGGTAAGGTGTCAGACTTCTATGCTGGCGTCCGGGGTTCATTCCTCGGTCCCGGCAAAGATTTATCTGATTACCAAACCCTTCCTTCACCTCTGACAAGACTTTTATTATACACAACTTGCGAATGTGAGGAATGCCAGGCCTCCACCGTGGTTCGGATTCCACGTTAAACTTTAGGTCCTCCATTTCATCTCACATTCACCCTACATTGCACATTAGCGTAAGTGCGTACAACCCGAACGGGTAGTAATACGCGGTACTAATAATAATAGTAATAATAATTTAGACTGGATGGATGTTGACGCAGAGCTCTATTGGTAATCGGTGTAGAGAGGGCGTTTTTTTTCTTTCTTAAATGGTCTCTCGCTCTCCTTTCACGCCAATTCGGGTACGTTTACTTTCAATCCGTCCTTTCCGAATCCGTTGACTCCAACCAGGTTTGAACCCACTAGCATCGGTTCCTGAGCACAGCCCTTTACCCCAAAATCGCTGAGGTCAACAATATGTTTAAAAAAAAAATCATTTAAATGTAAAGTAGATTGAACTGTGTATTTATAATTTTAAATAGAACATCAAAGGAAATTAATAATTTTTAAACTGATATAATTATGTATGTGTATGTACGTGCATATATGTAAAATATACTCAATAGTACGCATATGTAGTCATATTCAAAATCAGGGGCAGGGATGCAAATTCATCCTTTGAACGTCCGTACCAGGATTTTATTTAAATATCTACACCGCAACTCAAACAGAATGTTACAAAAAATACATATGATACTGTACAATGATTACCAATTGAACCTTTTGGTGGTGGAAATGAAAACAAGTTCCCGCTAATTGAAAACACTGCAACAAAATGTTAATGAGTCAGTTCATTTAGAATGGTTCGCAAAGTGAATCTGAACATTCACTTGAAAACAATATATTTTTTTTTTCTACTCCACACATGTTGTATGAATTCTATGATTAACCACCTCCCACCCTCTTTTATCACTTCATCGCTTCACTTATTTTTTTTTTTCCAATTGAAGCTTTATTTGTACCCTTTTCTCTCCCTATCACTAGCTCTCTGTTCATTCGCATTGAGAGCTGTATTCGTATCAACCACAAATTAAGCGTTAGTGTCTACACATGCATTAACTTGATGCAATACTCAAATTGAAGGATTAAATTGTGTATACCATAATCCATCGTTAATTACTTGGATTCCACTTCATTGTGCGAGACATCGGGGCAGTCAAACGGATATCTCTGGCTCTATTCTGACAAGAGAATTAAAACTGAAATAAAATTGAGTTTTAAGAATCAGTCTAGCTTGGTGCATTCGGTGCCAAGTACCGGTAATAGATGGATTTTAAATTTGGCTCACTTAATGTACCCCCATAGATAGAAGGCAAAAAATTTAAGAGTATTTTCTACATAAGTTTCTAAAGATACGGCTCCCTGAATTCTTAAAAATTCTCAATCTTCCGCTGACACAAAGCTACAAAGTAAATTATTCTTCAAGCTAGAAATGTGATGGAAGGAGAGGAGAAACACATTTTGTAGCTTATTTTGTTAGCTTTATTATGATAATTACGTCACTAGTTTTAGAAGTTTTAATTTTAAGGTTATACCATAACATATTTGACCTTTAATCCCACCAAAACATACATTTTTCAAAATTTAGAAAAATTAAACATTAACTTAAACCAAAATTATATTTAATATATAAATTTTATCATGGTATAAAAAGTGTTAAAATATTGGATCATTTGATACGGAAAGCTCCGCTTGTAAGAAACACTCTAATTCCTTGACTTTGATGGTCAGTTTAGTTCTGAAGGCTTTCGCGTTAGTTGAGAAACCTAGTCAAGAGTGCTCTTAAATACGATGGGATTAGTGATATATTGGTTCTTTTCAAACGATAATTAAAGCCACACAGGTTCTTCTAATGAAAAGCAAAACTTTTTGAAAATGAAACCCTTTTCAGTATCCTATCGAGTATATAAATATAAAACAAAATTGCGATGACGTTCTCCAGATTACCAGGAACACTTATCTTTAAAAACTGTCTTCGGTGGCCGCATGGTATAGCAGTAAACTAAGACTGCCGATGATGGGGAGATTGTGGTTCGAATCTCGGTCGGGTGTACTGAGGGTAACTTTTCCTAAATGATTTTCCATTCTCCCTCCACGCAAATGCGGATACACTTAATATAAACTTCTTAATTCCTAATATCTCTCTCGTAATTAGTACACAGGCTAATAACACTAATGGGTAGTAGACGTGGTGCTAAAAAGGAAATTCTCTCTTTAAAGTGGAATTTTATAGACGACGTTGCTTGTCACAAGTCGAAGTACAGTAACCGCGTATCTACAAAACCACGTAACTCTAATCCGTGTAAGGTAAGTACTGGTTAGAATAGGTCTATATTAAATGTAGTTTGTGATAGTTTTAAATTTGCTAGGATTTTAATGACACAGTTACACTTAATTTTGTTCCAATATATTGAATGTTGTTATTATAGGTTGAATTTGACTACAGAACGATTTTTTTTTTAAATTTTGGATAAGATGTTAGAATATTTGTACGTTATCTGATACAATATAATAAGTTTGTTTATATTATTAGACTTGACTTGGGGTCAGAATGAAAATGTATCTGCAAGGTTAGTTGGCCAAAAATACTTCGTCATAAATTAGAAAATGTTTTCTCGGTGTTTTTATCCTCAGAATACGTAGGATGTTCCAATACCGAGTCACCAGTAAGCATTTTCAAAAGTTTGGAGCCGGATAAGAGGAGATCAATATAGGTATTAATAGATTTTACAGTACATTTCCATGACCCTTTTTTTTTAACGTTTTACTTCGGAAACGTTCTTGAGGACAAATAAAACGAAATTTGGTTAAAGTAATATGGAATCGGTATGGTTAGATGTAATTGAAAATATGTGTATGTTTGTCCAAATCTAAATTGAAAACGGTTCACATACATTTACGTGCCTACCGCTTACCTAGAAAGTAACAATCCGATTTTCACAGGAAGGATTTTCTAGAAAATATAAACAAAATCTTAAACCAAGCTTAAAAACATTTTACAAATTAATTAGTGATATTTAATATTTTCTATTAAAAGTGACAGTTGCTGACCATATGACTTGACGTATAAATACATAAAGACCCTTCTCGGTGGTGTAGTTAACTAACGAACCAGTCGTGTTGAGCTAGACCACCGAGGACGGGGAGATCGAGGTTCGAATCTCGGTCGAGTGAACTGGGGGTGGTTTTCCTAAATAGTTTTTCACTCTCCCTCCATGCATATGCGGGTTCACTTAATATAAATTCAACCTTCCCAATTTCTAATCCATTAGTGTAACTAATACTTAAGCGTATAACCCGAACGGGTAGTAAGACGCGGTGCTAAATAAAAAAAACACGTAAAGGTATATTTAGCAACGTTGTTATCTATCAGATAGGCCCTTTCTATGAAAATTGGAGTGTGTAAAGCCTCAATACAGTGAAAATTATAAGGTACAGCCTAATCGTAATCTTTTGTTGTAATACTGCTATATTTCAAGGTAAGCTGAGTTCACAATTTATGGAATAAATATATTTCAAGAAATATATTACCGGTTTCAGTGGCCGAATGGTATAAGGCATCACTCCCGTGCTAGAATGGACTGCTGATGACAAGAATATCGAGGTTCAAATCTCAGTTGTCTATTGGGGGTGTTTATTCCTAGTTTGTTTCCCACTCTCCTTCCACGCAAATGCTGGTAGATTACTTCTAAAATGCGTCCTTCCTCATACCTAGCCCAACGTATTAATGAATCCGTACTAACCGATTGGGTAGTAAGACACGGTGATAAAAAATGTGTCGCTAATTTACTTAAACGTTTATTTTATTCATTAGATAATTGAATTGGTTCTAGCATACAAAAAACCATTTAGTTTAATTAACACTACCTTTTTAATTGTGTTTCGTGTTCAACTAGAGTTTGGATAAAATTACCTCCATTGGAATGACGCCTTTTACATTCTCAACTTGGTCTAATTTTTTCGAATGAATTGACATTTTACGTTTCATCAGCCAGGGCCCAAATTTTGATGACATGTCATATTTTTGTTGATAAATAACAGCCCATGCTTATTTGTACATAAACTCTGTTAATGATCTGCTGATTAGGAAACTTATTTATAAGATGTAAATTTTTGGTAATTTTTGCTCAATTGGGATTATTGGTTCATATTTTCTTGATTTGCTTAATATTTTTTAGTCTTTTTTTTAGGTATATATGAATAATTTTTAGACATTTATATTGAATAAGTATATTTTAAAATGTCAATATTTTATAAACGTGTACATTAAAAAAAATTAATGCCACAGTTTGTTGGAATAGGAAGCTAATGTAGGCCAATAATTTTGAATTCTTTTTGTTTGAATAGTTGTGAAATACACATTTATGTTGAGACACTGCAGCATAAGTTGAAAACTTTCGAGTTGGGAGGAGCAGATATGTGTAAACCAGTATTATTTTTAGCAGAGATCAAGAGTTTAGATGTTAAAAAAGGCTTTTCTGGTTAGATATATTTTTTTAGTTTGCATTTGTAAAGTACTTGTTTATTTAGCTGTGAAGGGTGACCTGGTGGTCTAGGGGTAAGGTGTCGGACTTCTGTGCTGGGGTCCGGGGTTCAATCCTCGGTCCCGGCACAAATGTATCTGATTACCAAACCCTTCCTTCACCTCTGACAAGACATCTTGTGAATGTGGGTAGTACCAGGCCTCCACCGTGGTTCGGATCCCACGTTAAACTGTAGGTCCTCCATCTCATCTCACAATCACCCTACCATCACACATTAGCGTAAGTGTGTACAACCCGAACGGGTAGAAAGACGCGGTGCTGATAATAATAATAATACTAATAATAATAATTTAGCTGTGAACATTAATTAAGAGGTTTTTTTCTTCATAATTTTAAGTAATTTATATTACAAACTTGAAGTCATTTTTTAGAATTTTCATTATTTTTTGATAATTTCTAGGCAATCAAATTCTAGTTTTGGTTCATCAGTAACACATACAACAATTATTATAATCTCTGTCATCATTATCAACATAGCTACTAGATTCATATTTTAATTATTAAAATATTGTCTGAAAATGAAATGTTTACATCCATTCCTAACTACCCCCACCCTCGTAACTAGTGTTAATGGAAATTATCGCAAAATTTTTTTCTTTAACTAAAGCAATTTGTATTGGTTTTGATTAAAAGGGACATGCAGTGATATTAACGTAAACTACAGTGTAAATAATTTATTTTGTTATGTTCTCTTTGCTTGTGTTATTATTATTATTATTTTCTCTGTTAAGTTGGTTGTTTAGCGCCCCATACATTGCATCCCCCCTACCCCTAATCTCCCCTACAATAACCACAAGGGACTGACTAGCTTTTGTTAGCAGCCATTATTGCACATCTAGGGGGGTAGGGGAAGTGTGGTCAAAATTACATTGTAATTTTCTCTACAGCTCATTAAACGCGCTAGAGCTAACAAAACTCTGCATTCAAATTTCATAAAAATTTACATATTTTAATTTTTGCTTTGTTGACGATAAACAAACTGTATAATATAAAATCGCATTAAAGTTAAGATCAATCTTATTTAAAACATAATTATTAAATTATAACAATGTAAAAACAAGTATAAGGACAACCTTATTTTATAAGTGACAACTTTTAGAGAGTATTGCCAATACTATAATTTTATAAAGTATTATTTTATAATAATTATAATAATAATTATTATTATTATTATTATCATCATTAGGTGTTCTGTCTTACGACAGGTCCATTCCTTTTTTCAGCAAACTTAGACCACTAATGCGTCCTGTCCCCTGCCTCCTCTTCCAGCTCCCAAAATTTTCTTTTTTTCTTCAAGTCATCCAATATTATTATATAACTACTATAAAAAGATTTTCACAAAAAAAAAAAGTCAATTTATAAAACGTATAACCTTAGGTAGCCCTACTTAAAAACTTACTAAAATATTCTTTGAATTGAAAAATTACACCTAGACACGGGAATCTAAGCCGGGACCTTTGAATTAGTACGCCAACGCTCTAGCTACTGAGCTATCCAGAATTCGTCCCATTCATCTCTCATATTTTAAGGCAGAGTCTGTGATAGACGTGTGGAAATCATCAGTTATACATGAGTTATCAATTAAGATCGCGAACTATCAGATAACTCAGCCAACTTTTGACTCGGGAGGGCTTTATGCTTCCAATAGTAATATTACAACTGTACAAATGCGAATATCATACGTTTTAAAAAAAATACAAACCCTTATTTCTTTCACAGTGATAAATTAACGGCAGGTGGGTTGCGTGTTGTGAATTTAATAGATTTAATTTAGTCAATAAGTAGTGTGCTGTTATAATCAGTCGTTTCAGAAAGTGCACGTTAATTACCTCGAATAAAATATATATTTAACTGACAAAAAATGAATCGCGTTGTTTTTATTTTAGAGGAATAAGTATTCTATGTATATATGTATATCATCTGACAGGCCAGTTTTGCTATTCCTTAATTTAATGTGTTTAGTTAGTACGTTATTTAGGTTCACACACACACACACACAACCACACATGTGTGAGGGGGGGGGGGTAGGGAGGGTTAGTGTGCTGACATGACATACCCTCGCTTACTGGGTGAAATATTCACACACATCGTTACGATCGTGTCATATTATTATGCTTAATAATGAGGGGTTGTAGAATATTAAAGCAGTTGGTGATATGCCTCCTCTGTATAATGAAACACTTGGGGTCTAGAAATGTTTGTCTGGTTCCGGTTGAGTTTGAATGAACCCCTCTTCCATAACCCCCGCGATGCAGCCAATGAGAGCCGACCATCCATGACAAAACATCCGTCTGTGTGTATTAAAGTTTCTTTGTGAGTGCAAGAGGCGCGGTAATTGGCCTAGACGTGTTCATGGAGCGGTGTTCCATGAAGCACAGCTTATTAAATAGTAGGCCGAGGGGTGTATTTAAAACGGTATTCATCATTTAGCAATGGTATACAACATGACATATTTTATGTTCGCATAGACACTTTATTATACTCTCGGTCCAAAAGTTATGATACGAAACCTGCCTCGGTGGTCGTGTGGTCTATGACGTCACCCTCGGCATTGACGGTATAGTTTGAGATGGGGAGGTCGGGTTTATTTAGAATCCTGTTAAGAGGTATAGTGGGTATTTTTTCTGGATGGTTTGAACAATTTTCCTCCACGCATACGTAGCTACATTTCCTCTATTCACCTCTCCTAATTAATACCCTATTTGTGTTAGTATGTGGATATCTCGAATTGATCGTAAGACAATTAGCAATAAAATATGTATAAATTAAATTCTATTAATTTTTTTTATGATGAGCCTTTTAAAAAATATAAATAATTGACAATAATAACGGAATGAAGTAAAAAAAAAGGAACAAAATAACAAATCAATTCTTGCTTGTAAAAGTTAAGGTTGGTATACCCATCCTAAAATCAATTATAAAGTAGGGCTCAAGTTATTAAAGCTACTATTTTTATATATTCATACGTAAAGTCATGTGATCTTTAGCTGTAAATATTAATGGATAATTTTAAAAAAAAATCCTATATATTATTTCTGTTTCTATAAGTTTCTGGGACAGACGCTTCAAAGAGCCGGATTGTATTGGTCAAATGCTGTATTTTCTCACGGACAACTCTATATAGCCCTTTCAAGAGTCACTAAATCTAACAATATTTTTGTATCAATTACCGAGAATGACAAACAAAAAAATTCAAGATAATTGTATTCTGACATCAAATATTGTATACAAAGAGGTATTGTAAATTGTAAATACGTTCACATCAATAAACTCTCTTTACTATATTGTGTATACACTTCACTGAGTATTTAATTTCAACAATCCAACAAAAGACGAAAACATTTTGGTTGAAAGGGGGGGGGGGGAGGTGAAGGTTGAATGTGCTTAATTTTCGTACGGGTATACTGGTTATAAAACAATAGTATTAATAATATAGCAAAACTTTACAAACGTTAGCCGAAAAATAATATATTTGTCTTTTCAAAACCGTTCCTTTTACTAAAAATTTTACTGGACTAAAGGTTTGTTGTTTTATTTTGTTTTGTTTTTTTATGTCGACGCATCTCACTACCCGTTCGAGTTATTAACATAAACTAATCACACTGATGTATTATAGAAAAAGGGGTGGGGGGTCATTTAGAGAGAGTTTATTCACATTTTCGTGGAGGGAGAGAGGGGAAATAATGTAGTAAAAACTACCCTCAGTACGCCTGAGACGGATTTGAACCCCGCTCTACAATGGCGTCGGCAGTCTAGTTTTATTGAGAGAGTGACACCTTGTAAACTATTTTACCTTCGAAGCTGGTAAGATTATGTTAAGACTAAGGAAATATATTATATTGATATCTTCTTGGTGACCTGGTGGTCTAGGGGTAAGTTGTCGGACTTCTGTGCTGGCGGCCGGGGTTCAATCCTCGGTCCCGCCACAAATTTATCTGATTACCAAACCCTTCCTTCAACTCTGACAAGACATCTTGTTAATGTGTGGAATGCCAGGCCTCCACCGTGGTTCGGATTCCACGTTAAACTGTAGGTCCTTCATTTCATCTCACAATCACCTTACCATTACACATTAGCGTAAGTGCGTATAACCCGAACGGGTAGTAAGACGCGGTGCTAATAATATTAGGTAAGTTTCCCCACCAGTCCCTTACTAAACTACGTCACTGCCATCTACCCCCTCCCCAACCTTCTACGACACCCTCAATCTCTTTTCCTGCAGGGTTATTCTGACCGCTCGGGAACATTTGTCGGCTCGAGTGTCGTCAACTACGCTTCGCGACGAGTTGTCGTGAAAAGTTACCGAAACAGCGATTCTGTCCGGTCGTGGCTTCATGTCGGGAAGACCATGGTTGCCATGGCAACAGGTAATCAACAGTGTTTGGTTTTCAACACTATTTATTTAGGTTGGCAACATATTTTACCCAGAGTTCATTGCTTCTTGTTTACTTTTGGTTGTATTTGCAATTTCGAAGTTAGCAGACGACACGGTTTTTTATTAATGATTAGTATTTATTTTTATTAGTCATCACATTCTTCGAAAGTCTTGCTCCATCAATTTATTAGTTACTATTTATTTAATTCAGTTACTATTAAATTGGTATTTATTGGGGTGTTTTCATATTTTATGTAGGTTTAATCTTGTGTATAATTTCAAGTTTGGTGTAATTTTCAGTATCATTATTTATAACTATACCTAGACTTACAAACAGAATGCGATGCTTATTAAGTGCATTACTGTACGTTTGTTTTATCTTTATTGGCGGAAAAGTTTTTATTATTATACATTGTGTGCCAGCGTGATGGCGGAAATAAAGAAACGTGAGTAGACCCAATATAATTATATTCAACAAATTTAAACTAGTCCTATATCATTGTGCATAGTCTTGTAATGTGGTGTTGTCAATTAAGCGCTAGTTTTTGAAACAAAAACTATCTTTAAAATACTGCTAAACTATATTAAGATGTTTTAACTTAAAAGTACACCTAAGCTACGAGTTCTTGTAGGACTAGTTAGGTTAGCTTATAATGTATTACCCTTTTTATTATTGACAAAAGTGGGCTGCATTTATAGTATACACAAATATGTTGAATAGGTTGCCAAAATTGAATATTTATCCTAGATTATTTGTCATCCGGTTCTAAGTTAATATTAGTTATATATAAATGGTAATTTATCAAATGTTTTACCAATAATAAAGTGCCACAAAACCAATACATTTTATTTTGGTAAGGGAATGCTAGTGGAGCTTAGGCCTACAAAACTGTGTGAAAGATTTTATTAAGTATTTACTAAATGAAACAAAGATTAATGTGACTGTAAGATAATGTAAGACTCGTCCAATTATTTATTTTGTTTATTTCAAGATGTTTAACCTAATCACATAAGGGCCAGGTTAGTAGTTCTTTTTCGGGGAAAGCGCACAATAACAGGTAGATATAGGACTCTGTTTTCTATATAAAATAGAAAATAATAAATAATTTAACACCATCACTCTATTCAAAAGGATACGGAAAATCAAATTATAGTAAAATTACAATAATTATTAAATATATTTGTTAGGCTTATCATTGAAACATTTGACTAAGAACTCTTAAACCAAACACCAAAGTCATGTTTTTTTTATGATTGGAAGGTTGGATTTTGTTATTTTGGGTTAGCTTATGATGATAAGAAAAACCAATCCCTATTTTAAAACTTTATTATTGGAGTATTAACCAATAAATTGACCTAACCTATCATGTATAGGCCTACAAAAATAACAATTTTGAACGGTAGTAATCAAATAAATAATATAGAGATGATAATGTTAAGGATCATTTGTATAAACCCAAAGCCGTACATGTAAAAACACAATGTTCATCAATTGCTATATATCTTTGATGTTTTGGGTGCGTTCATTAAGTTTTGCAAAAGTGAAAAAATATAAATGTCCATAATTATAATTTTAGTATCATTTGATTCACCGTTTGCTCATGAGTAGGATTATTGTTTTAAACTATTTATTATTTTATATTTTGTAACAAAAAAAGGTGTTGTATACACACTGTATTTTGTGCATCATCCCTAATTTTTTATATATCCTTGTTTGTGATTGATTAAAATTATTAAAATACCTTTGAAATTGATTTGATAAGGAATTATAAGCAGTTGCTTTGATGAGATTAAACTGGTAGTTACAAATAAACTTTCACTGTTAGGTAAATTGTGGGGTACAAAGGCTAAAGCATCAACATAGTCAGGTTTGTCAGTGAAATAGAGAGGGTTCAAATTGAAACCAAGTGTAATTATGGTACTTCCATTCTCCCTCCATGCAAATGTAGGCATATTTCTTCTCATGTTTTTTCCCTCATTCTAATGTCATCACTGTAAATATCCCAATATATTTGAGAGGTAATAAGGCTCGGTGCATAAAAAATATTCAATACTTAAACAGACATAAACATTTATAAATATTATGAAAAATGGAATCCACAATCTTATTAGATCTAGTGTAGAAACCCTCCAATTTTAGGCACTCCCAATATTCAGTTGGATTGGATCACCACTATTTTACTGTAAATATTAATACTTTTTGCTATGTTGTTTGTTATTTTTACAAATTTATTGTATTTTGTTGCAGTTTATGAATAGAAGTTTGAATCCTACACAAGTCTACAGAGTATTTTTTCAACCTTCTTTCCATGCTAATGCAGGTGCATTTCCTCTTAAATATCTTATTCATGCCTATCATATTATATTAAAATCCATGTATCTAAGGATGTTTGTTTTTATCAAAAGTTTTGTTTCAGATGATATTGAACTACCGCAGACGAGGAAGGACAAGTGAAGTTTTTTGATTGTAGTTTTGTTTTCTTTTAATAAAATAAACTGTATGGGATATACTATTGTACTTTTTTGTAATGGCTTTATGTTGATTAAACTAGCAACTGTACAATCAACATTAGTAAGTTAGGCCTAGAATGGTTTCTAAGTTGGTATAAATAAATGTTGATTAAACTAGAAACTGTACAATCACCATTAGTAAGTTAGGCCTAGAATGGTTTCTAAGTTGGTATAAATAAATGTTGATTAAACTAGAAACTGTACAATCACCATTAGTAAGTTAGGCCTAGAATGGTTTCTAAATTGGTATAAATAAACATTTATAAATCAAATGGTACGATTTATAATTAATTTTACAATTTGTGGAGTGACTAGTATGCGAGCTAAATCTGTAAGAAAAATTCAAATAAAGATGAAACTAGTAGGTAGGCCTATTGCACAATTAATTAATTACCCATACTAAGTTACCTACTTTTATTTATAAGATGAAATTCCATGTTTCAACATCATATCCAAAAACCTGTAAAAATACACATAATGCTATAGCAACTAAAACATTGATAAACTTTTTATTTTTTATTCACATACATAACAAAAACCTATGTTAATTTAATGTTGCTTTTTGGTTTGCAAGGCACTGGGGACATTTTGTCAAATAACATTTGGGCTTGGGCTTAATTTATGGCGTAAGGTATTTATTAAGATGAGAAACTACGAAATATATAAAATATATAACGACCACAAGAAACCATTTAAAACTTCACACGTTGTTTAAATTACTGCTCAGCCTTAACCTAACACTAAAACAACTGTTTTAAACATCTATGATGCAAATACAAATAAAAATCCCACTTGAAAATTACTAAACGCTAAAACACACTAAAATAAACCCTTATCTAATTAAATTGGATAATATAAACAATCAAATATGTAAAAACCAAAAGTAAGTAACGAACGCCATTAAAGTCGGGAAGTTAACAGAGGGGGTAGACAGTCTCGTAAATAAGCGACAGAGTTCGCGACGAGTAGTCGTGTCGCCAACTAGCCGACTGGACAGAATCGCACATGTCGGCATCGCTACGGGATCGAGCCAACGCGACGTCGTCAACTAGTTCCCGTCCGGTCAGAATAGCCCTGCAGTGGTGAGTTTGGGTCAGGTTTACACAAAGCTGTGAACGCATGCAGTTCGGCCTTTGTCGGGTCGAGTCGTGTCGTGTTCGGCACAAGCCTGCTCGTCATTGAAACCTAGCCTCGCGTTACAAACGGGCGCGCTTCTGTTTGCGAGAGTAGATGAAATTACCCTTAAATTAGCTCTAGCATTCCCAGACGAAATGCTAGAATGGGATAGAAAAGGGGTTAGTGAGAGAGGGGGTGGAAAATGGTGTGGAAGGGTGAGTTTGATGGCGTTGCTACGAACTAAAGTGGGTTACTATGTTTAGAAGTGGTTTTGAGTGGTGTGATAGAAGGGGAGGGGGAGGTGTAGGTTTAAAAGCGCACAGGGTAGGTATGACGCAGGGATGCAAGTAGATCCTATTACTGGTCCTTACCCCACCTCCTCCCCTTCACAACATCATCTCTCCTTCTATCAGCTTCGTAGATTTTTATTTTTATACTACATACGATGGAGCTGTTCGATTTTATTTTTAAATAAGTTAATAAGAGACGGACAATTTAGTAATAAGGAAATTCAGAAAATAGAATCAAGATAATAATATTGGATGCATATTGTCTGTCTTTAGAATCACTTTTCTAAAATATTTTATTGGCTTTAATAAAGTCCTTGGTTTTTACCTATATCGGTGGGCACACAGAACTAGGGTGTCAGTGATGTGGAACTCAAGTCTCAAATTCCTACAAAGAGTATTGAGGGCATCTTATTTTTTACTAAAGGGCTTTTTATTCTTCTCTATCCCCACACGTGATTGCGGGTACATTTTCTCTAACGCATTCCTTCCTTATCACTACCCATTTCTTAATTTTAAGTTAACAGCCCAAAAGTTGGATTGATGTGATTTCTATCCATCCCAAGCTGGGCATACACTCAGCCCTTCGGCAGGTTATTGCTGCCTGCACCATCTGGTAGAAATCTCGTTTACAAGGGGAGTTAAGGAAATTGTGATGGTTTCCCGTTGCATTTCACACTGAATTTCAATGAGTGAGAAGGAAAGGGCTTACCAACTTTGCGGGAAAGGTATTTTCATATACCTTCTTCTTTTACATGTTTTTTTACATGTCACAATCGTTATGGGACCGACCGGCCGGTTTTAATCCCCCTCCAAAGGAAGCTGTATTATGGATTTTTTTATCGCTCAAGGAAAAATTACGTCGACCTCAGCTGGGTTTGAACTCATTAACATCGGGTGCTGACCACAAATGTCGAACACTACTCACTAACACGTGTAAATATTCATACATACTGAAAGAATACTGCATGTACAAGAAGTGTTAATAATTATCAATCTCAATATCTAATACAAAATAAACACTAATTAGTTTTATAGTTTATAAGCCACATCATTTACATTGGTTTTTAAATCCTTACCCCTTTAGAATGTATTAGTGCTTTGATCCTAAACCACGTTTCCTCTGGTGATATCAACAGTTGAGAACTAAAACGTAGCAATACTTATTATTTATGTAAGGAGTACTTCTCTACGAGAGGTTAGTAATGAAATATTATTCCATCACGTTTGAGTGACACTATATTACGATAATACTATATTTTATAACGGGGTATATTTTTATTTAGGGTTCTAATCATTGTTGATTTTAATTAGATGACATAAGTTGATTGATTAGTTTAATTCACTGTAATGATTCTGAACAATTGGGATACATGATTATATATCACACGTGCTGCTGGTTTTAAAGGTTTGGATCAGGATCGCTCCTAGATAGTTCCCGGCGAGTAATATGAAAAATCCTGATTAAGATTCTGTGATTTTTAGTGAAAATATGTATTCTTATGATGGACAAACGTCCGGACAGCTACTACCAAGCCAGTGACCAAGCCTACGCTTGCCAAAAGGTATCTATAAAGTCTTAGCTTCTATAACATTCTTTAGGTGACGGGATGCAGCCATCTTTGTGCTCTTTCCTTACGTTCAGAGAAGATTTAAACTGGGTGGCTGAGAGAGAGAGAGAGAGAGAGAGAGAGACGTAAGGATGCTACACCACGTTGACACTTACTGTTAAAGATAATATTAAATAACAGTGAATTTATGAGTACTATCACATTAGATCAGATATATAAATTAATCAAAAAATTGTGTTTAAAATATAATCATTACAAAAATAATTAATAAATAATTTTTAATTTTAGTCTACCTTACCAATTATATTATATTAACCATTCTTATAGATCCGATTTAAACTAAGCTCCCTTACCTGAGCAGTTGTAAAATCCAACCGACAAACTTGCATAACAAGTAAAGCGAAATCTTATTTCGCAATTTTCCCTCTTCCGTCAGATCCCAACGTAACGTCATTATTATTTGTTTAGATTAGTTTCGACGAGCCAGGTAGATCCGGTGTCTACTACTCACCGTCCGACTCATCCCAAAGTGTGTTTATGTCGACCGGGCAAGAGATAGAAAGGGGAGGTAGAGTGGGTTTCATACGAAGGCTCGTTGCAAATAGGTGGGAAGAGAGGGTGGCAAAAAGCAATTGGTGCCCGGTAAAGAGGTTAGGATCTGTGTCGTATGACATCCATACCTTGTGAAAATGAGACACGGCCGTTTCAGTCAATAACACCTCATGTCCTTGCTACTTGAATTACAGACCCTGTAAACTAAGACACGACCGTTTCATTCAAGAACACCTCATGTCCTTGCTACTTGAATTACAAACTCTTTGTGAAGAGAGACAGCTGTTAAATACAAGAACACTCCATGTCCTTGCTACTTGAATTACAGATCCTGTGTGAAGAGAGACAGCTCTTACATACAAGAACACCTCATGTCCTTGCTACTTGAATTACAAACTCTGTGTGTGAAGAGAGACAGCTGTTTCATTCAAGAACACTCCATGTCCTTGCTACTTGAATTACAAACTCTTTGTGAAGAGAGACAGCTGTTAAATACAAGAACACTCCATGTCTTTGCTACTTGTATTACACACCCTGTAAAGAAAGACACGACCGTTTCATTCAATAACACCTCATGTCCTTGCTACTTGTATTACACACCCTGTAAAGAAAGACACGACCGTTTCATTCAATAACACCTCATGTCCTTGCTACTTGAATTACAGACCCTGTAAAGAAAGACACGACCGTTTCATTCAAGAACACCCCATGTCCTTACTACTTGAATTACAGACTCTCTGTGAAGAGAGACAGCTGATACATACAAGAACAGCTCATGTCCTTGCTACTTGAATTACAGACTCTCTGTGAAGAGAGACAGCTGATACATACAAGAACAGCTCATGTCCTTGCTACTTGAATTACAGACTCTCTGTGAAGAGAGACAGCTGATACATACAAGAACAGCTCATGTCCTTGCTACTTGAATTACAGACTCTCTGTGAAGAGAGACAGCTGATACATACAAGAACAGCTCATGTCCTTGCTACTTGAATTACAGACTCTCTGTGAAGAGAGACAGCTGATACATACAAGAACACCTCATGTCCTTGCTACTTGAATTACAGACCCTGTAAAGAAAGACACGACCGTTTCATTCAAGAACCTCATGTCCTTACTACTTGAATTACAGACTCTCTGTGAAGAGAGACAGCTGATACATACAAGAACAGCTCATGTCCTTGCTACTTGAATTACAGACCCTGTGTGAAGAGAGACAGCTGTTACATATAAGAACACTCTATGGCCTTGCTACTTGAATTACAGACCCTGTGAAGGAAGACACGACCGTTTCATTCAAGAACACCTCATGTCCTTGCTACTTGAATTACAGACCCTGTGAAGGAAGACACGACCGTTCCATTCAAGAACAGCTCATGTCCTTGCTACTTGAATTACAGACCCTGTGTGAAGAGAGACAGCTGTTACATATAAGAACAGCTCATGTCCTTGCTACTTGAATTACAGACCCTGTGAAGGAAGACACGACCGTTTCATTCAAGAACACCTCATGTCCTTGCTACTTGAATTACAGATCCTGTGTGAAGAGAGACAGCTGATACATACAAGAACAGCTCATGTCCTTGCTACTTGAATTACAGACCCTGTGTGAAGAGAGACAGCTGTTACATATAAGAACACACTATGGCCTTGCTACTTGAATTACAGACCCTGTGTGAAGAGAGATAGCTGTTACATATAAGAACACACTATGGCCTTGCTACTTGAATTACAGACCCTGTGTGAAGAGAGATAGCTGTTACATATAAGAACACACTATGGCCTTGCTACTTGAATTACAGACCCTGTGGGAAGAGAGACAGCTGTTACATACAAGAACACTCCATGGTCTTGCTACTTGAATTACAGACCCCACGTAGCAATAAGTAGTAGAGGAGAAATTTAAAAAAATGTATATATAATATTAGCACTTGTAGTTAGGGAAGTCAAAATTTGCATAATATGATTCTAAAATGGGAGTTAGGGATTCAATCCCAGCTGGATCTATTGAGATGAATATTTTATATAAGGTTTATAATTTCTTTTTTTCTTTTTTTTCATAGCACACACTTGTTTCGGTTTAGTAAAATTTGTACAACCGATTATTTAAATAGAGTAACAAATTGTAAAATACTTAAAAAAAAGTTCTATAATGATTTATTCATATTATTATTATTTTCAGAAAATTATGCAAAAATTCTTTCTTTTAACTTCTCTCCTCCTTGTTATATAATAATTTTTAACTAGTAAATTTAACACAAATGCTAACTCTGTAATATGCTTCCAATAGATTGGAAATGCCAGGAAAACTTTGTGATAAATTGTATATAGAAACCCACATAACTACAAATTATTGGTAGAAAACTACATTGAAAAATCACATCTGGAATATCATTTTAATATTTAGAATTGTTATCTGAGAGCTAGAAAATATACTATATTTCCTTTCACGTATTCATACGTCAGGATATGTGAGCTGCACCTATCAATTTTGATAGATATAATCAATATATATAAAATAACACTAGTATCATAATGCAATGTTATTGTTGTTGGCCTAATTTTTTTTTAAATATTTTCTTTAAGGTTTTTAATTTCTCATATCAAGAGAAAGTATTGTGATCGTGAAAATATCAATCTTGAGACTATGACAAACTTTAACCCCAAACAGTGGATTTTACAGGTCTGTCTGTCTTCCCTGGCCACGAATCCAAAACGATTTGATGGATTTTGTTCAAATTTGATATTTAGATATATATAGGGCTGTACCACAGAACTTTTTTCACCCTAACCCTTCAATAAAAGGTAGTTTACTGATGAATAATGTTTTTGCCCTCCAAATATTTTGGAAATGGCCTTAACGATTTTGTTCAAAATGCATATTTAAGATTTGAATGACATGACAAATAACACTGTATAATTTGGTTTTGGACAAAAATTCTTTGAAGGGTAATTTATTGATGATACATTTTTGAAAATTGCTTTAGCAGTTTTGTTTTATTAAATGTGTATTTGTAAATTGTGTATATGACAAATAATTATGTAATTATTTTTTTAGTCAAAGCTCATAAGGGTAGTTTACTGATTTTTCAAAAACTTAAAATATTTTACAAATATCTTTAACGATTTGGTTCAAAATTGGTATCGGGGGACTATTTTACACAATAAATAATAATGTATCTTTATTTATCTAAAATAAATTGTTATAAGGTTAGTTTACTTACTACCAGACATATAATATTTTAATTGTTGGGAAATTGATCTTTCAAATTGAAATCAAAATGTTTTTTCTGGGATTATTTTTTCATGATAATTTAGAAAAAGTTTTATTTTTAGAAATAACAAATAATTGTAGGGTAATCTATAAATTGTTTATTTTCAAAAATTTAAATTTTGTTAAATACATTTGAACAAAAATGTATATATAAAGGTGATTATTGTGATTAACAAAATGAGGTGTTATTTTTTATGAGGAAAAGATACGTAAGTGTAATTTACTCAAAACCTATTTAAGAAAATTATCTTCAAAGTCATAATACACAATTTGAAAAAGTTTGTGGGATTATGTCGTACTTTTTTTTTTTTTGCAATGCTTCTTACTACCTGGTAAGTTTGTACTCATATATTATAGGGACGAGGAAGGTTGAATTTAGAGAAAGTGTAAAATCTTTTGCGTAAAAGGAGAATGGATAACCATTTACGGTAAGCCACTCTCAGTACACCTGACCGGGATTCGAACCCCGATCTCCTCGTCATTGGCAGTATAGTCCTGCGATAGTGACGCCTTAGACCATGTGACCAATAAAACCGTTTATTTAAGGTTCTTTCAACCAAAATCCTTATGTAGAAAACCATCCCCCACTGCAACAGGTAGAAATAAGAACCCTTGTAAAAATGTTATTTGTTGTAACACATTATTGATCTAAATCTAAGAAATAGAATGTTAACAGAAATATTTATGTTGGAAATAATCTTTGTGAAACTTTGCAAAATAAACGTTCTTGGGGAGCTCAGACCCCCCACCCTTTGCTTCTGTTAATACTCTATTCAGAACTGAACCCCTTTCCATCACCCCCCCCCCCCCCCCATTCCTCCCGGAACTCACTCAACAACCAACCCTCCAACGAACTTTTGTGCTCGGCCCGCTTTGTAATCCTGCCAAACCCTTCCACACTCGTCGTTGATTTAAATTGGAGCATGTCATTCCAAAATACACCCCAACACCTTCTCGTTTCCCCCTCTTTGCACCCTCATACACCTTTTTGTTTGCCAAACATGTTTTTAATACAGGGTGTATGAAAAAAATTGCTACTATTTGTAGTAAAGTTTAGTTTGACCCAAACATTAAATATATAGTGGGATTTTTGTGGATAGAAACTGATATAAAATATTTATTTTACCAAAATCTATTATTATATTATACTTAATAATTTTATTAGCTTTATTATATATTGTTATTAATAATAAATATAAAAAGTGATAGCTATTGATAACATGATCTGACGTTTGAACACGGAAAAGTAGATATAATAGCTTTTCTAACTGTGGGATAACGAAGGCTCTTCATATAAAAATGTGGCTATATTTATAGTGTTTTTACTATATTTTATATATTGTGACACTTAACAATTACTAAAAATGGTTTTGTATCATTTCAATTACCAATTTTTTTTCAATTTGTTGGTGTTAATTTTTCTTGGTGAGGTCAGTAGTTTTGTCAAACATGACAATTTGCAAGTCATTTTTATTCATTGTTGGTTTTAAAATGCCAACGCTATCGGAGAATGTACTATAGTTTGGCGTGGGTGAGCTCTGGAACATTTTTACTATTAAATTATGTTTTTAATGAGGGCTAACTGATGGTAAGGAAGAAAACTCAAGTTAGGATTCATATTCCTAAGGCCCTCGGCACTGTCGAGTGGAAGTCAAAAACCTATTTTGGGGATGGTGGGCGGGAGGGTGAAAGGCGTGGCGTGGCCTTAAAACCGACCAAAGTATCCTTCCGCGCCAACAATAACAGATTACTCACGATAATCGTAGATGGTGCTAGCTACCGAGCAGGTCTTGCGAAAATATAAGTTTGGAAATATCAGTTTTCTCGAGAACGAGGGAAATTTTTATGTTCATATTTTCAACATCATTTCTAAGATAATATATCAATGTTTTTTATTAATTGTTACATTTTTCTTATTTTTTGTTATGCAACCGGCAGTTTTCTATTGAAAAACGTCAATTTTACTGATATTTGATCATTGTTAAAATTATTGAAGAGGTGTGCATTATAAAAAGTATAACTTAATAAACATTCTTATGTTCTTGAACAAACCTTTTACGAAAATAAAATTTCAAAACAATAAAAATTCTTGAAGATAACCGTTTGTTTCCATGGCTCTGCATTTCCACGCCAAATGGAAAGGGTCGATCGCCTTAAGTTTTTATGTTAACATATTTTTAGGGGTCAATCTAAATAATTACTTTGGTATATACGTTTAGTTTAATTATATTCATATTGAAATCTCAGCAGTTTTATAATATCCGTTACAGGAATTGCGAAGTTTTACTAGAACTATTTTTCTTAATTTAAAAAGTTTCTGGACAATTATCGTGATGCTCATGATAAATATTCAAGCACTCCTACTGTTGATTTATTATTTTAGCACCGCTTCTTACTATACGTTCGAGTTATAACCTTATGTACTTAACTACACTGATTGTTTAAGGGAGGTGTACCCATTTTGGGTGAAGTTAGAATGGAATACAATTTTGTAAAAAAAAACACCCTCAGTACACCTGAACTAGATTTGAACCTCTATCTCCCAGTTTCTGACCACGTGGCCACCAAATTGGGTAACTAGTAAAATCATATATATATATATATATATATATATATATAATATATTTATTGTAATTTCGGTAAAAGTATTTACTTAGGGGCTGTCCTTAAATGACGGAAAGGCTTTTTTTTCATCATTTTCGACTCACCCCCATCCCGCCTCTCAACCACTTAAGGGATATTAAGATTTTCAATCCTTTTCCTTTATCATTCGATATTTTTTACGATTTCGTGAATTATATTATTTTAACCATCTAATTATTTTAGACATAAGGATTGGTAAAAAAAAAGTGAGTGATATGACATTTTAAAATATTTTAATTGTAGTAAGATTAAGTGTGTTAACACATAAAAAATAAATAAAAAATGAGTGAGATTTTAGAATTAATTTATAAATTTTCTGATTTTTTTTTTTTTTTAGATTTTGTTTCACCATAAAAATTGATAAGAAATCTTACGTAAGATGGATGGATTGTAAGAAAATGCATGAAAATATACTTAAAACATCCCCCCTCTTTCAAAAACCCTTTATTAATTTAAGGATTGCCACTTAAGAAATATTTAACTTATTTCTACCTGCTTTGGTGGCCGCGTGGTCTAACTTGCTACACTCGTGTTAGACTAGACTGCCAAAGACTGAGAGATCGGTGTTTGATACCGGATTGATGCACTGGAGGTGCTTTTCCATAAATTTGTGTTACACTCTCCTTCCACGCAAATTTGGGTGCACTTACTCTTAAATAAACCTTCTTATTCCCTAAGCCATTAGTGTAATTATTAAATAGGCATACAACCCGTACAGGTAATAAGACGCGGTGCTAATAAAACTTATTTTGGACTTATTTTGGTCATAAAAACTACCAAAATTGGCCTAGCTTGCATTCCCTTCCATCACACCTTAATATATAGGCTAGTAATAATGATTTAATGATCACCAGGAATGCAGACTCTAAAGATCATGAACACCTTAACCCATTCAAAGTAATAAGCCTGGCTGTGTAAATATCCTTTATACCTTACTATTGAAACATATGGTTGTATCTTGAACACCCTGTATGGCACCCTTTTCTCCTCGCTACCTCTATTTCAAAACTGATGTTTTTAATCAGTACAACCTCAGTTTTCCATGGAAGCATAAAATAATGATCTGTACAAACTCATACAGCGTTGTTCTTTTGTCAAGTAAAATATCGAGGTTGCCATGGCATCACTATTTCTCGTACCACTCACATTGATTTGGAAACCTCCTGAAAAATTAAGGCCCTGGCCGTTGAGCACTAGGCAGAACCATACTGAGGGATAAGGGGTTCAAACCCCTCTAGAAAATATAGCTAGGAATGTTTTATTTTAACCTTCTTAAATGTTTAGTCTAATAAAGTTTATTGGAGTCTTATAAAATTAATACGTATATTAACAATTTCACCCCATTTTTTTTTTTTTTAAACTTTGAAGCATTTCTGGAAAAACTTTATTTTAAAAATAATTATTTTGGATATTCTGTAAGGGGTTCTCCATAAGTTTCCGAAGGTATACCCCTTCCCCTTTCCTTTGCCTCTAATATCCCCCCCCCTCCCCGGGCCAGGAAAATAAATTTCTAAGAACGGTCCTGAAGCTAGGCATTATTTTATATCTCTTAATTTTATATATACACATTATATATACATATATACACACACACACACACACACACATATATATATATATATATATACATACATATATATATATATATATATATATACACAGGATGGCGCGTGGGAACGGGCGATTTCAATAACTGTGTAATGCAACTAACATCCTAGAGATGGCCACCATCCCTTCTTATGCATTCCTGCATTCGTGAACGCAAGTTCGTCGTAACTCACTGCACCATCTCAATGGAAATCCCTTCAATCTCTTTACAAATCCTAGCCTTCAGTTCATTAATATTTTGAGGACGATGAGCAAACAACCTCATTTTTAAAAGTCCCCATGATAAGAAATCGCACACCGAAAGCTCTGATGATTTTGCAGGCCAAATGATATCGCCGTTCCTGGTCATGAGGTGGTTTCCATAAAGGTCTTGTAAAGCGGTGATTGAGATTCTTGCAGTATGAACTGTAGCTCCGTCCTGCTGAAACTATGTGAACTGGATAGCTCTCTAGTTCATCGCTAAGAAACGTTTGAACCATGTTGACGTACCTTTCTGAAGTTACAATCACCGCACGGTGATTGTCATCCTAAAAAAAAAAAATGGCCCGATAGTTCCTTTTGATGGCACCGCACACCACATTGTCACTTTTTCACTGTGTAATGGTGTAATGGTCCCTGGTGTAAAAGGCGAGGATTCTCCGCAGCTTAGAACTGAAAATTCTGTTTGTTTACATTACCATTTAGATGAAAGTGGGATTCATCATCAGACATCCAAAGTTTTTCCAGGAAATTTTCGTTTTCCTTACATTTCGCTAAAAATTGTTCAGCAAAAACAACCCTCTTGTTGAAATCAAAGGCTTTTAATTTCTGGACTACCTGAATCTTGTACGGATGTAGATTTAAATCCGAGAATAATATTCTGTTTAAAGTGTGACGAGACAAACCTAACGACACTGCATGTAACCGTGCAGAACGCTGTGGACTCCTCAGGAACGAAGCTCTGACTGCTTCGACAGTTTCTGGCGTTGGAAAAATTATTTATTGGCCCTGGATGCTTCTTTCTATATACTGAACCTTTTGTTTCAAAGTCTGAAACCCATGTCTTTACAGTGCGAGATGACGGAACCGGATCATGACTCCAAAGTTGAAAGTGACGTCTAAATTCTCGTCACGCACCGTCATAACATTCATTGTTTATGTAAAATGCTTTTACTGCAAACGCTCGATGCACAACTGACCACTGCTTAATAGTAACTAAACGGCATTGACTGGGGAACATAATGACGTCATTACAGTTCTACCAACTTAAAATATGGCCTCGAAATGAATTATTCAAAATCCCCCTTTCCCACGTGCTACCTACCTATATATAAAATCAAATATGGCACATCCAATTTAGGTGTTATTAGATTAAAAATGATTTTAAAATAGTAATATACCGTATGTGTGTGTGTCTTTAAATTTTTAAATTTACATTTACCTGATCAAAATAAAATAAATGTTACACGTGGAGATTTTAGGAGGAATTTGTAATTATAATATTAATAATAATAATAATATGAAAAAGTCACTTAAGAAATCAGGGTATTAATATTTAACTAATTGTTATGGTTACCATTTTATATATATATATATATATAGTATGTATACTATATTATATAAACTTTAGTTAATTTTGTGCTCAGCCTCAAATTATCTATATAATTTTTCTTTACCAGACTTTAAAAACGTTTGTTTCCATATTAAAACCGGGTCACCTATAGGGGCTTAAAGGGGAGGGGGTAAAATGGTTCAATTCGACAAAAGCCTTCGTTTCATTGGTATGCGGTAACACAATCACAATACACATGCATTAAAAGTATATATTTTTATTTATTCTTACTGATTTTCCAAATAAGGCAGCGTATATAAGTTTCTGTGTTTTTTCAAATGCACTTCTTTTCAAGGCTATTAAATTTGTAAAGCTAATAATAATGAAGCTCAAAGATAATACTAGTAATTTTATGAACAGTAGGCTTCGTTCACTCCATGCTTTTAAGTTAAGGAATTGTGTCATATTCTTATCTTTAGTATAGTTTTGATATTTATCTTTTGATTTCAAGTTCAAATATTAAGCATATTTTTTCCTTATATTTCAAGTTGATATTTTTCCTTAATGATAAAGTTAGATGGAAAAAAAAAAACATATTCAATAGAATATTATTTTCAAAGATAAATAAGTTATTTACTCGTTTAAAGAAGCCAGTCATGTAATATATGGCAGCAATTTTAAAAATACCCTTAAGGTACTACAAAGGGTGCTTCGAATTTTTTCTTTCAAATAACTTGAGATTAGCTTTCAAATCACTCGAGATTAGCTTTTGAAACCTTTTAAGTTGCCGACAAATTGAAATGGACAATCAGATTTAAAACTGTTTACATACGTCGTTTGGCCTTGGTTCAAAGATTGTCTCAACCAAATTTAAAATTTCGTTATAAACAATCCACCCATTTGACAGTTATCACGGAACAAAAGGATATAATTTTGATCGATTGGAAGCTTTAAAACGAAACCAGATCGAAAAACGATTTATATATATTTTTTTTGCTTAGACTTAAAAAATGTTCCTCCAAATTTGGTCGAAATTGGTCCACTTATTTGACAGTTAATGTATAACACAAATCCGTACATTCAGACATACAACCTAGATTCCAATTGGCCAAGTTAAAACAGATTATCATAAGCACCTAAATTTAACTATTATTTATAAAAAAAAATACCCCATATCCCTCCCCTTTTTTTCAAAATACATTGCCCTATGCCTCTTGAATCTTTTGAGAGTCCCTACATTAAAATTAAAGAATAAATTTATTAAAATACCCACAGGGGAAGTATAAAATATAGCTATCATCCACCCTTTTTTTTACCATTAGAAAATATAGAAATTGCAAAGGTGAAATTATTGCTCCTGTATTCTTGAGGATACATAAATCTTTATATTTCTTAGTGTAAAAACGCTAGGCTATAATAATAAAGATGACACTTTAAAAGAACATATATAGAGAAATAAGACAGAAAATGTTCTATTATTCCCACTGGTTGGGAGCGAGACGATTCCATTTCAAAAGTGGTTCACTTAATTCCCGTTGAAAGAACAAAGAGTTGAAAGGAAAAAGTAAGATAAATAGTGTAGATAGGGAGTGGGTAAGGATCCAGGGTTCCCCTTTACACCGATTCTCTCCTGTTATTTGATAGTTTTGTTTTGTTTCTTTTCCCGTAGATTGTGAGATGTGAGGATGAAGCAAATAAGTGGAAGGGTAGTAAGGGGGATAATAGCAAAACACAAAGGTAGGAGGGGGTTATATTCTCGTTACCCCATAGCGATGTTGGGTTGTAAATCCTTCTTAGCGTCTCTCCATACTCCCTTCACGAAAACTCTTCTCTTCTCCGCGAACCACTGATACAAAACTGTTGGTTGCCATTTTCTTGTCCTTGCTGCTCTCTCTCTCTCTATATATATATTATATACCGTCTTCTCGCGGTGAGTCTTGGTCGACAACTTTCCCCTTCCATTCCTCCCACCCCCTTTATCACATTCTCAATGGTATGCTTCTACTCAAAAGGGGCTAGTCTCTCAGTATATTTTTTTTTCAAGTTATGTTATTCCTCAATCCCATCTTCTACTTATTATTTTTTTTTTGCGAAAATATAAACCTTCTTCTTTATTTTTGGTGTATCTTTTTTACTTCCAAGAAATTTTGTCCTCCCTAATATAATGATCCTCTATTCTACCAAATATTATCTTACCACAAAACAAAAAATAATTTTAGTTGGATTTATTTTTTATTTGTGTGTGTGGGGAGGGTGGGAGGGGGGTTATAAAAGTGAGGTAAAAATTAAAGTGTCTGGTTTTATTTCAAATGTATTTACTTTAAAATAGAATATTTACAAGAACATGTGGTGTTTAATATTTTATTATTTAAAAATATTTTATATAATATATTTATATTAGCCCCACATCTTACTTCGTGTTCAGGTCATAGCAAATGTACTAATTACGCTTATGTTTTAAGGATGAAGAAGGTTAAATTTAGAGGAAGTATGTCCGCATTTGTGTGGAAGGAGAATGGAAAACCATCCTCAATACACCTTACTGAGATTCGAATGCTAATCTCCCTCTAATAGGTAGTCTAGTGACTAGTATAGTGGTAGAGTAGACCACAAATGATATATTATAAAATTCAAATGTTACCAACTTTAGTTTGTTTATTAGACAGTGTCTTACCACCAGTACAGGATATTCCAATTTAAATACGCTAATGGATAGGAATTACTAATTTAAGTATTTTAAGAAAATGTACCGGAATTTGCGTGGATTAAAAGTAGGAAATCATTTATGAAAAATAAATGGTACGGTACACCACACAAACTTTCTCGCTCCTTCACCTGAGATATATGAAACAAAGTAATAGATATTGTTACAGACACATAATTGAGGAAAAACGATCAATACATTGTACAAAATAGAATAAATAAATTATAAAACACTGTTACAGAAACATACTGAGAAAATAGTAACATCTCGATCCATCGAAGAGCATAACAATACGTACCATTTCTCAAACCAGCATTAAAATATATATTTACATTTGCTTATAGCTAGGAAACTATTGGTTTTATAAATAAATATATGTTTCAAATTTAAAAAAAAAAAAAAATTATTATTTTTATTATTATTTTTATTATTATTTTATTTACAATGTTAAGTTAATTCGTATCTCAAAGAATTAATGGGATATGGTCAAAATTGAAGATATCAGCGCATTTAAAATACCTATTAAATCATTTTTCTTGAAAAATTAGATAAGTATGGTATTTTTTCGTAATACTAGACACTTCCTAGATAAAAAATTTAATCAAAATTGTTAAAGGCAATTTCGAGAAAATCTACTTTTTCTCTTATCACCCTCTAATTTAGATAACCTTAATTTTAGAGCTAGATATTATCATTCTGAAATCTCCTTGGGATAGCTAGATCAGTAAAATTGTTTCAGATAGGCTGAAACAAAAAGACGGTATCAAGAAAATAGCTTTCTCTTTTATTCATGGGGTCATGAAACGTCGATGTAAATTAAAATATTGATAATTTTTTTGTATTGTGTCTTACCACCCTTTCGGGTATATGCTTCTGTACTAATTACGATTGTGGTTTTAAGGATTAGAAAGGTATCTACATTCACGTGGAGAGAGAGAGAGTGTAAAACCATTTAGGAGAAACCACCCTTAGTACACCTAACCGAGATTCAAACCTCAATATTACCGTCATCATCAGTCTACTGCAAGAGTAGTGCGTTAAACCACGTGGACAACGAAGCTGGTAAATATTGAATATGAAATTTAAAAAAAAAACCTTTCCTTGCAATTGAAACGTGTGAACTTATCCACGTAGTTCTCTCTTGCGCCAAAACCAATATTATTCTTGTGTTTGTGTCGATAGAAGTTGTCCCTGAAGGTGACAATGTGCCGAAATGTCACCTCGACTCTTCTAAACCGGAAGGTCATGTTGTTTTTGTCACTGGCGTATGGGTGGAGGGGGAGGGGGCAAGTGAAGCGGGCTGACGTGTTGTCCAATCATATCTGATGCTGGTACCCCCCAAACTCACCCAACTAAAAGTACTCCTGGAACCCGTCATGTTCTTGTCTAGTTGGGGAATTAGAGCAGGGGGTAGAAAGTTTTACCTTTTTGATAAATTGAAACCCTAAACGGTGACCTGGCGGTCTAGGGGTAATGGTGTCAAGACTTTTGTGCCAGGGGTCCGGGGCTCAATCCTCGGTCCCAGCACCAAACCCTTCCTTCACCTCTGACAAGAGGTGTATTAATCACAACTTGTGAATGTGGGGAATGCCAGGCCTCCACCGTGGTTCGGATCTCACGTCAAACTGTAGGTCCTCCATTTCATCTTCCAATCACCTTACCATTACACATTAGTGTAAGTGCATATAACCCGAACGGGTAGTAAGACGCGGCGCTAATAATAAATAATAATTTAATAAATTAAAAAACCTAAAACTAACTGACCAACTTAAAAACAAGATTTCTGTAGAAATGACATCATTCAAATATCACCGTAAAGGAATACATTTTGAAGAAACTATTGTAATAGCTTACTTGCCGCGAGTAAATACTTTTTGAATATATTTTTTTAATCCTTTCCAAAGGAAGTAATTACTATCTATCAATTATTTTACCAGTGCATCTTACTACACGTTCAAACCAGCCCAATGGTGTAGTGGTTAGTGCGCCTGGTACGAGCATCGAGGTCCCGAGTTCGATTCCCGGCTGGTACCTTGGGTATTTTTCCTGAAAGGAGAATCCCCCCAACGGTTACAATGTTTGGTTAGTTAGGCTAAAGTTATATTTAAGTGTTTCAATTGGTTTCACACCCTCATACTCACCATCACCAACATCTCATCTTATTGGGACATGGAAAGAGCCACCACTAAAAGGATGTACGGATTAGTGCATTCGGGCGTCTCCTAGGCAACAGTACGTTAGTACTGGCTATCTTTTCACAAACTGTACACCTCTGACAAGACATCTTGTGAATGTGTGGAATGCCAGGTCGCCACCGTGGTTCGGATTCCACGTTAAACTGTAGGTCCTCCATTTCATCTCACAATCACCCTACCATTTACACATTAGCGTAAGTGCGTATAACCCGAACGGGTAGTAAGACGCGGTGCTAATAATAATAATAATGTTCACAAACTGGACTACGAGTAATGTATCCCTGACGTGCAATATTATATTACTATCTGTTCCGATTATAGGCATATATGATAATTACTCTAATGGGGTACGGTTGAGTAAGGAAGCATTTTAGAGGGGTCTACCGGTATTTCAATAAAATAATAAGGGTGGGGAACTCTAGGATAAGCCACCCTCAGTAGACCTGACCAGGATTTGAACTTTGATCTCCCCGTCACAGAGGCCATGCCTATCATGAGAGTGATGGCTTATACCACTCCCCAATCGCCACTGAATCGTGCATATATATAACACACACACACACACACACACACACACACACACAATGGTCAGACATACTCTGTATCCCTTCATACGCTACATAAAAGCTGCGTAAGCCTGCGTTTACATTCATATACCAAACAATGTCCCGCTGAATAGACTAGTATTAAAACTGGTGTAATTGTCCCAAAAAACGGCATTTATTTAAACAATTTGTTAAAAGTTGTGTCTGCACGCCAAAATTATTGATGACAATTTGAAGGCTTGGAATGAGTAAGGTAGTTTTAAAGAAGTTAATTCCATTCCCTTTAAGAGAAATAAGAAAAACTATAATGATAAATAACATTAGAAAGCTATCTCCATATACACCACCGGGATTCAAACCGGATACCAAGCGTGTGCAAACAAAGTATTTGGACCTTTTGGATACCGTTGTCGGCTCTATCCTTTTTAATAATATCTACACTAAACCTAATACATAAAACATACGCACGCTCCAATTCGTCTAATCACTAAGCGTATACAAACAACCTTTACGATACAATAAAATTTTAATGTAGAATAAGTAAATCTTAGTACTTAAAATCAAGGAAACTTAAAAAAAAAATATTATCGATACTCATATCTTTATTTTAAGTAAACTTATTTAATCTCAAAAGATAACAAATACAAAACTAAAATACATAGTAATTATTATTTGCGTTGAAAAATAATTAAACAATCTAACAAATATAATATTATTCTACACCACATCTAGGGAATGCAAGTAAAGTCCATGTTTTGCAATTTTATATGAAAACTTTTTCTGTCAAAATAAATAAAATATTGCTCCAATAGAAATATTGAGATTTAACTGTCTTCACATGGTGAATCAACATTGTTGAATACCTGTCAAGGATGTGCTGGAACTTAATGGCAAACTTTTTAAATCAAAGTAAAAAGTTGTCCTTAAATTCCAGGACACCCTTGACAGATATTCAACAAATGTTATCACGTGTGACATCTTAGCTTAGTCAGTAGCATGTTTGTCTTTTGAGCTAAGGCTACCGTGTTCGTTTTCCGATTTTTAATTTTTTTGTAAAATGTGGGTTTCTCCTTTCACAGTGTTGATGGGTATTGTGTGTGTTCTAACTTTAAGTTAGTTTATAAGTAGTGTGTTGATATAATCAATCAGTCCAGTAAGTGCAAGTGAAATACTTCAAATACCAAAATAAAAATAATTATATCACCACGTGAAAAAAAAATCTATATCTTTCTACTGAAGAAATATTTTAATTATTTTGCCCAACAAAATGTTTTGCTATAAAAACTGGAAGGAAAAAAAAACATTGTCTTTTACAAAAGTTATTTACACTCCCGCCTTATGTTTAAACTACTGTGACGAAAAAAAAACCAAATTAAAAATATTCTCACGAGATACTGTATTGAAATCATATACACTATTGAAGTTGAATTCAATTTTTAATTTTACGTCAAAATATAAAATAAAATCTAACAGTTATTCTATTAAATTATGCTCTGCTCACGTCATTGTTTTATGAGCAGCCAGCCTCCCCCTCACTCTATTTCCTCTCCCTCCCCTTATTTCATCTCCCTCAACATACACCCTCCCCCCTCCCATCCTTCCCAATATGTTCCCGTTAGTTTACTTTTGTTAAAGATATTGAAAAAAATATATATTTGTATACATCAATTTTTACTTCCAGTTTAATAAAAATTCCATGCCATTATTCTTCATATTGTTTTATCCTAATATTTATGATGAAAAATGACAGTTTCTTTATTAAACTTTACACCTAATTTACGAGAAAAGTATAGTAGTTGACACATTCTAGAGAGAATGTATAAAAATGTATTTGTAGCTACATAAAAAAACAATTTTGTAGTCCGTTATTCGAATTCCCAGGAACAACAAAAGAAGAAAATTGAAAACAGAATGATGAAATATATTGTATGAAATGCGAAATGAAATTTAAAGCGAATAATGGGTTTTTGTTACAATGACAGTTTCCAGTTGGATGTTACGATGGGTGTGTTGGGGAGTCAGTAGCAGAATAGATTATCTCACTAATTTGTAAAGCTACACACCAAACGAACCGTCAAATTTATGTTTCCATTCTTTGTGTTTAATCAAAGCTTATGTGATAATAATTCTGTATGTGCCTTTCTCATGTTAGGATTATTAGCATATAAAAGCACTTAATTGAGTTGAAATTCGGACAACTATCCCCAACGCTATATCAAATTTTAATTTGCATTTATTTTGTTAGAGGAAATAGTTATTTCCTTGAGTGATAGAGATAATAATAATATTTTATTACATATACGAATATTTAATTCCATAACCTATATGTAAATATTATTAATATCTATAATTTTGTGGTAGTACTCATTAATAAAAAAAAGCTGAGACATACACCTGAAAAAAAAACATATTTGGAAATCTTTGAGATGTGGAACTGAAGGAGGTAGGACAAGGGTGAGATATTGGGTGACTAATTAAGAAATTCTAAGAAGAGTAAATAAAAATATAACCCTTCCACAAGGTGGTTATACGAATAAATACAAACTAGATGGTTCACATTATGAGAAGAAATATCTTATGGACTGACGTCGAAGGCAAGTTAGAAGAGATATAAGGGATACGTTGATCAAGAAAATGATTATTAAAGTGATGAATGTCCTCAAACAAGAAAATAAGATGAATTTCCAGTATATAAAGATTGAAGTTGCTTATAGAATGTACTGGAGGAATTAATTTGTACAAGACAATTATCCTGTCGAAATATTGCACCCATAGTAATTATAGCATCTAGACTGTAACCGACGGGAAAATTAAAAAAAAAAAAAAAAAAAAAAGATTTAACTCTTGAAAAAAATTCAAAATGTCGGAGCAAGTTTAAAGTCGGTGCTGACCTTTCTTTGGAGGTCTCATTTGGCTAAACTGTAAGACCTATCAAAAAACAGCTCTGGGAGGAAAGGTTGTACATTCAGCATGCCTGCTCCACACCCTAAAATACAAAAGGTCATCTTAGAATAAAAACCTCTCATGTAGTCTCCATGAAAATTGATATACTAATCAAAATATAGTTATAGACTCGCCTCGGCGGTGGAATAGTCTAAGGCAGGAATGTCCAACCGTTTTCCATCTGAGACCTGCTTAATCTATTTTCCCATTATAAAAAAAACTAATTTGTTGTTTTATTTCTGCAATCTGAAGTATTTAAATCTGATATAGCGTGCCGGACACAACAAAATTGGGAACATGGTTTGGACAATCCTGGCCTAAGACGTCACTCTAAATAAAATGCCTCAAGGTCTCCCACCTTGAGGCATTGAGGACGTGAGTAAAAGTCACAGTTTGTGCAGCTCTTATAAAAAAAAATTGTCAAAATAAATCAAATCTTGCTCTAGTAGAAACATAATTTAATTTTCTTCACATGTTGACATCAAAAGTACTTGGATATCTGTCTATGGTGTCCTGAAATTTAATGACAAATTTTTCTATTACTTTCAATGAGTTATTATAATCTAACGCCACCCACCTTGGTGACCTCATAGTCTAAGGCGCTATTTTAGCAATAGACTAGACTGCTGATAACTGGAAGATCGTGGTTCGAACCCGGTCAGGTGTGTTCAGGGTTGTTTTTCCTTAACGCTTTCCCCATTCTTTCTAAATAAATGCGGGTAGATTTCCTTTAAACTCAACCATTCTCATACTTTGCCTATTTGCTTGATTATTACATAAGCGTACAACCAGGATGGTTAGTAAGACACAGTGATCTCTATATCCCCTCTCTTTATATATAAATAAAATACACAAATAATGTCTGTGCTATTCTCATACCAGATATTCAATAACAGTTGAGATCACCATGTGAATAGAATTGAACTTTGTGTTTTTATTGGAGCAATACTTTATTTATTTTGACCAAACAAATGTTTCGCCATGAAAACTGCAATAACATTGGACTTTTCTCGCGTACCCCTTTTCCCCACTATAAACACGAACCATAGTCGAGAGTGGGCAAGGAATCAACGCAAACATACTCCCATGTGAGATGTGTGGTGCAGAATATACATGTATATGTACGACTCGCTTTGCTCGTTGGGGGCTCCGCCTCCAAACCCCCAGTGGGTTTTATTTGCAAGTGGATGTAAACAAATGTAGTTCCAAAGCTCTTTTTTTTTGATAGGTCTTACCGTTTAGCAACAAGAGACCTCCAAAGAAAGGTCCGCAACAACTTTAAAGTTGCTCCGAAATTATTAATTATTTTCTTCAGGGGTTAAAAAAATAATTTTCTTTAACTATTTTGGACTTTTCCCGTTGGTTACAGGCTGTATTCAGAAAGTATGCTAAATATTTCCAGGCAATGGTTTGTTGAAAGGTTTAGATAAAAACATTTAGTATTATTTTAATGCAATAGAAACTTTCATTAAGTAGGTATTTACTCAAATATGTATCCTTTATATAATCTTAAAGATGAAATGCTTACCTTGCTTGGTTCCACTATGGTGCAGCTTATAAGATAAGGCCATGGTGTAGTCTGTCCAGGTAAGCATTCTGCCTATCAATGTAAATGGAGTGTACAGTGACAGTGATTGGTAGGTTGGATATCAAACACTACTTTAAAAACTACATTCTGATTTTAATAGGAAGTTCATTATTTGAAAAGTGGTAACTCATTTTATTCACGATGTTGGGGGGGGGGGGGGGGGAGGTTGAATTATTACATACAAAATCTTAATTCATTAAATTAATCATGTAATAATAAATTACATTAAAGGATTTATGTTAAATCAATGTGATATTAATAAACGATTTGTCTTAAGTTTTAAACCCAGAGATATACATTTCTTCTAAAACTTTCTTACACGACTAGTAGCTCTGAAAAAATGATCTCTCTATCGTGTTTCACTGTATATTTAGGACAGAATTTAGTAATTAGGAAGTTTTAAAAAGTTGCAACACAATAAAATAATAAATAGATTGATGTGAGAAGAAAATAGATAGGTATAGAATTACGACGTTCAATTCATTTTCCTGTGGGAGTATAATTAAACTAACTATTAACCAAGTTTAGGCGAAAATTTAATATTATTGGACGTGAATAGATCAATTACTTACTAATATTTGGATACACATTTTCTAGACAAATTCTCTACTTTAATTAGATAGTACATTCATTTAACAAGTTTAACCAAAATTAAAGATAGTGATTTCCCTTTTCAACTTATTAACAGAAAACCACAAGCAAACTAACTTGAGCAGATACACGTTTCAAATATTGTGCACGCTTTAATAAATGAGTTAAAACCTTCCGCGGGTGAAATTGTCCCTTGAAAATATATATTACATAAGTTTCACACTGAGTCATTTACAGTTGTTAGCTTTTTATTTTATCACCGTGTCCTACTAGCCGTTTGGGCTATACACTTGTGTACTAATTACGTTAGTGTTTTAGGGATTAGGAGGTCTTAATTTAGAGATAGTGTACCCAAATCTTCGCGGAGGGAGCGTGGAAAACCATGAAGGAAAAATTACTCTCGGTACACCCGACTGCGATCAAACCCCGATCGCCCAATCTTCGGCGGGCTCCTCTATTGCGATAGTAGCGGCTTAAACCCTGTGATCACAGAAGATGAATGATTTATTTAAGTATTCCGTTAGTGTATTTTATTAATAAGAATATTTTTTTCTTAACCGCATTCTACAATCCATAGGGGTTATTTCCATTTAACTATGCCAATGAATTAAGTAGAATGGAGGTAAAATTTAGAGAAATTGTACCTGCAATTGTGTGAAGAGATGGTAGGAAAGCATTAAAAAAAACCATAGACACTGCACTTGGCCGAGATTTTAGCCCCACCCTCCATAAAACGAGACTATCTTATGTTGACCTTTGGTCGGCCTGCACCCCGATGACGTTTGATCAGACAGATTAGATTAGCCTTGAGATAAATAACTATGTTGTTGTTCTTTTTTCCTTGAGAAGATCATAAAAACTTTTATTTTAATCCTAACAACAAAAAATCTGGACCTCTTAGTTTTGTGGTCAGCATTCCTCGTTAAAAATCTAAAGGTCCAGATTAAATTCTTGCTGATAACATAGATATTTTTCCTGAAGAATAATACTTCCTATGGACACCATGGTCTGGTTAATTCGGCTTAAGTTTGATTTGAAACTTCTATTGGTACCACATAATTATTATCATCATCATCATCACCTCACTTCATCGGGATAAAAGTAACCGTTCATGCGTGGGGTACCAACTTCAGAAGACCTCCACTATCAGTAGAAGACCAGGAATATTTAGTCAACAAATCCTGGCGTAATACGCTTAAAAAGTATTAGTGCTAATTTCACATGGATAAAGGGATTAAAATGTTACCACTCTTTAAGGTGATTGGCCCTTTTAATTTGGCGTGGTAATGCAGAACCATGGGAACAAACGATTATTTTCAAGAATATTTATTGTGTTACAATTTTCTTTTCAGAAACGGTTTGTTCAAGAATATAAGTATGTTGATTAAGCTATACTTTTTATAAACACATCTCCAGGATAATTTTAACAGTGATATAATATGGATAAAATCGACATTTTTCAATAGAAAACTGCCGGCTGCATAGCAAAAAATAAGAAAATGTAACAATTAATAAACATCGATACATAATTTTAGAAGAGGTGTTGAATATATTAACATAAAAATTTCATTCATTCTCGAGAAAATTGATATTTTTAAACGTATAATTTTTCCGAAAGACCTGTCGTGCAGCTGCGCCATCTACGGTTTCCGTGACCCATCTGTTCTTGTTGACGCGGAAGGATACTCTGGTTGGTTGTGAAGCCACGCCACACCTTTCACCCTCCCGCCCACCATCCCACAAAATAGGTTTTAGACTTGCACTCGACAGGGCCAAGGGCCTTAAGAATAAGTCATTTTTTTCGATTTACCCTTCTATAGTTCTACGGTCATAAGTATATATAACATGTTGTCAACCTCAGTGGCTTGGGGTAAAGTTCTCACTTCAGGACCCGATGTTCATGGGTTCAAACCCAACTGGGGTCGATGGATTTTTCTTGAGGGATACAAATCCGTAGCACGACTTCCTTCGAAGGGGAAACAAATTTGTTGGCCCCATGTCAATTGTGGGGTGTAAAAGAACGCTGGAAGGTATGTGAAAATAGCTCTCCCGGCAAAATTGGTAGGAATTTCGCTCTCACTCATAGAAGTTCGTGTTCTGTTATAATCTGTCTGTTCAGAAAAAGCAAGTTAAATACCACAAATTATAAAATAGAAATAACTAATTAAACGTGTTCGTGTTGGATTCCCGGTGGATGCTTTAAGTAAATATTTATCAGGACGGCGATGAGATGATTGTAGTCTACGATAGTCACACATTCTCAGGTGATAACAATGACCATATCGTGTTTTTGGGTCTTAACCAAATAATAGCCAAACATATATATTGTAATATCTATCTTTTCATATGCTCGGACTCCTAATTACAGAGCTGCTCTTAATAAAACTATTCTCGTGTTTATAAACAGATAAAATCGTGAAAACGAAACTTGTGTATGTTTACTTCTATGGACGTTCGAAAGAAACCACACTGTAATCAATATTTTCAGCGTAACATGTTTTGACAGGATCAGCATAATGGATGCTAATTGGTATGATTATAGCCCAATTATTGTTAGAATTGTAATTTAATGCAACGTTCGCATGTCATTGTTGTTTTAAATCGACATGTGATTAAAAAAAAAATGTTGAATGGTTTATTTTGTATGAGAGAAATATGTTTGGCGTTGGTTAGCCACAGGGTATGCGATAAATATTTCATGAAATATAAATTTAGTAATCTATCATAGTTTTATAGAACAAAATCAGTTAATGCGTACTATATTATAATATATATATCAACAAGGCTTGCTACTAGTAATTATGTGTCAAGTTAGAATGTTAGATCAATAACAATTATACTACAGTGGTAAGTACCTACCACGCGCCTCGGTGGCGTAGTTGGCTAACGCACTTGTCGTGTTGAGCTCGACTGCTGAGGACGGGGAAATCGAGGTTCGAATCTCGGTCGGTGGAACTGGGGGGGTTCCTAAATGGTTTTCCACTCTTCCTCCACGCAAATGCGGGTTCACTTCCTCTAATTCAACCTTCCCAATTCCTAAATCCATTAACGTAATTAGTACTTAAAGCGTATAACCCAACGGGTAGTAAGACGCGGTGCTAAATATTAATATTAAGTACCTACCATGAAATTCGAAAAAATAAAAAAAAATCGTAATGGACCTATACTTTTTCGAAATTAAATTTTAAAATATCCTGGAAAATTTAAGTACTGTGGTTGTTTTTATTATTTTTAGTAAACATTATTAAATATAAGTTAAAAAATATAGATAAAATAATATTTCTAAAATAAATTATTGAAAACTATAAGCCTTAGTAAAATAATTTTTAAAATCGATTTATTTAAGGTTTAGTTTCTAAAACTTTGATTATATAAACACATTACTTACAAATTTAACATAAGACAATACATTTAATACAACACACCTAGTCGTATCGCTTAGTAGTCAATATAAACAAGAACCTCTAACAAATATTACATATTTCCGTTAAATATAATTGGAATTGAGCTAGGATATCCTAGATTTGTGATCGGCCACTATAACAAGCTGTTAGAAGAAACACTTAAATAAATATATGACACAATCGTACACAATCATTTAGGGCCAATTTTATAGTCAAATTGATTACGCCTCAAGTGCGGCGCTATTCTAAATACAAGATGAAACCTGCCTGGACCAGAATATAAAACAGGTCCATTCCATTCTGGTATAGATACGTGTCTTCTTCTATGTAGTATATGCCGTATCTGAGGCTTATTAAATCTGACTATGAAACTAGCCCATTGGTAGTTTTGACCAATTTTTATAAAATAAACTATCAGTAGCACATCATTAGTTTTCTTAGAAATAAAAACAAAATTTTTATAATAATTTAAAACACTCTTAAAATATACATTTTTAACAAAAATGTCTATAGCCAATTTTAATATTTTAAAAATATTCAAAAATGCAGTCATGAGTAATATCCTTGATATCCTTGATTGAATTTTTCTAATAGCATAATAAACAAACATTATTATTTATTTTGCCAAACACTCCCAAGATGTAAATTTCAAGCAAAGTCATTATATACCGGTGCAAAGTTTTTTGAGTTCAAAACTATGTCATCATGTTAAACCCCTTCTTCCTTAATCTGAAGGCTTAAGTTTTGGTAATAAATATAAAAAATAGAAGGGATCATGAATACTAATAATAATATCTAAATATAATAAATATCAAAATTGAACAAAACACACAAAGCTGTTTGGTCTGTAACTACAAGACCAGACTGGCATATTAACAAGAGCCACTTTTTTGGGTTTATAGGCACATAAAACGTTGAGTCATCATAATCTGAAGGTCAAAAGTGTGTTTCGATTACAATAAACTATCTACATGAGAAAGTAATGATATGTAGCTACAAAACTTATTATGTCTATCTCTAAATTACCAGTATTCACCGAGCCCACTTTTGCATATTTATTCCTTAGTTTGAGTTATGAATAAACTTGATGATTTGCCGTTCTAATTATTGTATACTCACTGTGTATCTAGAAATAAACCAATAATTACATATTGTATCACTCCCCGTTCATTGTAGGCAACCTGTCACATCTATGTGCCAAACACGTTACCTTATTAAACTGTCTCTCGGTACAAACACAAAGCAACTGCTCAAACAGTGATGTACTCCAACAATGTAATTATTTTATAATAAACTGCAATTCTCATCACGTGATTACTTCTGATATTGAGCAAGCATTTTTTCAGAATCAACATTATTTATTCACTCAACAACTGTTATTAGAAAAACTTTCAAATAAGGCTCTAGCTTGTGGGTTTTTTTAAAATAAAATTTTAACTAAGAGATTTAATTATAAAAAAAAGTTGAATCTAGATAACCACTTTAAAATCCATGAAAAACATGGTGTAATGTAGTAAGGAAACGAATTATCAATACAAGAGTTGAATTCAATATAAAAATATAAATATACAACCAATGAATACTGAAACTTTGATGTTTAACAAATATAGTGTAACAAATGTGAGTATGGAAGACTTAGATAAATATGACTAGATTGAAGATGATATAAAAATAAAACTATTATGACATTATAAAAGTAAGACTATCTTACATAAAATACATATAACAGATAAACTATTATGTTTTAATTTATTATTTTTAATATGTTAAGTCAATAGATGAGTAAGAAACATGTGAATTGATAATATTATGGTTGCTATTTTGTTAAAGATTGGAGAATAAATTATAAATTGAAGTTTATATTTTTTAATATTGAATTCTTATCTGATTTGAATGCCCTTGTTCCTTTTTTCAAGCTGGTATGAATCAGCTCAAAGTTGCTGCGACATGTTTCGGCGTAACAAATGACGCCATCATCAGGCGTTAACGCCTTATTAATATTAGTCTATATGAGTCTCATATTAATAAGGCGTTAACGCCTGATGATGGCGTCATTTGTTACGCCGAAACATGTCGCAGCAACTTTGAGCTGATTCATACCAGCTTGCAAAAAGGAACAAGGGCATTCAAATCAGATAAGAATTCAATATTAAAAATATAAACTTCAATTTATAATTTATTCTCCAATCTTTAACAAAATAGCAACCATAATATTATCAATTCACATGTTTCTTACTCATCTATTGACTTAAACTATTATGTTTTAATTTATTATTTTTAATATGTTATCAGTTATATGTATTTTATGTAAGATAGTCTTAATTTTATAATGTCATAGTAGTTTTATTTTTATATCATCTTCAATCTAGTCATATTTATCTAAGTCTTCCATACTCACATTTGTTACACTATATTTGTTAAACATCAAAGTTTCAGTATTCATTGGTTGTATATTTATATTTTTATATTGAATTCAACTCTTGTATTCACTTTAAAATCGTTAGAGTAATTTAAGAAGTAATTAACATTTTTGAAGATTAGTCATTAGGTAAGCTACCTTACAGGAAGACAAATCGACAAAAGGGACAGACAAACGGAATTTCTTAAGTTGAAAATGCTCTTGGTTAAAACACTTTGTCTTTTTACTATTTTATTTTAATGGCATTTTAAGGTAAAACAATAATTGTTTATTACGACACACGCGTTGGATGATTATAGTTTTAATCAGTGTGTGGCCAGATTGGGCTAAATTCTTAATCACTGTTTATTTTGACTAACAAAAAAGAACATCAAGTTTTAAGGGGGGGGGGGGATAGAAGAGAGTATGATTTAGTGCCAGTATTTTTATAGTTTGTACAAACAAAATAATTGGGGTTGGGGAGCTAAAAATAAATCTGATATTGCTTTAGTAGATACATTTTAATTTTAATGATTTATACATTATAGCAATTTTTTAATATTTGTCATCGACATTGCGGTATTTAATTAGAAACTTTTTAACTAAGAGATAGTCCTAGTCAAACAATACATTCCCAATAACAGATGTTTAAAAGCAGTTTAGATTATTATGCGAAGAAAATAAACCAAACGTGCATAGGTACTGAAGTAAATATTTAGACCATAAGCATTTTTATGTTTACAAAAATTTGAAAAAACTCTGCTTCGAATTGAGATCTTTTCCATCCCACCTTTAACCCCCCCCCCCCCCAAACAAACCCCATAGCTATTAATAATAAATTTGAGTTTGTACGTTTAATAATATTCCAGCATGTAATTTATTATATTACCCGCTATATAAGGAATAACAGCGACCTACACGCTTTAGTGGACAAATGGTCTAAGGCATCACTTTCTTCTTGGACTAGCCTATTGAAAATGGGGGGGGGGGGGGATCAGGACTCGTATCTTGGTTGGGTCTACTGAGGGTGGATTTTTTTCCTAAATGGTTTCTGACTCTCCTTCCAATCCAATAAGGATATATTAACTCTAAAGTCCTTCTTCCTCATCCCTACTCCACTAGATTAATTAGCATATTTTTTCGTGTAACCTGAAAAAGGTAGTAAGACCCGGTGATAAAAAAAAAGATTCGTAAAAAAACAAACAAATAAAGCTTGCCAGTATGTTGAAAGCGCTAGTAAATTACCTCACTTCACCACCCTCTGACCGTGCAGCGTGGTAGTAATATTCCTCCTCTAGTTACATGTCTGGTGTCGAGAGGTTGGCACCTCGTACTAACACCCGCCCCTCCCCTCTCCCCTTCTCATAATGGAGAGTGACCGCCATCACTAGTTAAGGACCATGCACTTGTCCGCTCACGTTTCTAACACTACCCCATCACCCACCCCCCACCCACCCTCCCACATCAGCCCCGCTAAGTATCGCCCAGTAATCCCCCCCTCCCCCCTGAATATGACAGCCAAGTACATTCCGTTTCAAAGGAAGATTACAACGTGTCCACGTGATTAGACGGGTTGGGCTTTAAGGTGGGATATAAGAAGACGCGAGAAAATGTCAGTTTTTTTTTTCAGTTTTTATATATAAAAATATTTTGTTGGCCAAAAATAAATCAAATATTGTTCCAGTACTAACAGTGATAATTTTCCTCGAATGGTTATTGAATATATGTCATGAACAAATCGGCATTAGATGACATACTTTTTAAACGAAGAGAAAAAAGTAGTCATTTAATTCCAGGACATCCTTGACAAGAACTGATTATCACCGTGTGTGGGATATTAAATTATATGTTTCTACTAAATAAATATTTTATTTATTTTGGACCAATAAGTTTTGCTATAAAAACTGCAGAAAATTCGACTTTTTCTCGCGGTGCCTACTCTCCCACCTTTAGTTAAGGTACAGTCCAATTCTCAGAAGATGAGCATTTAAAAAAATATATCAAATGTTTATATGTACTAACCACTTTGAGGGTCGAATTGTCTAAGGAATCACTCTTTTACAATAGAATGGACTACAGATCAGGGGTAGATTGGGCTTAAAATCCCAATAGGGTGGCTGTTTTTTTGTTGTTGTTTTTGTTGTTTTTTCCACTCCTTCACATAAACACAGGTACATTTCTTTAAATTCAACCTTTCTAATCCTTGTCATATTAGCGTAATTATTCAATATACGAATAACCCCAACGGGTATTAATACAAGTCTACAAAAAAACAAAAATGTGTTATTTTATAGATATTGAAGTATAAAATATAAAAATTGATAGCTGTAGATCACATGACTTGGCGTATGAATACGTGAAAATAAATATATAGTAGTAGCTTTCCTAAATATCATATATACGGTTCTTCCTATGAATATTTAACTGCACTAAGTGATACTTCCTTGAGTACAAACATTCTAAATGTTGGTGCTTAGTTTAGATGTGTCGCCTAAGGATAAGTGGGTGATAATTTTAACATATATTCATAAACCGTAGGGTAAGCAAACATTTTAATTCGTCAAATTACCATTATTTCAGGTATTAGAGTGCAGCTTATTAACAGGATTATGATATTATCACACGGCTTATAGGCTAACTTAATTCCAGTACAGAAATGATACTCAGTCCACAGGAATATGAAAGAAAAAACCAAAATTTAACCGATAGTAAATTTCTCGGCAACACTAAAAAATGGACCCAAAATTATCAGCTTATAAAGTTATATTTTATGAATAGAACCCCTTATTAATTTTTGCGTAGATTATTCACACATTTAGGTTAATTCAGTTGAAATAATAAGGTCGAATTTAGAGAAAATGTATCAATTTACGTGGAGAAATAATGGAAATATATTTACATATATAGATATATTAAAATAAACTAAGTAGACCTAGTCATAACTCAAACCCCAATCTTACCGCCACTGATGAGCACATAGACTACACTTATAAGGCGATCTTGTAATTTATTCTACATGCCCATCCATTAGGTTTTTATTATCCGAATGGGTAATAAGACACGGTACTAAAAAGAATTTAAAAATATAATTTCAACCAAAGGATTTTTTGACAGTGACGTAATCAAGAATGGTAAAAAAAAATATTCTGCGCTTACCTTTCAAGTGTTAATATCCCACGTATAGGGCGGGTAATACACTATTATTTCAGGGTCTATTGTAGTACGGAATTAGCTAGGCATTCGTAAGCCACGTTATCTGGAGAGGATTAGTAATAATGAGTTTTCAACCCCAGAGTTAGTCCTCATGTGTTTCCCATCACTCTGTAGCTGGGCATACACACAACCCTTCGGTCAGTTAGAACTGCCCGCACCATCTGGGAGAAAGCACATGTCTTACGGAAGTTGAGAGTGTGTGGTTGTTTCCCGTTGCTTTAAGCACTGGATTTATACATGCCAGCAAGAAAGAACATACAAATTTTGACGAAAAGATATTTTCACATACCTTACAGGAATCATTTACATCTAACAATTGCTATGGGACCAATGGCCTTATTTCCCCTGTGAAGGAAGTTGCGCTACTGATTTTCATCACTTAGTAAAAATCTGTTAACCTCAGCTGGATTTGAACCCGTGAACGATCAGGTCCTGATGTGAGCACTTTACTCAAAAGACTGCCGAGATAGAGGATTAAATACCCACTTCAATGGCTGAATTATCTAAATCATCTATCATGTTGGAATGGCCCGCTGAAGGTTGGGAGGTCGGGGTTCGAATCATGTTCGGGTCTACTGAGGGTGGTTTTTTTTTCCTAAAATAGTTTCTCAATCTCCTTCCATGAAAATTAATTTAGATTTCCCTTTAAATGCTTCCTTTCTTATCCTTACCCCATTTTAGGAATGATCATATAGGCCTATTGTACGAGCATATGTTAAACCTGAAATTCTAAACTCACTCTATAGTTTTTTCTTAGAGACTTTTTCAATGGCTGATCAGCTAGTTTCTGTGGTCAACTACTAAACACGCCTGGGAGACACTGGTTTTATCCCAGATGACTGTACTAGTGCACTAATTTGTAATTAGACTAGTCTTATTACGCAGATAATACAATTCATGAGATATAGCATTGAGTGGGTAGCGTTGGGTGATATGTCATACTCTGAGATAATTTGTAGGTCATATGTGGATCTGGCTTTGTCTCTAAAATATAACACGTGAACTACAGAGTTAGCTAAACGTCAGCGTATTTATTTTCAACAGCAAAAATTATTGTTTTATATCTTCCTTCTAAATTATTATTATTATTATTATTATTAGCACCGCGTCTTACTACCCGTTCGGGTTATACGCACTTACGCTAATGTGTAATGGTAGGGTGATTGTGAGATGAAATGAAGGACCTACAGTTTAACGTGGAATCCGAACCACGGTGGAGGCCTGGCATTCCCCACATTCACAAGATGTATTGTCAGAGGTGAAGGAAGGGTTTGGAAATCAGATAAATCTGTGCCGTGACCGAGGATTGAACCCCGGCCGCCAGCACAGAAGTCTGACACCTTACCCCTAGACCACCAGGTCACCTCCTTCTAAATGAATTCTCCTTTATTTACTCTTGATTATCAAGATATATTATTAACTATTGACAAAGAATGGAAGAATAGAAGCCCTCCTCTTCTTTGTCTGCTTAAACAACGCACATAAACTTTTCTGCTTCATCTGCTTGGGGGAACAAGTATTGATAAACTAAGATGGCAGAACAGCTATGATGTATGATGAACTAAAAGAGATTGAATGCTAGAAATTGCAGAAAATGAGTGATAATTAAGAAATAGTGTAATTTGTTCTTTCTCTACAGTCAGTCCACTCTAGTAAAACTTTAATCCCAACATGAGTGAAGATGACAAAAGTTGTTTCCTCCGATACCGAAGAATGACTACTAATATCAGTAAAAGTCTCGAGTAAAATACTAGTATCGAACGGGAAATATCGATATTAGTAAAGTATAGATACTTTTTTTCACATCCCTAGACTAGATTGCAGATGACGGGGGGATTGAGATCTGGATCTCGGCCATGTGTACTGAGTGTGGTATTTACAAAATTATTTTCCACTCTCCCTGCATGCAAATGCAGGTACATTTCATTTTAATATAGCCTCCCTAATCGTAAAAACCATTAGAGTAGCTAGACCATCGGTGTATAACCCGAAAGGATGGTTAATACATGGTTCCATTATATGTATATATATATATATATATATATATATATATATATATATTATATATATATATATATATATATATATACTAACCCACCTTTATTTTCATGAAGTCTTATAAAATTCTTTTTTGCTAATGAATACACACTATAGTGCTTATATTGGCGTGTGAATACATTAAAGTAGCCACTTCAGTGGTTGAATTGACTAAGGCTTCACTCTAAAAATAGACTGGATTGCAATTGACAAGGATATTAATATTCGAATCCCAATAGATTGCAATGAGGGTGTTTTTAAGAAATGGTATTAACATACTCCCTCCATGAAAATTTCGGTACATTTTCTCATGCCTACCACATTACAGTAAATATTACGTATGCGTTTGGAAAATAAATAAATATAAATGTTAAAGGAATGACTATATCCAAACCAAAAATATTCACTACACCCCTTTTTATAAAGGTTTTACAACTGGTGGCCTGCGGGCCACATGCAACCCACAATGCCTTTTTTTCTTGTGTGTCCCACAAAGTTACTTGGAAAAGTATTCTACACTAATAAAATTGACGTTTCCATCCGAGAAACTGAAAGCTTTTACTTGTGTTGGTAGGTGACCTGGTGGTCTAGGGGTAAGGTGTCAGACTTCTGTGTTGGGGTCCGGGATTCAATCCTCGGTCCCGGCACAGATTTATCTGATTACCAAACCCTTCCTTCACCTCTGACAAGACATCTTGTGAATGTGGGGAATACCAGGCCTCCATCGTGGTTCGGATTCCACGTTAAACTGTAGGTCCTTCATTTCATCTCACAATCACCCTACCATTACACATTAGCGTAAGTGCGTACAACCCGAATGGATAGTAAGACGAATTGCTAATAATAATAATAATAATAATAATAATAATAATAATACTTGTGTTGGAAAAATACATGATAACTCTGAGGTTCTTTCAGACTTAATTGCGCTTTATTTTTTTATAATAACTGCTTTATTTGTTTGAGTCATATTTCGTTCCACCCCTTAGTCGATTATGATGCGGCCCGGACCACCAATAGACTCGTGAATTTAGTTGTGGCCCTCGGGCACTTTTAATTTGGAAACCCCTGGTCTATATGATGTAGATATGAATATGGTCCCTACATTTTCCTGCCAGAGAGTGTAGTCCAGTAATGACCCCTGGGTATGACAGCTTGGCATATCCTCATGGCCTACCCTGATACTCAACCCCTTCAACCACCCACTCCAATAAATCCCTCACTATCCGCCCCCACACCCTTTTAATAAAAAACATGGGGTGATTTTTCAATTCTCTCTAGAGTTGCACAATTAGCCCTAACATTTAGCACTTGAAATCATTATTCTTTTGTTCATTTTGATGAAGGCCTCTTTGTTCTATTATTCGGCTTTTACACACGTCTGATATGAATGGTAATTCTTTTTTTTAAATATTCATTTTTGTGTGGATAGAACTCTTCTTAGCTTTTAATTTTCAATAAAAATTTGAATAGTTAAAAAATACTAGAAAATCCCGTTTTAGGCCTTTGTTAAATTATACTAATAACATATTATATAACAAATAAAATCACGTAAGCAAAATCTTATGTGTGTGATTTCAACAAATTGAATAAAATTTTTAAAATACATTTCGGTGGCCGCGTGGTCTAGCGTGTCTTCTGTTGGGCTATACTTCCGATGACGTGGCCATAGAGCTTCGAATCTTGATGCCATTGTACTGAGGGTGGATTATCAAAAGTAGTTTTACATTCTCCCTTACACAAATGCGGGCTCACTTCTCATAAATACAACCTTCCTAATCCCTGAAACCATTAGCGTTATTAGTACATAGGCGTACAACCCGAATGGGTAGTAAGACGTGGTGCTAAAAAAAACAACTAGATTGATGTAAACAGAAAGGAAAAAAAGTTTTCCTAAAAGATATTTGTTATATTATTTTGAAAGTACCTGTGGAAGAAAATTTACATAAAAGAAAGTTTTACTAAAAATGTCTCATATTTCCTTAAAAAGTAGCAGAGCTCAAAGATGTAGAAAAAAACTTTATAAGATGATGCCCCAGCTCTAACCAATACTGTTACAAAAGTTATGCAATAAATTGTTGAAGCTGATATTAAAAAAAAAATCCCTCTAGGATAGAACAAAAACAAGTTTTATGATGTGATTTGGGATTAAATCTCCATAAAATTTATTCGAGAGTAATAATAAAAAAGTACCTCGAAGTTAGGTTATAAATATGCTTTTTTTTTTTCAATAGAACTCCTGTGTTTGAATTTTGTAGCATCCAGGCTGGCTTTACTTTGAGGTTATTGGAGAAAAACAATGTTTCACAGTTGACAGAAGATAAATAGAGTAAAGCCGCATATATAAATCGTAAATCTTTACTTTGTAAGCAATGGCGAGCTCAAATATAGAAATATAGGTTTCCAATAGAAAATGTCGCACAAATATAATCCAGCCTTTGATTTCTAGAAATTGACCCTTTTTTTTTACTATATTAAACATTTCGGCTGTGCAAAAATTTGACTACACTGTTATAAAATATTATTTAATTCTCTTAATGGTACTTAAAACCTCATCCAACCTCTACACTGAAACGTAGTTAGTTTATAACTTAAATATCAATTCAGCTTCGTTAAGAAACATTTAATTTGTTTTGTTCAGTTGATATTTTCTGGATGAAAACAATGTATTTAGGTCTGCTCACTATATGTAACCAAAATGTAATTTATGTTCAGAATCTTAGGTCAAGTCACGCAATGCGTTTATAAAATGATTATTTTGTATAGTTCCATAATTGTACTTTATTAAATCAACTAAAATAAATGAACCCGGCCAAAGAAACCCAAATAAAATAAAGCCTAGGTATTTCCTAACACCTTCAAAAACATTTAAAGAATTAAACCAAAAATGTAAAATCAAAGAAACTTGAAGGAAAACCTTGCTAGCTACTAGCATTTAAAGATAGAAAATAAATTAAAATAAGCATATAAAACTAAACAAAATAAATTGAAGGAAAACCTGGGTTTCTTCTAACCCTTAAGGGAATTAAAAACACAATATTTATATTGATAGACATGAGTTACACAAACTTACCACAAAATGTTGCAAATCTGGTTTAGTTGTGAAATGAGCTCATATTAAAAATAAACATTTGTCAAACATTTAAGCCTGATGGTGCATTGTTCCATTTTACAGCTATCAATGTTTTAAATCGATATCAATTTCATCCACACAAAATAAACGATGACAAGAAAGAACTCTAAGAAATTCACGACCAATATCACATAAGGTGGACAAAATTTTATCTTCCCTTGGCCAAACCTTTATATTTTATTTATACACACGTTTAATTATATATATGTGTGCCTGTATTCCCTAGATGACGCGTCTTCACGACGCCCGTTTAAATGGACGTTGGCATCCTGAATGGGACACGTCGTGATGAAGGCTTCTCCGTGGTGTCGGTAAGGAGGAAACAGATAGGGGGAAAAGAAAGCCCCCCCTCCTGCACCCGGCACCCATCCCCCACCCCCAAAAAAAACTCCCGAGAGAAACTTTGTGGTGTCTGTGACAAGACGGTTTTGTTCTTCAAACATTTAAAGACAGGAGACATAAATTTCGGGACACTTCAAAGTTTTACACCTGAAACGTGTTTTGGCGATCCATTTACGAGTGACGTGACAAACATTGTAATTACATTCCTTCTCAAACAAAAACGTGGAGCGAGGGTTGCTCTAATTTCAACTAATCAACAGAATAGAAAAAATATATATATATATCATTTTGTCAACAATTAGTGACATATAATTTAGAACACAACTTAATAATGATTTTTAAAATATTCTATTTTATAAAATAAAATTAAAGCAAAGATAATTTTACTGACTAGTATACAAGCCTGTCAACGACAGACGAACTAATCTTGAGTAATTATGATACAACTTAAATATTATTTAGTATACGCTGAAAAACCCAAATGCCTCACTCACTCAAAGATAGAATTTTAAGAAATTAAAGTCTGTTGAAAAAAGGACTTTATAGTCCCGGTGTACAGCCAGTTTGTCATTTTGTCCCGGTCAAAAGAAAAATGTCAAGAATATGAAAAATTAAACATAAGAAATGAAATAAAATGGGTAAATATTAGTTGATTCGTCAACACTGCTTACTTTTTTCCCATTACGTCACCACAATATCCAGAGTCAAGAGTCAAAACAAATCACAGCGTGCGGGTACAGACTATATTAATCTGCTGAGTTATACATAGATAATAGAGAGGTATGTTCGTCTGTAAGCAAGTAGTCTAAGCTGATGTTATTTAACTAATAACTTATTTCATTTATCTCGTTTGTGACTGATTATTATAATTTTGAAGTTAATATTTTGATGTAAATCCTTTCATTTTAACAAGTAAAACATGGTTTGTGGCCAAGTTCAAAGTATGAACAGTGTTCGTCAGAATTCTCAATTTTTCATGGTGGGCGTTCCGACATTAAAGATCATTTAAAATGTGCGAAAAATAAGGTTTGACTGCGGCCGCTGGTTCTTAAAGCTCTTGGTGTATTTAAAAAATGCTGATCTTGTTGATAAAGACCTTTTAATAGCTGCCAAAGAAGAAACTTTTGCGTTTAATACTGCTGCTAGTGATTAAAGCTTTAAAACATCTGATTGTTAATTTAAATTAATCTCAAAGTCCTTTGAACCAAAGTTTGGTGTTGCCAGAACGAGGTCTGAGGCTATTGTTGTAAATGTGATTGCACCAATAACAATTGATGAACTTGCACGAAGATTTAAGTAAATCAAATTTTGTGGCATTAACAATTGGTTATTCCAACTGTAAAGAAGTTTAAATTGTACCTTTTGTTGTGCGATACTTTGTACCAGAACAAGGAATAAAAGTTAAACTTTTCGACTTTCAATCTGTTCTTTGTGAAACATCAGAAATATTGGCAAACTACTTATTTTTATCTGTCAAAAACTATGATTTATAAAAAAAAGTTATTGGGTTTTGTGGCGACAACTGTAACACAAATTTTGGAGGTGTAAAATGGAAAGGGGTGGACAATTTTTACAGTCGATTAGAGAAAGAAATATTGTGGGTGTTGATTGTTGTGCCCATATTGTTCACAACTGTATTCAAACAGCTAATGATGTTTTTATACCTATTAAAGTAGAAGCTCTTGTGGTAAAAATTTATAAATATTTCCACATTTACAGTGTGCGTATGACTCAGCTGAAATAGTTCTAATAGTTTGTAGACGTTGAATACCCGATTTCTTTCACTGCTTCCAACTATTGAAAGGTTACTCAAAATTTATGAAGGACTAAAGTTTTACTTTTTCTCTCAATAACACTGCCCGTTGATTATAAAAAAGTTATTTGACAATGATTGTGGGGAAATGTATTTGTGGTTAACTCATGGGCAAGAGTATCCCGGTTTGTGGGGAAAATATTGTGGTAAGCCCAATTATTTATTTGCCTAGCTTACCACAAGGACTATATTAAAATTTATAACTACTATTTATAATTTTCCAAATTGCAGGATTTTGTATATTTTTTTTAAATAAAGAACTTAAAGAGGAATATGTTTGTTGGGCCATAATCTCTAAAAGCTTATCAGACTGACAACATTTTTAGTAACACTTCTAAAGAATATGCGAATATATATTAAATTTTCGATATTACCGGGGTTGTATCCAAATAGTCCTAGAATCCCTAGTCGGACCTTTGTGTTTTAAGGTCAATTCACACAGGACGCTAAACTAAGCTAAGGATTGCTCTGCTAAATCTTTAGAAAAATAGAGGCCCATGTATTTAAATGTCCTAGTTCACACAGAAAGCTAAGCTAAGCTATGGTAAGCTAAGCTATTAAGCATTAATTAGACAAGTCAAACCTCAACCTTCTAAATTTTCTTCATCTTCCAAAACAGTATTGTGGAAGAAAAGATGCTACTATCACCTGAACTTAAACAAGACATTTTGGAGAACGCCATCATAACTAAACTTCACTGGAGCAGACCAGAATGAAACAATACTCAATTCGGGAGAGAAAAGAGGGACCATGGCTTAATTTAGCGTTCTGTGTATATCAGTTTTAGACTTGAGGCATTCTAGATGATTTTACACTTTTCGCGCTGTTCATTGCGAAGATTTCATCAAACTATTCGAACGGCAACAACCTTGTTTAAAATGGCGGAAAGCGTTAAGTCAGTGCTCTAGCAGACGAAACGAAATTACTAAAACAATTGCCAGTCAAACACCGCAACCGACACCGCGATAACAGCGCACGGCTGATGACCTCCGTATCCATGGTGACCAAGAACTCGAGAAGACTGCATAGGTATCGTTCGCGACTATTCGGATACAGCCCAGGTCTTGACATCCTTTCGGGCTAAACGCATATTTAATAACTACGCTAGTATTATAGGGATTAGGAAGGTATAATTTGGAGGAAGTGTACCCGCGTGTGGAGGGAGTGGAACACCTTTTAAGAAAAAACTATACAAGTACAGTTGAACCCCGATATCCCGATCATCGTCAGTCTAGTCTATTGCAAGAGTGGTGCCTTAAATCGTGTGATCACCGAAGCGTTTTTTTTTTATCTTTTATCCTGTGTCAAAGAGATTACCAAATAAAATCATATATAGAATACTTAATTTGAAAGATATTTAAAAACTTTAGGTTGTATTAATTTGTAAATTGTAGAAAACCTAATCATGGATAAATAACTGACTTTGAACATATGTTGTAAACCAATTCTTAGCTAATGCATTTCACGATGAAAAATATTTCCAATACATCTTGTTTATGTATATTTTATATTTTAAACCTTGCAGAATTAGATCATATTTATATAAAACAAACACATTCTACAATTAATACTTCATAGAAGAGTGTAATCTAAAATTACTAACACAAATTGTGTAGACACGGGATCGGATAAAATCCATATTACAATCAGCGTAAATACATTGCAGCTTTTTGTGTTAGTGACAGAGAGGAGAAGTAAATCAAAAACGGGAACTAAAATAGCCTTTGAGTAGCATTCTATTAGGTTTCATTGGGAAAGAGGATTAGAACTGGCTAGTGTTATTTGTGATATCACCAGCGCAGCAGTCTAAATTGGATTAATTTTATTTTTTAGGATAGAATTAGACAGTATTTACGGTGACAAGGAGATCCGTATAGAGAGTGTTTATTCCCTAAAAGGTTTCTAGTTCACCCTTTATGCAGATGCGGGCACATTTCCTATAAGTTAAACCTTCCTTATCTTTATATAATTAGTTAAGATATGTCGATAGCAATGAATTTTCGTGGAGGAAGTGATAAATCATTATAAAAAAAGACCCACTTAATTAAGGGAATGAATAGTTTAAGGCGTTACTCTCGTGTTAGACTGGCCTGCTGAAGACAGGGAGATGGGTCCCAAATTCCAGTCTCGTCTTGAGGTTGGTTTTTCTTAAATGGTTTCCCACTCTTTATCCACGTGAATTCATATATATTACCTCTAAAATGTTTCTTTCCTCATACCTACCCATTAGAGTACCCCATTCGAGTAATTATCATATAAGTATAGCCTGAACAGGTAGTAAGATGCGATGATAAATATAAATTGTTAAAATGTTTATTTATGCCTATATTAAATAATGAAACCCTTATGCGTCACTCAATTTGGTTTCTTGAAATTTAACTTTCTATTGCTAATTATGCTCATTGAAAAAAAATGTTAAAAATGTTCGTGTTTTTAAGTATATTCAAGACCGTAAATAAATATAAAATATATAGGACTATATAGTTGTAGGATACAATTTCATTTAAAAAAAATACTAATGGACAATATTTATTTGAAATTAAATTAACTCGTCTGCTTCTAAAAGAATACCATGTTAAATAATTTAAGGCAGAACCATTTCGGTAAACGAGAATTCACCGCACAGACATTCATCTCTAATGCATTATTTATTTCAACTATGCGTTGGTTCAAAATATAGTTCGTGCCAAAATTATGTTGAAAGATTCCAAAAGGATTTTATTTTCCTTAAATAGTATTGACTTTTATTAATAGAAAAAAAAAGGTGTGAAACTTTAACATTATCTCATTCTCTACAGCATTTTGAGCACATTTTGAGAGCTATGAGACTAATCCAGATGTAAAAGGGCTCGATATTTAGCCTTTCTCTTACAAATACAGTGTTTATTTTTTATAGATTTTAGAAATATCTGCCAGTTTTCTCTTAAGCTTGGGATAGAAGTTACGTAGTTTTATTAAACCTCTCTCTTATTTACATGACAAAGGGTGGTTAAGTTTAGAAAATAAAGAAGCAGTTTCAGAAAATGACACAGACCATTGTAATTTAAGCCATGTAACCTGATGGAAGTTAATACTTTCTTTCTGACCGAGGTGGCTGCCTGAAGGATAATAAATAAATGTGAATAGAATATATCTTGCTCACGGTTATTTCATATAGAGATAAGAGCTTGGATTAGTCCCAACTGTACGTCCCCATCCTACGCCTTAAACTACCCTTCATGGGGAAAGGGTGGTGGCCAAGTTGTCCTCTTGCTCTTCCTATCCTTGAGGAACACACCATGAAGTGAATTCAACTCATTGCCCTTTGTCCAACTTTTGGAACATTTTCCCAGCTGGTCTGGGACTAAATCCGCCAGTATTTAGCCTTTAGATCGACCTCTGTATGGACTGGTCTGGGATGAAGACTACATTTCCTCGAGCTGTGTGCTCAACGCGAGTTGAGACCATTCGACAAGCAAGAATCTCTGAAGAATCAGAAGGACCTTGTGAGGCTATAACGTTTTGGTAGTGATTGTAACATGAGTTGGAAAGACCGGGGGTGGGGGGCGGCTAAAGTGTTGGTCTCCAGACGACGTGGACCTACTTGTGCTATACCCAATATAATTGCTGTGGTAACTACATACAGGTCTTATAGAGAAAAGCCTTATCCTCGCTCTCTCTTGGTCAATTGTTGCCAAATCTCTTCGTTTTCAATTATGTCTGAAGGTGGTTTGCTAGGGTAAGAAGGAGCTACTGGCAACCTCGACTAAACAGGGTTGTGAAACTTATATTATATTTATGGGGAGATTGTTCACACGAAACAAAGAGAATGACAACGCTGTCTCCCAATAGTAACCATGCCGTTTATGTAAATATAATTATTTAACTTAGTATGTTCATGAGTTATATTTCACTCTCCCTCCTTGAAAATACAGATAAAACCTCTTCTAAGGTTGTACCTTCCTAATCGCTACCCAACTAATGTAAATATGCAGATACATCTGCGTTTGCACGGTCTAAAGCGTCACTCTCGCAATAGACTGGATTACCCTTAATGGGGAGTTCGAGGTTCGAATATCGGTCATCTCAAGCTAGTGTGGTGTTTCCTAATCTTCTTTGACGCAGATTTTGACACATTTCCTCTAATTTCTTAATTCCTATGTTTTTTATCACCATGTTTTACTACCTGTTATGGGTATAGGCATACATGATCATTACTCTAATGGAGTCCTTATCCTTAATTCCTTAGTCCTTACCACTCCATAAATGATGACTTATCTTCACTTTAAGGACTAGTCGACAAGGACTACCAATCATACTAAAGTAAACGTGCGCGCGCATCGAAAAAACGCACCAATGGCATTTTACTAGCAATTAAATTACCTGGTTCGTGTTTTAAATGTATTATATGTGACTTTGCTTAACCTATCTTTCAAATTTAGACTATCATGGATGTTTTATTAAAATATGTTTATTTGTTTTAATAATTTTTAACTGTAATATGTTTGCAACTAGCTCTTGAATATGTTCTTTATAAGAGTTGTTTGTTTCCAACTTTCTCATTGGGTGGCACGGTCACGTAATTAAGGATACCTACTGTGTAGACGCGATTTACATTTCTAAGGACCATTAAGGACTTATGAAGGATAAGGAACCTATGGACTCTGTGGATGAGGCTTGATAGTTACATTTACTCTGCCTCACTCCTCTGTGAAGCAAGCTTAGTTCTATTTAGCCTGACTGGCAGCAACTCGACACACTACCAGTCAAATGGCCGCTGTAGTAATATTGGGCTTGACTCTACCGTCCATACTTGTTTGTAAAGGATAAACTCTTACGAGCGTTACTCTGCTTTAGAGAGCTCCGCTCGGAATAAATGGAGGATGGAGAAGATTCCATCCTGTTTGTTAAGGGGGGTCCATACTTGGGTAAGATATCTCCATATCGTATCCCCCGGCGCTTTATCTTGGACGCGGAGGTTTAGTAGGGAGCCATAGTATCCTCTACGCGACCACGAGGGCGATATTCACTCGTATCAGATCGTTGCGTCCCGCTGACAGTCAGTATTTCGTGGTCTCATCAAAGGGAGCCAAGGTTCGAACTGTTTCAGAGTCAGTAATACATGAATAATAATAATAATAATAATAATAATAATAATATTTAGCACCGCGTCTTACTACCCGTTCGGGTTATACGCTTTAAGTACTAATTACGCTAATGGATTAGGAATTGGGAAGGTTGAATTAGAGGAAGTGAACCCGCATTTGCGTTGAGGGAGAGTGAAAAACCATTTTGGAAAAACCACACCCAGTTCACCCGACCGAGATTCGAACCTCGATCTCCCCGTCCTCAGCAGTCGAGCTCAACACGACAAGCGCGTTAGCCAACTACGCCACCGAGGCGGGTCATGAATAATAGAAGCTATCAGTGATTTATTTTTATCACCACCTCTTACTACCTGTTACTCGAATGAGGTAAGGATGAGGAAGGTTGAATTTAGAGGAAGTTTAATCCACGTTAGCGAGGAGAGAATGTTGGGAAGAAATTTAGGAAAAAAACCACTCCCGATACATTAACCGGGATCGAACCACGATCTACCAGTCTTCAGAGTAATCTAGTCGATTATGAGAATGACGCCTTAGACCATGCGACCAATGCAATGGGAACAAAAATTCGTTGAGTGGTTTACTGAATGGAACTTTTTGAAAACTTTAAATATTTAGAAAATAGTCCTAACAATTTTGTTCAGAATGTTTATCTTGAAATTGTATCGTATTACAAATAACAATGAGTAATTATTGTTTTTGGGCTTAAAACTCATTTATGGGTAGTTAACTGATCACTGATATTTATAAAACGTAAAATATTTTACAAATAACTCTAAACTCGATCTCCCCCTCATCTGCAGTCTAAACTACTGTGAAAGTGACGATATAGACCACGCGGCCACCGAAGCGTATCTTTTTCTTAAGTTGTTTCTCAATCTCTCTCCAAGCTAATGCAAGTAAACTTACTAGTAATATCTATTTCACTCATCTCCACCCCCTTGGTGTTGTTAAATACAACCCGCCTTGGTGGCTTAGTTGGCTAACGCGCTAGTCGTGTTGAGCTCGACTGCTGAGGACCGGGAGATCGAGGTTATAATCTCGGTCGGGTGAACTGGGGGTGGTTTTTCCTAAATGATTTTCCACTCTCCCTCCACGCAAATGTGGGTTCACTTCCTCTAATTCAACCTTCCCAATTCCTAATCCATTAGAGTAATTAGTACTTAAAGCGTATAACCCGAACGGGTAGTAAGACGCGGTGCTAAGTATTATTATTATTGTTAAATACATATATATCCCGTACTGGCTGAATATAACACGCGGTGTGGAAATAATCCACTCTCTTAACAAGTGTGTAAACCCACCTTTGGTTGTGAAAACAAAATACTTTCTGTAAACGGGAGCTATTTGTAAGTTTACTCGTCTGGACCCCAACATACATTGCTTGGGAGATTAAAAAGAGCAAACCTCTAGAATGTTAGTGATATCCCAAAAAATATTGCGCTATAACTGAGAAAGCTTTGCCTACTATTCTCGTAAACATGAAATACAAGCGATACCATAACATAATAGTTTCACTCTCATAGTCCTAATCTTACTAAGTTGTAGCTTAGGAAATCTGGTCCACCTGGGATTTAAAAAAAAAAAACCTCCATACTGTCATCTCACAATCGAGCCATACCACTCCATCTGTTGACGAAGATAGTTCCAACTTTCATGGATATATGGTGTCATTTGGTCATCACAACAACCGCTAAGGCCATTAATATCACTTTTCTAGACCGGAGATGCCACTTCTTTGTTCAAGTAGCTCTTCATTTGTCAGGATGAGATTAAGTTTGACCCTGTTCCAAAACCACTGCTTCACAGATGAATTTGGAAGAGCCTGGGTTTGAACCCGGGACAGGAACTAACCAATAGATGACAAAGGTGGTCATTCCAACCGGGAAAGCTCAATAAAATGTAAAAATAAGTGTTTCCATTTTAAAGCTTTAATTTATTCTAAGACAGCATCAGTGGTTGAATGAGCTGAAGAAGCAATTTCAAAATAAACTGAAATACCTGTGATGGGGAGGTTTGGGTTAGTTTCCCGGTTCGTTTTAATGAGGGGGAATTTTTCCTAGATAGTTTCCCACTCTCTCTCAACATAAATGTATATGCACTTACTCTAAATTCTACTTTCATCATTTCTACTTCATTACTATAAATACGCGAATAGCATGAATGGTAAGTAAAACGCAGTGCAAGCAAAAAAATCTAACATCGGTGGGCACGCGGACCATACTTCAGGCTCATATATACCCTGATTTTGGTTGGAAGAACAGTAGAGAAAATTCAAACCTAATTATTTGCAGCTAACATTGATAACAATTTCTTATATTATTTGGGTTATTTGATAGGCATTGATAATATCTATCAAAAGTAACATTTGCAGATGACATGGCTTTATGTATGAATATATTAACATTTGTTTTAGTAACTTTAGTAACTAACTTCTACTGTTCTTCCTAGCAAAATCATACTATAGTTTTATTAGCCTGTTAGAGAAAATTTGATCGTCTAATTCCAACCAGCATTATTGAAGGTAATTTTTTTCGAAATGGTCTAGCAACTATCTCTCCAAGAAAATGCGCGTACGCTTCTTCTTGATCCAACCTTTCTTACCCCTAGCCCATTAGTGTGATTACTACACATGCGTACAATCCAGACGGTTAGGAAGACGCGTTGCTAAGAGAAATACTTGGAAAATGTATTATATTCCCTGGAGTATTTATGTAACCACATTTGGACGCAGTATTAGGGAATAAATTCTAGACTCGCACTAACTCCTCAAACCATATGTGTATACTGTGTTGAAGAAATCGTTTGTATACTAGTTCTAACTTTTTAGACGTTACCACATGTGTATACTGCATGTTAAAACATAAATGGTAGACTAACTCTAATAGTTAAAATCTTGGACTTGTATGGATTGTAGACTAGGCCAAAACTTTAATTAAATGTGCAGATTGTATGTTGAAATTATAAATGGTAGATTATCCCTAACATTATAAATCTCAAACCTATTGAAATTTTAAACTAACCCTAACACTACATCTTAAACCACATGTGTAGACTGTGTTAGAGAATCCTACATTTCAAACCTCTTGTGTAGACTATTTTCTTCAAAGGCTAGTAGACTAACTCAAGCACTCACATTTGTATACTGTGGGATAAAGAAGAAATTATAGACTAGACCTAACATTATTTATCTGAAATAATAAATAAGGAAGGAATGTTGCAGAAGGTAATGTAGATCAGCCATAGCTTTCCTTACTTATTATTAGCACCACGTCTTACTACCCGTTCGGGTTATACGCACTTACGCTAATGTGTAATGGTAGGGTGATAGTGAGATGAAATGAAGGACCTACAGTTTAACGTGGAATCCGAACCACGGTGGAGGCCTGGGCATTCCCCACATTCACAAGATGTCTTGTCAGAGGTGAAGGAAGGGTTTGGTAATCAGATAAATCTGTGCCGGGACCGAGGATTGAACCCGGACCCCAACACAGAAGTCTGACACCTTACCCCTAGACCACCAGGTCACCGACCTTTCCTTACTTGAAACCACACATGCGTTATACATGATGGAGAGAATAAAAGATAAAGATTTAATCTTTTAAGGACACATCATTATTCAGAAAATACCCTTCCTTTAAGCAAACATTTGAATAGTGCTAAGCGAAGAGGGGCCGAGTTTTATAGACCTTCCGTGTAAAATTACTTCGTTAGCGTTAATTGGAGACATTTCGAGAATAATGATGATGAAGGTATCGTCCTAAGGAAGGAAAGCTGACGTTTCCTTTCAGACTCGCTATATATATATTTTTTAAAATTGAGTAGCAACCCAATGAAGCTTTTACCGGGGTACGAACTTCATCAAGCTTTAACTGGGTTAAAAATTCCAAAAAGCTTTGACAAACGTATAACTTATATTCTTTAACTGGGGAAGGGATTAGTTTGAATTAAAAATAGCGTGAAATCTTAATGCGATTTTAACATGAAGCTTTTATTTTAGCCAAAAAGTGACCTGGTGGTCTAGGGGTAAGGTGTCAGGCCCCTGTGCTGGGGGCCGGGGTTCAATCCTCGGTCCCGGCACAGATTTATCTGATTACCAAACCCTTCCTTCACCTCTGACAAGACGTGTATTAATCACAACTTGTTAATGTGGGGAGTTCCAGGCCTCCACCGTGGTTCGGATCCCACGTTAAACTGTAGGTCCTCCATTTCATCTCACATTCACCCTAACATTACACATTAGCGTATGTGTGTACAGCCCAAATGGGTAGTAAGATGCGGTGCTAATAATAATAATAGTAATAATATTTTGGGTAAAATCTCAAGCTTTAACTGGAGTAGAAGAAATTTCACTAAGCTTTAACTGGAGTGGATTAGTTTAGGAACTTAACCAAGCTTTGATTGAGCTAGAAATTCTATCAAGATTATTCAACGTTTTTAACTCAATGAAATTTTTACTGAAATTGATCAGCTTTTAAATGGATCTACAGTACTTACAATTTTTCTTATCAAGCTTTTTCTGCAGTAGACGTTCCATTAAGATTGCCCTGCTATTTTAATGCCAAAAATCTTTAACTGGACCAGACGAGGGATTAAAAAAAAGGCAGGAGACCCTTAACTCCCCTAGTTGTGTGTTAAAACAAATTCTGGCCTTCTTTTAAATGAGGCTAAAAGTGCAAAGATAAAAATAATGAATGATTAAAATAAATGGTATCACGCAATTACACAACCTTTATTATATAGTGTAATAAGGCATGGAACATAAATAATTAAAAAATAAATTAATGTAAGCTACCCTTAATGACTTTTATTGGTAAAAACTAAACTTATAAACCCTTATATCATGAAATACTAACCTATCCCAGAAACGCAGGTTGTACTCTATCATACAGTTCATTTTAATATATTTAAAATGTTCTGAAAATTCATCTGAAGTAAATTACCCTTAAATTTATTTATTTTATAAAAACCAAAAAACATATTCTGTCATGTGAAATAGTCCCCATATATTAATTTTGAATAAAATATATATTTTTTCAAAAATCATTCAGTGTTATTAAATGATTTCTTCATGAGAAAGAAATAGACTATCTTATATAACTATTCATAATGTAAAAAGCTTAAAATACACCTATTTTGAAACAAATCGCTAGAACCATTTCTTAAAATAAAAATTTAAAAATAAACTTGTAAGTAAAGCACACTTAAACGAGTTCAGAACAAAAAATATACACACAGTCTTATTTTTCATGCCAAAAATTCCCAAGATATACATTTTAAACATAATTCTTAGAAACATTTTAGAAAATTTTGAAATAAAAAAATCAATCGACAAAATACCCTTAATTTGAGGGCTAGTGTAAAAAACATAAAAGTGGAAGTATTGACTGCCCTACAACATCTAAATATAAAATTTGAACCAAATTCATAAGATTTTTTAATATCTGTGGCCACAGACAGAATAATGTAAAATCTCCATTTTGAGGTCTTGACACACATAGCATGTAAATATTCGTCATAATCTAGAGGTAAAAATTTCTTCTTGATATGAGAATATTCAAAGAAAATTTATCTTAGTTTTTTAAATATTAAATTATTTGAAAGATTGGAATTAGTTATATTTATTTTGTATAAAAGGGGGCCATCTAAATTTCTTGTCCCAGGTCCCCCATATTCCTCTCGCTGCCCTTACTCTATATTTACGAAGTTGTGATTGGGAGGCCGCTGTACAGGTATTTACCTGTTTTCGCGATTAACTCAAACCCCACCGATAATTTCTATGAAAGGACAGGAGGTTCTAAGTGAATCAAAACATCCTTGCGAACGATCCTACAGGGAGATTGAACGTAAACAAACAGTCTCGGAGGAGACTCTATACTCCATTGCAACAAAACAATAGTACACCCCATCTACAATAGGAGTGTAGGTATGTGACAGCTAATAAAGGTTACCAGTTCCACTTTCATATATACATCCGCCAAAACATATGATCAGCAAGAACATAATTATGCTGATTTGTTGTCAGTCAAATCTTTCACAACAAACCATTTGTTTAAATATATTTTTTAAAGCACCCCATCTTACTAACCGCGCGGGTTATACGCCTATGTATTAATTACTCTAATGGTTTAAGGATTAGTAAGGTTTGATTGAGAGGAAGTGCAATCACATTTGCATGGAGGGAGAGTGGGGAAACGGTTTAAGTAAAGTCACCCTCAGTGCACCCTACCGGGAACGAACCCTGATCTCCCTCGTCTCTCGCAGGATATGTTTTACTTTAAACCATTTTTAAATCTTCTGCTAGATTTTTACGTAGTGAATAT